>CM040246.1:113886240-114477323 GCA_022545495.1 Chrysanthemum lavandulifolium | reverse complement strand
TAGTGTTTCGGATAATTACCACCTAAGTGGCGCATGGAATCAACACGACCGCCCTTAAGATGAGCTTGCACATTTAATGACTTACTAAGTAGCTCCACTCGAACTTACAGGGGCGTAGGACTGTGTACGTGCTAAAGCACAACCTTAGACATCCATTCAAGGTGATCATCGCACTTCTTTAAACCCCTTTTATTAGTTCATTCTCATGGGTGAGCCTTTCAGTCATTTGTACCAAAGTCATCAATCAATTAAACGATTATGATTACTATTCTTAAAAATACATGTTTCACCATTGTTTAGATCAGTTTATTTTTCTTGTAAAAATACCCTTGTTACAAAACACAAACAAGCAAGTATTTGAAAAAATAAACAAATAAACAATGAATACATAACAAATAAAAGTCATGCATATCAAATAGCCACATGCAAACGGTTTTGATAAATCTTATTAATAACCAATTTTATATCGTCAATATGCATATATTTAATTAAGACTTCCACCCGTTTTCATCTATGTACAAGGTGAACCACATGCATCGATTCATCGATTATGTAAGTCAAAACTAAATATATACCACATAGCACATAACCGATTAAAATAATAATATTGAGGTCTTCCCGAATTCAAGATCTATCATTATTTAATGTATATCACTTAAAACATGAAAGACATACAATAAAATGATCCATGATAAAACATGCGGTAATAATCATGGATATAAATTACACTTAACAATTAATGCAATTAGATGAGTTACGCATATACATAAAGTTGCATGCATCTTAGGGTTTCTAATCCAATTAAAACAAAAATTTACAAAACCCTAATTGTGGCACCAAAAAACGCCTCAAAAATTAGGGTTTAGGTTTTGCAAACCCTAGATCTAAGCATACAAATAATAACACATTCATGTTTATTTTAATTATGTGTTTCAAGAATTAATTACTTGTTATACAAGGCTCGTGATGCCACCGTTAAGTTTATGATATATAAAATAAAATAAAACATAAAGACATCAAGAGTACACAAATGAAGACTTAAGATCATAACAAATAAATTAATTAACCGAAAGTATGCGTAACGCACTCTCATGAATATCAAATCCTCGAGCAAAGCAAACCACCCTCGAGCAAAGCAAACCAAAGAAGTACTTAATGGTGTAAGAATAATGTCTTACAACCACGTTCTGCATACACGAATTAACCAACGAATCAAGCGATTGCTAGATCTAACACAAGCCCTCGATATGCAAAACTAAACCGAACTCCCTAACAAATGGGGTTTTCGCCAAGCTATGCAAAAGAAAGAGAAGAGAGGAGATCTAGGTTAATTCAATGCACAAGGTGTGAATGAAACCCTAGACCCTACCCCTCCTTATATACTAGAAGTAAAACTTAGAGGACAAGTTATGGGAACAAGGCCTTGGAGAGACCCCATGGCCGGCCATGATGTGAAGCCCAAAGCCCATCCCATAACTTTCCAATGTTTCCATTTCTAGTCCTTCTCTTTTCCATTTTAACGGTCGTTAGTCATTTTTCCGTTAAATACATAACGATCGTTAACCGGACTTAATGTGTAATAATTAATCGTAAACATAAACATTAATTATTAACTTTAATTCTCATTCGCTAATGTGTGCAATCCCGTGGTCACGAGTTCGAATCCGGACATTCACATGTTTGTAAATATATACATTTCCAACAATTGTTACATCAATTGGTTTGAATTGAAAAATGGTAAGGGTCAATTCGTTAAACCACATAAACCCTAATTAGGGTTCTTGAATTGAAGAGATCTAGCCAATTGCAAGAGGTATGTTACGTTTTATTTTCAGTTAATTGATTGCTATTATATTTTAAGTCTTCCGTTGTGTACTCTGTGATGTCTACATGTTATTATATGTATATCATGTATCTTAAACTTAACAAAGGGTGCCCACAATGGTCGGTCGATCATGTGACCATGTGGGTCTTTGTAGGTCGTTAAGGGTCTTCACCACTGCAGGATAAGGGTCGCTGAGGGTCGGTCGGCTCCAAAACTCACGAAAGGGTCGTGGTCTCGACCGAAAGTTGTGTTGTGTTGTGTGTGTGTTTTATTAATTAAAATATATTTTTGTGGGGTATAGTTTTTGGAATGTAGGTCGACTTAATGTGCTTAAAATGTCGCATGTTAGTTGCATGAGATAAAGCTGATGTGGCATAAAAGTTTAAGGTCGCTGAAGGTCACTGTTGTGGGTAGCCTAAAAAACCTTTTTATCTTTCTTTCCTCAATATAGTTACAAAATTTGAGGAAATGGTTCAAGCTATAAATATGTATAGACTAGATAAGTAGATATGGTTCCATGAAACCAAATTTGAGAGACTAGTATTTCGAAAATATAGCTAATTTTTCTGCATATTTAAGGTGGAAAAATAGAGATAATTAAAGATGACAGAATATTAACACTAAAGGCTAATTTTTTTACATACAACGTTTACTTCAATCTTTGCATCCATTTTACTGTTTATATTAGAGCAAATTAATCTAGAAAAGTAGAAAAGTGATTGGAATACAATAACCAATTAACCATTGGTTAAGGTTTTTTTCATTTCACAAGATAAAAAACAATGTTAAGCAAATTTGATTATGTGACTTAAACAGGTTGGTTTAGTTTCTCAAGGGTTTCGTTTTCTAGGAGAGGGTCAGTTTTTTAACTCGCTTCTACGCTTTCTACCAGGTGATTGCCCTTATGGGCTATTCATTTGCTAGTAAGAATGACTGGGGGTTTTTTTTTTCTGTGTTCGTAATATTATGAGAGTCGTAATTCCTTAAGTAGTTGTAGTTTTTGGGTTATTTTTGTCAGATATATTGTCCTAATGTCGATATAATTTTTATATACTGACTTTAAGAAATAAAAATGATTACAAATAACTCAAAAAACAGGAAGACGGTAATACCCTTTTTTTATGGTTATTTGATTAACTAAATTACCAAAATCTACTTCTATCAAATCAAATAACCAAAATTGACACTATTTTTTTACATTACAAAAATGGACATGGCGAGTAAATACATTTGCTCTCAAATCTAGTTTGCTCGCCACTTGTGTTTACGAAATATCAGTTTTGCATTTTTAAACTCAAATAATTCAAACGGTTTATCTAAGATAGCAAAATAAAAATGGAATGGAGAGCAAAAAAGGATAGTGAGCAAAGTAATTTGCTTGCCACTTATACTTGTCACGAGTTAAGCAACAAAATGGAAAGGGTTCGAAGTGGTCACGCGGATATCTTAGTTAAATGCGTATATATGAGTCAAAATTTTTAACTCCCGGCGAAATCTGAATAGAAAAAAAGCCATCCGCTTGCGTGCTTTATTAATTAAAATTTATATTAAACAATCATATTTTATAGGTATACAATTTAGGAAGTAGTATTATTTTTTAATCTAATATACTTGACAATAACTATTCTTCATCGGTTATTTTAAATAGATCGAGATTCTCTAACGTTGATATGAACATGCCAGATAATGTTCTTATGGTTTAGTGGTATGTGGGTTACCACCAAATTAGAGGTTGTGAATTCAAGCCTAGCTAGAGACATTTGTAAGATATATGGTATAAGATATGAAAAAAATTGTCACTAAAAAAATGTTCGCTTAGAATGAAAAGAAAAATTAGGTCACTCAATAAACCATACTACGCTATTCAGTTTGTGAGAAAATATTATCGATCATGTTAATATAAATTTAAAAAATCTTAATACATTTTAAATTATTGTGTAAAGATGTTTACTTTTTCATGGAATACTATGATCTTGATGTAAAGAATGATGTGACAAATTCTCGTGACAACTTTTGAAAGTTATCAAACCAATGTACCAATCAATTAGTTAAAATGTTTTTAAGATCGGGATTTTACTAAAGATTATTTTTGTTTTTATAAGATCGTGATCGTAGGATCAGATCGAGATCTTAAAATCTTACTATAATGTCATTTTTAATAGGCTTTGTAATATCATTCAAATTTACAAATTATTATATATCTTAAACACAAAATTACATGCATATTTCATGTAAATTTTGTCCTAAATTATAAATATAAAATGTTTAAGAAGAATCGCATGTTGTTTTTTAAATTATATAAAAACATGATCCATAACTTTGTAGATTTTTTGTTTGCGGTTCGAGAGAAGTAAGATATGATCGGATTAGATCTTAAGATCCTATGATTAAGATCGAGATCCTATAAGATCTTAAGCTTGCTAAGATCCGAGTTAGGATCCGGATCGTTTTTGCTTTTTAAAATCGTAAAATCCTAAGATTAAAATCGAAATCTTAACAGCTATGGTTAAAATCACTTGTGATTTTCATAATAACAAATTAAATGTGATTTTACAAATCAACACGTGATTTTGTGCAAAAATTTCGACAATGAAAAAAAACTCGAAAAAAATTTCATGGAAAATGGATTGAAGTGATTTTCTACTTAAAGATTAAAAATCTCGTCGTAATTGTGTATTTTTTGTCGCTTGGCGATTTACCTTTGCAAGATATTATATTAAAAAAAAAAACTTAAAAGCGAGTTTTTTTTCTTTTGATGAAAAATGAATAACAAACATTTATCCATTTGATTTTTAAAGAATTTGTGATTTATGTTGATCTCACCTCGTATATATGTCAAATGTATAACCGTTTGGACACATTTTTTTTTTTTTTTTTTAACCATGGTTTTTAACCATTTGGCTGACTAACCATAGGGATTTAAGCACACCACCTGTTACGCCCCAAATACGACACATGAAAATTTTCAAAAAAAAACTCAACTTGGACCTTTATAAACAAACTAGTAAGACTTGCAAGTGTACAAGAATAAGACCAACACACAAGACCTTAAAAACATTAATAGAAACAGCTTATGACAACTCAAAACAAAAAAAAATCTCGAAGCACGAAAAAGTTGACATACATTTTGTTAAGAATAGCCATACGCCGTATTCTATTACTGAATACGTCGTATTGAGCTCATAGACTAATACGCCGTACCCGGTTTATGCGATACGCCATATTAGTCGTCACCCTTTTTACCCATCCCTTACTAACTGATACGCCGAATATCCAACCGATGGATACACTGCATTAACTTATACTCCGTATCCCCAAACTACCTGACCATATTACCTGATATGCCGTATTCTTACATAGAATACGCCACCTCAAGACCATACATACAATACGCCGTATCACAACCAATGGATACGTCGTATTGGCATATCAGACCAGAACACAGACAGTTTGCAGAACTGCAGAAACACGAATCCGTAAAACCAAACTGCACAAAACATAATTTAATCCATTTACCATACCATTTAAACTTATCCCAAACATACAATACATCATAAGACGTTAATCATTGCCAAAATAGATTAAATGAGAAATGTCGGCGCATTGCCAAACACCCCTTAACTTCCAAGCTAACCATTTTCAACACTTGATCCAACATCATATCTATTTTTCAAGACACTCAACTTACATGATTATGAACATAAGACCAAATTTAACAAAGTGACCAAATAAACTAGAGATATACCAAAAGAAAAAAGACACTTCAGGGCTTCCAACTTTAAACACGTTTGGTCTAAAAGATAACGATCTTATACTATGCTTCCAAAAAGCTACACATCTACGTGTAGTCCATCCTACACCTTTCCCTTCAACACATGAACCTACAAAACATCATCAACTTTAACAGTAAGCGAAACGCTTAGTAAGTATGTGGAATAAACGCTTAATGAAGATTATAGCTATAACAAGTATAAGGAGCAAACTATAACACATAACATACCTCAGTTTTAGCATATCAATATGCTACTATAACAATAAATAAGCAAAGGATCCAATGCTAACTATAACAAGCTCCATACAAATTACTATAGCACAATAACAATCAATGATCATCATTAAGCTCAACTATAACAATATTCCTATCATACTTACCTTAATCCCACAATTAGCTTTCTACTTTAATTTGTTACAAGCTCCTTTCTTGTTTCCAATTACAAAATTAGCTCTAGTTAGTGATTAATTCAACATTAATCATAGGATATCATCAACCTTTAACCTTTTATCCAAATCCCTCTTTAAAACCCTAACTTTCAAAATTAATAGATAGCACTTAATTGTGAAAAAGATGATGATCTAAGAGCTTAAGTACTTGATTCTACACACCCTTCTTATTAAATAAGCACTTGAACCAAACTAAGTTTTTCCCTCTCTTTTTTTTTCTTGGAAAACCGACACACACATATAAACACTTCTTTTCTAAAGATAGATATTTATCCTAGTATAAAAGTTAGTTTCATCACTTGGCAAGATTAGTCCCTCCATTGCTATAACAATTTGGTTCTAGTACTAAAACCAAATGGTTCTAGTACAACTTTGAGCTTTTGACGAGAATAATCCCTCTAGTACTAAAACAAGGTGGTTCTAGTGCATCTTTGGAATTCTAGCAGCTTAGGTCCCTATACTAATCTACATTAAATATATAACTTATAATTATGATGATACTTATATAATATAGTAATACTTTTTCTGGTTACAGGTGTAAGACCATCATACGAGCCCTTTTATTTTCAAAAAAGTTAAATTAACCACTTAAAGTTGTTTGCATTTAACAAGAATTGAACTTGATAACTCTCGATACTTACTCGAGCTTTGTTTTATAAGATTTTAAGTACTATGTAAGCAAATTTATGTCTAAGATTTTCTTATACACGAAAAAAGTGAGTGACTCGAGTATAGCGTAAATCTTAAGGTCAAAGATGTAGACGTAAATAATTCGTGATTTATGAATTTCCGTGCTTTACTTGACGTGGGTCGCAATCTATGGTTGTCCAGACTTACATTCACACCTTCCAAAAAGGACCAAAACCATCCATTTTCACTTTTATTTTCATTTTTTTTTCTAAAATAATTCAATGTTATCATCATTATGGATTAAAAAAAAAATGATAATGCCATATTTCTTAAAGTTATGAGTATATTTAGCCAATTTATAAGAATTGACTGACAAGATTGACATATGTACTTAAAATATACTTTAGATGTCTTACGAATTAAAACTGATAAAAATCTCAAGATTTTTTATGAAAGAAATTAAGTATTCATACATAAATGTAAAGTTGTCTCATCTTGTATTCTTTTTTGGTTCCTTTTATATATGTTGCCTTTCTAAAAATAAAAGAAAAATGTAAAGTTGTAAACATTTGTACCCGATTAGTTCAAATGAAAGTATGACAAGTATAATCATAGCTATGGTTAACAAATTCCATAGTGAAATTCGAGTACTAATTTACAAGAAAAGAAAAACATAACTTTTATGTAGAAAAAGCAAACCTTCTTTGTTTAGCAAAAGTGTTTGAAATGATGGGACCTAGTGTAACAAACTTTTCAACTAACTACTTAATATACATCAATGCAAAGCATAAAACTAGTATCAATTTTATCATCAATATTATAAAATAATCACCAAGACTTTGAGTAAATTTTATAAAATTTTGTTGAAGCCACTAGAACCGTTTGACAAAGATAAAGAGATAAGACACGTATAGAGACGTTTGAGTTGGGTCGGCAATGGAAACACTAGCTAGCTAGCTAGTTGTCAACTTTGGATTCATTTCGACACATTTTATTTTAAATATAAACAAAAGGTAGGAGCCTTTTATTGTTAATTGAATGGTAAAGTAAGAAAAAAGGCAAAGATAGTCCCTCTAAGTATACATGTGTCGCGTAAATAGTCTCTAAAAAATGTTAAAAACAGACTTTGTTGTTAACATGCGATTGCAGAACCGGTCCCTGTGTCAATTCTAGAGAGACTATTTATGTAACATAAAATTTACATAAACACTCCTTCAGTTTACTTACGTTATAGAAGCAATCTCAGAAAATTGTAAAAATCATTCCTGTCATTACTTGCGATTACACGAATAGTCCTTAGACTAACCTCACGACCCGCGCTCCATAATTTAACTATTCTTTTTTTACTCTAAAAAGGCATGTTCAACGATTATTCGATAATTAAAACACAAAATTTTACCAATTATTATATCATGCAAAAAAAGAAGGAAGACCACATACAAAAGATAATAATCATGAACATAAGAGTAATTAATATTGTCATCTTTGCTTGGATATGATTATGTATATATATACACAAATACTGTAATATATAACATAACCACCCTATGATCAACAAAAAAAAAAAGAAACAAAAGCTGATTTTTATTAAGGATTAAATTGATTATCACAATAAAAATTGTACGTAATATGCTACAACGTGACCATAATCTATTACCACAAAAAAGATTGCTCTTTTCCTCCATAGAATCTGATTCTAGTTCAAACCCATGATGATCTCGAACCTTTATTAGTGTTTTTTACACATATTTTGTAAGCAAAATCTATATTCACCATAAACAAATCATGCCCACTAATCCAAACACCACCAAAACCGCCTGCATCGCCGCGAACCTGAACCTCCTAGGAGCATCCGAAGTAGTATTAGAAACAGGATATATGTCTCCTGGTGGACCAGCTATGTATATATAGTTAGGTGGTGTATATCCACCTCCACCACCACCACCAGAACCACCTCCACCACCACCACCACCTCCTCCTCCTCCACTGTAGGGTGGTGGAGGACAGTAAGGTGGTGAGGGTTTCTTGGGTGGTGGTGGTGGTGAAGGTGGTGGAGGTGAGGGTTTTGGTATTGGTGGTGGACTTGCATAGCATGTTGTACCACATGGACAAGTTCCACACTTGATTTCATCGTTGGGAGGGCTCGTGGTTGTTTCGTCGAGTTTTCTTAGGTTCATGGCTTGGATAGGAGATGGTAGTACTACTAAGAGTGCAAGGATTGCAAAGAGCGCGATTCGGAAGGGTGTAGACATGATTTCTAGGAGGTGAGCACCACTAGAGAAGTGGTGAGACGTGAAATTTGGTTGAAGAGAGTATAGTGGTGGTGGTTTGGTTTGGTTTGGTTAAGTGAATATTAAGTGAAGAGAAGAGGAGGTGTTAAAGTGATGGGTATGTGACTAATTATAAGTTTGGTGGGTTGGCTTAATCTAGAAGGCACCTAGCTCCACTCATTTGCATGTGGCAATGACCTAATGGTGAATAGGTTGGACCCCATTATATATCCTCATTCTCAAAAGCTTTTTTCATATTTTCTACTCCATCTCCCACTTGATTGTTATATCGACATTGATAGAACTCAGACTTTAGTAGTATTACGTAAGGAGTGTAGGAGCGTACATATATACTTTGGTCGTTTGGTGGGTTAACACGTAAATTTATAGCTCCTTAAAAACCATTTGATGTGCTTGCTATTTATCAACATGAACCTTAAATTAATCAATTGGTGAGTCAACTTAATTGAACTATCGTTTGCTTATGAAAAAAAATAAATTAAATGAACATAAAAGTTCAGTATCTGTTGTGTTTAAACTAGTAAGTTTTTTTTTTTTTTTTTTTTTTTTTTTTTAAGTTACCTCCCAGAAAATATTATTACTCCAAAAACAATTGAGTACAACGAATCTAGGTGAATCCCACACCTCAGCCCAAAAAAGGCAAACCGAAAGCGCCTACAGTGCTTAAGACCTAACCAAACATAAAATGCATGCCATACTTGTGCAAAACAAAATAAAAACAACCTATCTAATCTGACCATGGAGACTAATGTCATAAATATTAGCAAATTTTAATTGAGCATCGGTCAGACCACAATCATCAAACTCATTATCATCATAAAGGTTTTGGCCATAGGTATAAAAAAAATTACAAGACATCTTGTACATCCTCGTAAATAATTACAAGACATCTATTGTACGAGACAATTGATGAAGTTAAGTACTTCTTTAGACAAGTTACTAGAAATCTCAATAGAATACCTATAATTCACCTAGGATTTTCCTAGAAATTATTATTCATTAGAACTCTCTAGGAAATCACAAGGAGCAACGAAGTTAGCTAAGGTAAATTTTTGTCACTAATTGCTAGGAAATCATTAAGAAATCATTATCAATAACTCAAGCATATAATTCGTGAAAAATTGTAAGAATTCCTTAGGTAATTTTCAGTAAATAATTACAAGACATCTACTGTACGAGACAATTGATGAAGTTGTAGCTCAGTTCTTAAGTACTTCTTTAGACATGTTAGGAGGAAATCTTTATGGAATAGCTATAATTTATCTAGGGATTTTCTAGAAATTATTATTCATTAGAAATATCTAGGAAATCACAAGGAAATTCCGACGAGTTAGTTAGGGTGAATTTTTTGTCACTAATTGCTAAGAAATCAGTAAGAAAATTGTCACCAATAACTGCGCATATAATCCGTGAAAAAATTGTAAGAATTTTTTACGTAATTTTCTTCGAAACATTTTCCTAAGAAAATTTCATGGGTGTTACCTCTTTTTTCTTTTAGTGACATGATTAACTTGTAAAAGGTCATTACCCCAAAGTTAAATCTCTAACATATAAAAAGGCATGTTATTTACTTAACACTTTTTGTATGCTTACTTTTATAAAGCTTTAATCTTTTTCTAGGAATATAAAAACTTTATAAGATACAAAATAAACTAAACATAGACTTTACATTTTTAATGGGCTTAATTCCTTTAAATTTCTTGGTTACTGCAATGCACATGATCCCAATCATTGAACAATTTGCGAAAAATGTTCCCACCGGCTATATAAACTACTCGTAATTATCAAAACTGAATATGTTAAATGTACTTTTTTATTTATTATTGAAGTATTCGTTGTATATGTATATTTTTAAAATTATAAAGATAGAGTGTACCTAAAGAAGGGCATGTGAATAAGGTCATCCCAACCTTAAAGTCAAGTTTGATGGCATTATTGCCTCATATTTTAGGAAAGACATACATAGGACCATGTTCAATGACCTTAATTAGCTCAAATAATTGAATAAGATAACAAAAGAAACAAGCAATTTCTTAGGCTGGCAATATATGAAAGGAGGTGTTATATACGTGGCAAAGGTTATAGAAAGGAGACGAAGAATCGATGAGACATAAAGTTGCGAAAGTAATTGCTATTTCTTAGAACGTGTATGGCTAAGGGGGAACTCCTTAAATACTTTTTTTTTTTTTTTTTTTTTTTTTTTAATTTAATTAGAAAACAAATAAATACTTTTTCCAAAACCGAAATAAGTCAATAACGTGTATTACAGTCTGTTCCCGAGTTTATCAATGAAGTAAGTAAAAAAAATTGTTTTCCTGAGATTTTTTAGGAGAAGAGAAGAAAGTAAAGGATGATAAATTACACCAAAATTACTCTCTTAATCTTCTTCCCAAATTGGGATGAAATAGAGTGAAGTTGATATTAAAGCCTTTTTTGCTTGCATCCTTTTCCAACTTAGGAACACAAGATAAAAATTCATTTTTTATTTCCCTCTTTACTTCTCTCTTTTTTTCCCTCTTCATCTCTCTTCTTTCCGTTTTATACTCGGGAACAGAGCGACATGAAATTAACGTAGGAAAATATTTGAGTTGAATATTAGGTAAACTTGTTTTCAATTCAGTTTTGGTAATCGTCAACTTCATAATCGTACCTGAAAAAGTTTTAAAGGGGCATTTAAATGACATTAAATCTTTTTGACCCAATTAAGTTAACCCTTACCCTTGTATGACTTGGCTAAATTTTTAGTTTTCCTCGTATAGTCGTATTCAAGTCACCCAAACATATTTTTGTCTCTATTATTGTGAATTTTATTGAAACAATATTTCTCTCTGTTATCTATAACAAAGCTTCTACATTTTTTTATGAACGAAAAAATACATATGTTTTACATTAACAAATTAGAGATTATACCGCTTGTATTTAGTTAACTACTGACTGGTCTCAATGCGATAAATAAACCATCTTTTAATAAGTTAAAGTCATAAAAGTGCATATATATGACTTACCGATATAAGTTGTGGCTTTAGACGTCATTAGACACATGTATCCCAAAATATTTTTGGTGGTTAAAAATTACAAAGTTTAAATCATTAGTTTAAATTATGGCTTAAGAAAAATTAAACAAGTGTAGCGGATTCAGCATGGCAGGAACAAATCCCACCATCTTATCTGGTCTAGTTTGCGGGGTTTCTTAGAGCACTTGGTACTTTGGGTTATAGGATATGTTATAGTCCTACAATGTGAACCTATAACTCTACCCCCACCCCTCTCTCGCGCGTTATACGGGATTGCGCTATAGTGACCAGTCAAGCCATAGGCTTTTCTCCTTCTTCTTTTTTGTGTGCTTTATATTTGTGTTTTATTAGATTATGTGTGAGGCAGTGAGTGTCCTATAACTTGAGTGATGAAGAGGGACTAAGATCCTCTCAAGTTGTGTGTACGACTTGTGTCAAATTATGTCATTATAAGTTATTGGATTTGATCTAATGGTTCAAATAAAAAAGAGTCTTTTGATTTCAGCCATTGGATCAAATCTAATGGCTCATAAATACACAATTTAACTTAAGTTGTATAACACAACTTGACTCAAGTTGTATAACACAACTTAAAAGAATCTTGGTTAATAAAAAGATAGTATTTTTGGTTTAAGTTTTAGGTTTTGAGTTATAGGTGAAAAAACTAAGGTTATAGCAAAAAGCGCTATAACACAACCCCTATGACCCAAGATACCTTGTCCTCTTAGTAGTAGACATATGATTAAAATTTTCTTTTTGTACAATATATAATCATTCCCTTATTTCCCCTTGGTGAAGTCCAATTCTCAATAGTATTTATAATCTTGGAATAAGTAATGGCCCATCAAGTATCCAACCCAACTAACGTCACGGATATAATTCATCTGTACTTATAGGCTAACTGGCCCAAATATATTATTTCATTTATGGATCTTGCGAGTAGGGGTGTTCATGGATCGGGTAATATCCACAATAATCGAAAACCGAAATCGAATCGAACCAAAAAAAGTTGAACCGAATCCGTAACCAAACCGAATTGATCAAAACCGAACTAAATATTCGGCTATCGGTTTGGATATGGTTTTGGCAATTAAAACCGAAAACCATATTCATATAAATGTATATTTTTTCTAGGAAAAAAAGTTAGCTAAAACTCTTTCTTAGGTAAATATAACATTATTTGAGCTTGAAAAAATTGTGCTAAAATATATATAATTAAATGAAAAATAATTAAAATTATATAATTCGGGTTATTCGGTTCGGTTTTGGTTATAGGGGTTCGGTTTATGGTTATTCGGTTCGGTTTTCGATTCGGTTGTATCAATTTGATTTTGGTTCGATTCGATTTTCGGTTTGGCCTAAATTTTTTAATCGAATTAACCAAACCAAATAACCCGTTAACCGAACCAACGAATATCCCTAAATCTTGATATATGCACCTACACATTTTTGTTTCTTTTCTTTGTAACAATACCAATCAACAGTTAAGCAGTTCATTTTTTATTTTCATTTTTTTCTTTTTATTTTTTTCCTCCGCAAGGAACACCATTTCATTAGCAGGTAAAAGATTTTGTTAATGACATCCCTAAGAACTATAGTTGAGGAAAAAATCATAACATAATCGCCCGTGAATGATTCTGAAAAATAGACACAATCTCGCAAAATTGGATATACAACCACCACCTATTGTGATCTGATGATAGGGGGTGTTTGATAGCCTTTGAATGAGGCAATTCAGAGAAGAGATCAAAATGGGTCGGAGGCCAACTTGTTTGGCAGCAACAATGTAAGACACTGAATGATTTTAATTGGCACTGATCCATTCTGGTCCGATGATGCAATTTCATTCAGCATTTATTTTTTCTCAAAGTACTCTTTTATATCCAAAGAATATTTCCTTATTTATTACATTATATTTTAATATTATTATCTATATCTATATTACTTATAACGCACGAAAGACTCTCACTCTTAATTTTAAGACGTGCAAGAAATTAAGCGTGGTTTACAACACTTTAATGCACCCAATTTTCGAATTATAACAAAGTAAGCATACTTGTAACAAAATAAAGCGTGGTGTCGTTTTAAGACTAAATTTATCAAACAACATTAATCTTATTAAAACACACTTCACCAAAATTACAACCATTTAAGCACAATGTACAATAGATGCAACCAATTTCGGATTACAACAAAATAAGCATAGTGTACAACAAAATAAGCATGATGTAATTTTCGGACTTACAAAATGAATGCTTATTAAAGTGGTCAATGTTATTAATGACTATAATGACTACTACTTACAAGAAAAGAAACATAGTGTACAATACTTTAATGCACATAATTTTCGGACGTATAAGACAAGAAGCATAACAGACAACAAAACACCACATTAATGCTATTTAATGTAGTCAATTATTTAACCGGTCAACAAATATAATTAATGATTATTAAAACACCCCTTCATAAAAATACTCCTCCGTCTCATATTTATCGTCATATTTCCTTTTGGATGCCTCAAATTAATCATCACATTTCCATATTTAGTAAGAAAAGATAATATAATTGAGAATATTCCATTTGAGTGGTTGAGATTTATAAGGGTCCCACTTTTATTAAACTTTGTGATTCTCGTCTCCGACAATAATTTTGAGACGGAGGAGTACAATTATCAAGCATATTGTACAACCAAATTAAACACGATTCTCGCATTAAATTTCACTACTACAATAATAAAGCGCATTATACAAATATTCAAGCCGAACGGCAACGGGCCAAATGGGCGAGAGCCCGAGCGGCGCGGACCAAACGGCTCGAGTTCGAGCGAGACACGAGCCAATCGGGTTCGAGACCGAGCAGACGCGCGTTATACTAAATTCTAGATATTCATAAATTTATTGTTAAAAGAATATAATAAACTAAAATACATTATTCATCGAAAATTTTATTTCGAGATTCTTGCATGCAACGCTGACAGATGACTCGCTATTCATACAAACTAAACTTTAGTTCTTTTTCCAATGGATACACCTGTCCTGAAGTTATAAACTTGTTAATGTCCCATTTTAAATTATTAAAAGAAAATTACTTAATTGAGTTTGTAACTTTGTATAAATAAGATATAAATAAAAAATGTTGATTTATAACAGAAATTTTGACTAAACTACAAGTATACATTAACGTTTCAGTTGTCATTTATTACGCTTTTTTTTTCTGTTAGCCTTGTATAACATATGGAGCACGAGGATATAATGATTTTTATGTTATTCAGATAATTCATTCAGAACGGTTATCAAACATGCTATTTTATTTTTGAGCTAAACTATACAGAGCATGTGAATCATTCAGACCACTAAATGACTCAGTTTTAAATCATTTCTAAATCATTTTATTTTATCAAACAACCCTAATCTCTTAAACTCATTTGCAGTATAAAGTGATCTCTTTACCACATCTCTAAAAGAGCCGCCATTAGCAAACCTGTAACTATACGTGTCAGTTTGATTTACAATTTATGCTAAGACGTGACATGAGAAAAATTGGTCAAACGGGTCACATATGTCGAAGAAAGGTGCCTTTAAACTTCAAAGTGCATAAAACCTACTCAATTTGCTTTATTTAATGAAAAACCAATATGTCATGAGGTCAACCCAGCGGCCCGAGCCAGTTTTAACCACACTAAAACAAAAATCATCTATTCCAACTCAGACACGTTTTAACTCATTACATAGGTGCCCATTTTGTCGTGCAATTTACTAGAAATATGCCCGTTTGCTTGCCACAGAATACTCGACGCTAATAGTCTAATTGTGTCTCAAAATTTACGTATCACGAACTGAATCACTCCAGTTGACCCTGGCCGGGCGTTATCTTTGGTATGCTAGGAGAAAATTACTTTAACTAATACAATGCTGCATTTATGTAACTATGCAGTTGCGATGCACTTAAAAGACATTTGATGAAGTAATACACATTCTCATTCATGACATTGCCTAAACCTCAATAACTCGGCTGACCTGTAGATAAAACACCGTATTTGGTAGGATGAAATGAAGTAGATGAGATAAATGGTTTCGCCCCCAAAGTGAGAAATCCGTGAAGAAACAATTTCTCCATGTGTTCGCTATTTTAGCTAAAGAAAACCAGAGAGTTTCATTGGGAAACCGTTTCTCCCTGTTCTCATTTCCTAGCGTTTACCAAACAAGAGAAGGATCTCCGGATTCTTATTTCTCCCTCCCAAACATGCTCTAATAGTTGTTGATCTTACATGACAAATAAATAACTGTCAAACTCCCTCCGGTTCATTCAACATACAAAGGCAAACTAAAAACTAAAATAACAACATAATGTGACGATTTGGAGACAATCATCATGGGAGTGGGGCGGCTTCCACTACAATTTTCTTATCATTCTGTATTTTAGGAAGTGGTGGTTCTGGTGGAACATGAGTCTTTTTCTCCGCTAATGACGGAGGTGGCGATGCAGGAACTTTTTTCTCTGGTCTTGATGGAGCCGGTGTGGCAATTTTTTCTTTTTCCTCGGGTTCAGGCTTTGATAACCCGACTTTCTCTCTTAAAATCCTAAATTTGTCTAATATCATCTTCTTGATTTCAGCTCTACTCATGCCTGCTTCAGCTGGCTTGGGTGATGATAGAGTGACAGCACTAAAAGATGCTGCTGTTAGAAACAATGCAAAATCTCTTCTTGAGACATTCATAGATGTTTTCTCAGGTACTTCTAACTTTTGAAGTTCTCTAGCCCTCACCTGCGTCATCAAGCAAAGATAAAGACAGGCCTTAATATGAGACTAATAGCATTCGACTCACATTCTTTCTTGAAAGGATTTTATTCTTTGATGTGTCAATATTAAAGAAGTGGTTATTTTCCTCTATATAAATAAGATTCATTATGTAACGTGTTCAAATATGACGAGTGGTATTCAATAATGCCTACAACGCCCATTCTTATAATTCGACAGGGTGGGACTGTGGGAGTCTCACTCTATTCATGCTAAAATCAAAAGAGTTCATCCGACCTTCCATTACTTGTCAAATTTTATCTGGATACTAGTCTACTAATTAAGGGAGAAAAGAAATTAAGCTTGGTACCATCAACGCGGTGAATAGCTATCAAGTGGAAAAGTAACTTTAATAAAGATAAAATGAATCTTAGGAGCATGAATCTTTGGTTTTATTCTATTGGAAAAGAGAATATTCATAATCTCATACCAGTAGCAAACACAATACTGAAAAGTGATTGCTGAAATATGTACCTACCTTCAAATGATCAAATCTAACACTATACATTTAAATGAATAAATAAAAGTTCCCATGCGACATATGAATATTAAGAAAACTATTCTTCCATTCAAAAAATCAAAAGTAACAAGAATTATTGTACTTATATGGATAAGCCAAAATTCTGACACTGTTACTTGCACATATCTGCTAGTAATAGGCATACTCTTCTAGAAACGAAAAAACGGGCGAGTTTGGTTGTGATACTTTAATTCACACGTAAAACTAACAACCACATTTAGCATATAAAATGTATGACCATATGCAGTAATAATTATTGAGATTATATAACAAATGTATATAGTTGTGTTAGAGCTGGCCTCACAGAATCAAAAGAAGATTGCTGTGTGAAACAAGCTGCAATGTGACTTGATTCATTATTTAATCTTTCAAACGTAAATTTGACAAATTTGTTCAAGATTTTAATATCGACACTAGTATACGTCTTGTACTTATTACAAAGTTTAATATCATTAACATATATTTAAGATCTAACACTTAAAGTCCATATAGATATTGAACTTAATCCGTTTGACATACATATAAAGATTCATTATAAGGTGCCATTGCCCAGCCATACAGTGAGAACTACTTCCCTAATATGCCGCCATTCTTCTAGCATTAATAGGTGCCAATTACTATTAATTTGCCAAGTATTTCTACGAGAAATCTAAAGACTTAAAATTTGACTCTAAATGTAAATGTTTGAATAGAAAGTGTCTTTCTTTCATTTACTTTGTATAAATATTAAAGAAATATATTGGAGACTCATATATCTGTTTGGCTAAGCTTATAAATTGGGCTTATGCTTATGTTATATAAGCGGCTTACGGCTTATATATCATGAGCTCACAAGCCATTGCTAAATGTTTGGCTTACCTAATCATAATTAATAAAGTAAAATGACAAAAAAAAATACATGAACATTAAATGGGTGTAATTATATATAAATGAGGGTATAAAAGTCTTTTCACATAATATTCTTATATAAGCCCCCTCCTCAAATAAGCCACAAAGTTTGGGCTTATAAAAACCCTCTTGTATATAAGCTTATAAACCCACTCATATAAGCTTAGCCAAACACTTGGTTTAGGCATATTTACACATATAAGCTAATAAGCTCGTAAGCCCATGATATAAGCTTAGTCAAACACCTCCTAAAGTGTCTTTCTTTCATTTGCTTTGCTATAACTATTACATCTTGTTACATTACATATAAAAAAGCATAGACATTTTTCACTTATAGTTTACTTCAAGACCTTATTTTACATTTTACCATGGTGAAAAATCCCTTTTACCTAAAAAAAATACAATATTTTAAATTTTCGCTCAGAACCTTCAAAAACTCAATAATGACGCTAGCAATACCTCAAGTATCAAACACCGTTTGCTAAAGTAAAAAAAAAAAATACACACATAGAGATCATCAATATAACAGCATGCAAAGAACACATTAATATATTAACTAAACATTCAAAGTGTGAACTACTGTATGTTATTACATATATAGAGTATAAAATAAACCTGAAGATGAAGTGTAGGTGGTTTGACAGAAGCAGCAGTAGGAGCAGGTTGGCGGCCTTTGACGACATTAGATCCGTTTGATCCTTGGACCGGAGGCAAAGATCCGGACATCATTTTAACGGTGAACAAAGACATGCTTTTTTATATTTTAAGAAAGTTGCCGGAGATGAGAGGTGGGGTTTGACTCACACTAGAGTTGAGTTGAAAGTCGGTTAAAGCTAGTTTGACTTTTTTTGGGATTCGGAAAGTCGGATCAAAAGCAATCACTTGGAGTTAGGTAGCTATTTGGCACTTCTTATTCTAAAGATGGGAAAATATAATATGAAATTCACCCTAATTTTCTCAAGAAAAGATAACTACAAAATAACTAAAAAGTGCACTCTTTTAATTTGATGAAAAGAAACTAGTTTTAGTTGGATAGTATATTTTTGTAAGGAAATTTGATGAAGAAGAAACTAGTTTTAGTTGGATAGTATATTTTTGTAAGGAAATTTGATGAAAGGTGCTTCATTATACACATCTTCTCATCTTAAGTGTCCTAAAAGTTGCACTTTTTTAATTTCATGATGCAAAATAAAAAAAATACCAAAACCACGCTTTCTCTTTTCATCATGCCTTGGAATGTTAAACTTTTTAAAATCTTCCTCAAAAAGTTATCGCTATAGTCTAATTGATGTCTCACTACATTAAAACGATGATTTAAGATAATAATTGACACTAATAAGATACCAATCGATAATAATACAATGCAGTCAATAAAAACGAGATTATGACGTATGCTTCCACGACATTACATGATAGAGGCGATACCATTTGATTTTCCTAAAAAGAGATTTTGGTAAAATTTACTACATTCTAAAGTGAAAATAGTCAGTTGTACTATATATATATATAGCATTATATGTCTCTTCTCTTTTCTCGTTTTTAATCAATTGCATGTTTCTTGTTTTCATTCTTTGTTGGCATGTTTCTTCAACCCACTAAAGATTCACTTCCTAACATCAAAATCTAGCTAGTTCGGAGGAGGTTAATCTAGCTAGTTCGGAGGAGGTTTTAATCCGCTACAAAAATAAAGGCTTTGCATCTACTTTGTAACATGCTTAGCCAACGAAAAAGAAAAACAATGTTTTCAGGTAGATCAAAAGTCAGATATCCATCCGACTCTACATGGTCTAGCGAAAATATACATTTTATTAACAAAATAAACCAATTTTATCTTTATATGAATTTACCAAATGTAATTTTATGGATATTCCGAATGTATAATTTTAATATATACTATTTTAAGTTAGTTATATTGATATTGTTTATGTTCGTCTACTTTTGTTAGACTCAAAATGTGAAGATATTTACGGGATTTACATTAGTTATCATATTTAGTATATACGTAAGTACTAGAATTGTAATAATGCATACGTTAGGCATGTTAGATGTGTAAGTAGCTATATTAACCCTCTTAAACTTCCCTAGGAGGGTGTAGCTCTCATTTTTGTGTGTGTAAATGTGGAGTTTGATAGGACTCCTTGAGATCGTTTTGAGCCTTAGGGTTTAACAATAACAATGATAAAGAACATGCACAATGAATTAAACAAACATCAATGTTATTGACACAAGGTTTCATTCATCATCACCTCCATTATATTAATAACATGTTATCTAAACTATAACAAGGATCAAAGACACCTTTGATCTTGGGGGTTAACTAAACTAACTCTAGTCTAGGCGTTTATAAGAACGTATGCGCTAGACACCCACACACATTTACTAGACGTCTACATTATGGAAGACTTAATTATTAAAACCTACACCCCATGTCCTCTTTATATACTAGAGGATTATGGTTTACAAATCTCTACGAAGGACTAAACAATAAATCTTCTTTTCAATCAAGTCCTTCCATCTTTTTGTAAGTTTCATTCTTTTCACTTTGGGTCCCTCTTGTTTCATTCTTCTTGTTTTGTTTTATCAAATCAATAATCCCAACAATCTTCCCCTATTTGATGGTAACAAAATAACCACGAATCTTGTACGAACTTCCCTAAGCGAAGTAGAGAAATTGAGATAATTAAATCTCGCCATGAATGAAACAAGTATGTCTTCCTTTGTCTTCCCCTTAATCCCTGCCATCGCACTCCAACATCTCTTCCCCTTTTTGTTATCAACAAATAGGGAACGTATGCAAATAATGATCTTGACCACCATGAACCAATACCACACATCCAATTCATCCTTCCAATGTTTCAAATTACCCTCCATGAAGTTTTCCGCAACTAAAAATGAACTTGAAACAGTAGAAATCTAAACCATCAATAGTAATACTGTAAAACCCTAAAAATTATAAACGCGTGAAAAGACTATTTTGCCCCTCAATTTAATATTTATAAAATACGTAAAACACGTCAAGCCCATCAAGTACGTTTATAACCTAACTAGTATTTGTGTAATTTGTACAAGATAAATGAAACCGATTACGCTTACGTTTAAAAAAAAACATTGTACACGTCTATACGTTTATGCAATGGGCCGAATTTTTAATTAATACACAATGCATGACAAGTAAATGTGAAAGCCCAACTAATTTGGTCATTGGCCCATGTCTTCTTTTGTTTGGATGAAACAAACCGTGTAACCACCTCCCTCTTTTTTTTTCGTGACTTTCATTGCAACCAAGAAAAAAAAAACCCTAATCCTCTAAGTGGCGGCATAATTCTTCTCCTTCTCCTTTTTCTCTCGATCACAAACTGGAACAAAAGGGCGTGGTAAAGGCTGGATGTTGGGCTACTGGTTCGAAGGGGGGCTGCTTGTGGTGATCTTTGTCGTGAGTTTCGAGCCAAGAGGGGTGGTCGTGGCTATCTAGAGCAAAAAGGGAGGACGTGGTGGCTTGCTTGATCCTTGTTATCACTTTCTTTCCCACGCCACAAAGGTAAAACTTGTGCTCGTCTTTTGCCTTCTCAAATTCTTTTTGTTTCGTGATTCTGGACATGTAACACACCTTCCATACGTATGATTATACACGCATAATAGGTCACATAAAATGTTAAATCAAGACAACGTAAAAATCAAGCATTATGGCTACATGATATATTGAATGGTAAAGTATATGCGTCGACCCCTTGGAGTCGCCTATTCATGCTCCTTGTTTCTGTTTTGGACCTCATATGGCTCGACACACCTAAGATGTATTAGATGAAAACTTTGTCACATGGAATGATGAGAATAATCTACATGAAATCATAACCTTGGTTATATGTATGTCAAACGAACACAAAGGGTCAAAAGCGGTATGTATAAAAATTCATAATCCGGAAAATATAAATGTTGGGCATGTTAAGATGCTATTAAAACAGGTCATATGGCTTTCATGGATCATGGGTGCGTTTGGGTAGGTAAAACATGTGATTATAATGATTTTAATGGACCCTAAAATTGGACAGCATCATATGTCGAATTTGTGTGTGTCATAGATCGAATTTTATAAGTGAAATAATCTGGGTTTTTATTGGAAAAGTTTATTTTATGTCTTAGTTAAGTTTTCCAAGTGGTTTGGTCGAATTTGAAGTTGTCTAAGTCGTATTTTTAAATTTTACGAGATCAAGTGTCAAAGCGAGAAAATGGGTCCGAAATTTAGTTGGATTGTTTGATTTTTAATTTTCAAACCATAAAGAATTGGGAGCTCTCCTTTACAGGAGTGACATTTAGGATATAAATGAATTTCGGGAGTTTTGGGGATTTTCCAAGGTGTCTAAACAGGTCCAATAAGCGTAAACTTTTAAGGTGTATTTTCGACCACTTTACAGGCGTGTCTGGACTTATGATTTTCCATAGGCCATTTGACCGGAAATAAAATCCCCAATTTTGGAGAGTCTTTTAACTCATATGGGAACCCCAGGAATTTCCTTGATTTTATTTGAGCTAAGTAAGTATTTTATAAAAATCGCTAAATTCTGGTCCAGATATGAAGTTAAGAAAATGGAAGATAAAAAGATTATATCAATAAGTAAAACACGTATACATGCATAAGAAGCTTATAAAATGAGTATATAAGTAATATATGATATCAATTCGTGTATATTCGTTGACGAAGATACGACGTTGTTTTCGGGTGTTACTTTTCCATTTGTTTTCATTATGTTGCTAAGGTACAGATATTCTAACCTTTTCTCTTAAGGTTTCTCATGATTCGTTTACATCTTTCGATGTTAACTTTGCTCTGAGCCTTCTATTTAGGGCTTCCCTATGACTCTGCTATGCACCCTTTTGTTATGAACTCTGATTATGAACCTTTCTGATTATGAACCTTCTGATTGTGAACCTTATGACTACGAACCTTTCTGATTATGAGCCATTGATATGAACTTTGATTATGAACTTATGTTATGGAACTTTAATATGAACTTTTATATGAATCCTTATGATATGATTATGCTTTGACCCTTCGGTTTGATACCCGAGCCAAATATGTTTTCCTAGCCATGAAGGTAACATGGCCGTGTCGATGATGCACCTCGGCATGACTCTAGGGCGATGAGAGTGATGTTACGCCACGTCCTCGGTGGTGGATCATATTTTGTATATGTGAGGTAGGCGGATGCATCCTAGATCCGATATGATATGATTTGTTTGGTGAATGATGTCGTGTGCATTACGCGTCTTCACAGTCTGGGAGCTAGCTACTCCATTGGTTACTGAGGTCCCCCTCCTATTGGTTTGGTTTTCTGAGGTCACCCCTCCGAATACAATGGCTACTTAGGATATGATATGATATGATATGTTTCTGGGCTCGTGGTAGATTTCGACAACCCTTACACTTTTGATATGCCTATCTTGTACTTTCAGTATTTCCCAACACCATAATCAGTATTAATTGTTCATTACTCAAGACCCTTATATGACTCACTCTTACCAAGATATAGATACTCCTTTTCATTGATCATCACACTTTCATTCCGTTATTTCGACTATCGTTCCATTCACGCATCGGGTTATTATATGTTATTGGATTTGATTATGCTTTTCATGTGTTATGTGACTCACGATTACTATCACTGCGATATGATTAATATACGGTTATCCGAGTTACATGTTTTCATCGATGATATGTGATCTCACCGTTATGTGACCCTCGAATTGTCTCGTGACCATGCTAATGTGTAATCGTTAGTTTTGTCTGCTTATTATGTGTACTTGCTCGCTTAATCCGTGGACTATGACTATTCGTTGTGTCCTTATCTCGCTATTGTTTACCGCCATGTTTACATTTCGTCTATGCTACGGTTTGATTAGGTAAATGGTTCACCAGTGACGTCCGGCTTGTTAATTTGTTTAGGTGCCCCGCTATGTCTTTAATTCATTTAATTATATCGTTTATACTATATTCCTACTTATTACGTGTGATCGCCATGTGTTGATCTTGTTAGTACTTCCATTGTTATGATCTTGGTTATGTTTTCAACTAAGGTTTTGACTGTGTGAATTGTCATGCTCACTTATTAATTAATTGCTTCCGTTTTCCTGTAGATATCTGTTTGGCTTGTATGTCTTCCGATTTCTGAATTGATTGTATGACATATATGTTGTGTTGATGCAACGCCTTTGCTATGTTTGCTTATGTTTCGCTTCTTGTATGTCTAGTTTGTATGTGCTTGTTTATATGTCATTGATGCTTTGCTTTGCTTCGTTCTCCTTGTTATCTGCTCGTTTTGGATATCCGTATAATTTTGTTCGCAGGATCCTCATTGACTCATTATCCTCATTTCACTGCGACTTTGTTATCGGTTTATTATTCCATTTCGCATTTCGATTTTTTTAGCTTTCATTTTGTTATATCTGCTCACCGAGCTTTTAAGCTCAACCGCATTTCTTTTCTGCTGCGGGTTTTAGGTTTGAAGATAGGCTTGATGGGTGAGAGTTAGAGTATCCGAGTGGACCAACCCTAGCACCTTTTACTTTGGGATTTTTTGAAGAACTTTTGTTTTGGGATTTTAATTCATTCGGATATTGTATTTTCTTGTCGGTCAATTGTGCATATGTTTTGATACTTCATTTTTAAGGTTTCCATTTGTAAAGATTTCATTTGTATGTTCTGATATGACACCAGAATGTGGCACTTCTACCCTTGCCGGGTTGGGGTGTTACAAATACTAATCAATAGTAGTAAGAATCAAACACTTCCCCTTGAGTGGTGCATGAACATCAAATCTGTAGGCTCTATGTAATGATCACATGTGAAGAAAACCAAATATAACAAACTTGATAAAGAAGTAGAATAACCCAAACTTGTGTCTTATGTCTTGTACTAAAGATGACATTGGACGTATACCCATTCTTGGTGTATAGGGAGACCGTAATCCCTTGACGAAAACCTTCATCTACTATTCGTCAATTCGTTGTCATAATCTGTTAATACAAATAAACCGTAAAAACATTTATTTATATTTTATGATCTTCTAATGTTTTGTCGATAACAAAAGTAAGATCATTTTAAGGAAACAAATAAAATACGTAAATGGTTTGAACTAATAGTTTTCTAAACACACTTACGCTTTCACATAAAACACTAAAACAAGTATAAATGATTTTATGATTTAGATACATATGTACAACAACTAGTGTTTACATATTGGGTTAAACATATACTTAAACTAAGTATACTAAAATGGGTAAAAACTAAGTGTATGCTAAATTGGGTAAATACAAGTATATACTAAATGGGTAAATACTAGCAAATGGTTTTGACTCATAACCCATGGTTTTATATATACCACTTAACCAAGTTCATTGTATCCTTAAGATACATTGTATCTAAAAAGAAAACCATGGATCAACCCATAACCCATGACCCATAACCAAAAATACCCATGGGCAAAGAGGAGCGTTCCACGGATCCCTGGCTTTGTGCTAGCCGGATCCCAAGTGGAAGGGATCCGTGGGATCCGGGGAAACAGTAGGATTTTTCTCTATAAATAGTGAGCCATTTCTTCATTATTTCTTACCCCTTTCTAACATACTTTCTCCCCTGAGTTAAATCTCACTAACCTTAGATCCAAGAGATCTATGTTTGTAGTCTTGTTTTTGTGTGATCTTTTAGGTTCCTCTTAAAGGCAAGATCACCACCTTTGAAGTCGAGCAAGCTCAAGTCCATGAGTTGCCAAGCTTCCTCATCATCAAGGCTATTGAAGTCCTCTTGTTGATGATCCCTTTTTCTTCAAAGAAGCGTAGTGTTAAAGACATTATTGAAAGATGTCTCAAGTGTCAAGACGAAGATATTAGTGAAGGGTATCTATCGTCTATAGGATAATCACTTGTGGTAGGTGCTTAGAAGTCAAGACAAGAAGCATTAGTGAAAAGTGCTTAGAAGTGAAGACACAAGACATTAGTGAAAAGTGTCTTGTAGATCTAGTCAAAGGCATTAGTGAAAGGTGCCTTAGATGTACATTCGATATGGTGTGTTTCGATGTACTAGATAGACTAGTATTAGATCCAAGGATATTGATGTCCTTGTTGATGCTGTAAAGGAGTAGATCTCCTTTGGGATTAGTCGTTGGTGTAGTGTGGTAGTAGTTCCTCCATTGCAATGGAACTAGGTGCTTAGCCTAGTACCTAATAAAGGGTAGGCGACGTTGTGAAGGTGTAGTTCACCTAAGGTGTGAAAGAACTCGGTGGTTAGCCTAGCACCGTATAAAGGGTAGGCGACGTTGTGTAGGTGTGGTTCACCTTGGTGTGAAAGAACTCGGTATTTAGCTTAGTACCGGAAAAAGGTTAAGCGACGTTGTGAAGGCTTCTCCGCCATAAGGAGATTGGTGTAGTGTTTACAAACTCTCGAGTAGGTGACTCGGGGAGTGGAGTAGGGCAAGGAAGGTGTCCTTGTAGCCGAACCACTATAAATACTCGCGTTGTGGTTTTGTGCTTCTTACTCTTATCTTTTCATTACATATCCTTATATGATTGTTTATCAACATCCAACACACACAACCAAATAGATTGACATAAGTCAATCTAAATAGTTTAAAAGGAAGTTTTAATTGGTAAAACTATTCAACCCCCCCTTCTAGTTTTCCACAATTGGTATCAGAGCTTCGTTACCAAGTCTCTTGAAGTATATTGTACTTTAAAAACTTGATACGATCCATAGTTAATTGAAAACTACAAAGAAGGCTTTTCATAAAAACAAACACCATGTTTTTCAAAAACTATATGTTTGGATGTTGAGTTGATAACAACATTTTTTTATATATCTTTTCATTAAATTGCACTAATCTTCTTTATGATATTGATTAGTCAAAGCTCATACCCACCAAGCTTTAGGAGACGCTTGGTAACAAGAATACCTTCCTTAAGAAGGTATCTTAAACGCAAAGGAGCGGGAATCGTCTAAAGTGACATTTGTCATTTGTAAAGACATTCCTAAGTGCATTCGAGGTATGACTTTCCACTTATATCTAAATGATATTAGTTTAGTTAATATGTGTTATTTGTTAGGCATTTATTTGAGTAGATTTTTGTGTTTACACATGATTTACATGAAGCTTCATTAGGAAGCCTTTTTCTCTCATACGTGTTATATTTCTCGTTTATAGTCATAGTATATATAGCTTATGTTTTATTTCTTTTAATCCTATAATAAAACAAAAACACGAATTTCAAAAATTCTTCCTTCCCTATTTATAATCCCACCGACGCCCACTTTATTCAATCCTCACTTTTCAAATTTTCCAATTTCAAAATTCCTCTCATTTAAAAAAACTTCATCTTCCTCCTCATTTCATTTCATCCGAAACCAAGAAGATCCGTCATCAACATGGTTTACATCGCACTCGTGCTCATCGCCCTAACACTCATCGCACTTGTGTTCCCTATGATGAAGTTCACATACGAGACATTTACTTTGTGTTGTTAATCTATATTGGGATCATATACCCAATCCTTTGTATCATCCTTAGTATTGAAATGCAATATTATTGATCTAGTTTTCTAGGTTACTATTATGTGTTTATCATTCCTTTTGATTTATATGTTTTATATTTTTGTGATACATTAGAGGTCATGTATGCATGCTAAAAAATGTAGGATAAAACATATCTCGTGGTATAAAACCGTAAAAACCTTTTATCAAATATGTTTCATTACTTACCGATCCACGGATCCTGGAAGATGTACTATCCGGATCCCTTTTGTAAAGGAACCGTGGATCCAGACATCGAAAAAGTTTTCATACAAGATTAAAACCACTATCTTTCTAAAAGTAATAATCCACTAGAATTTCAAAACCATGAGTTAGCTAAATGCAAAACCATTGTTAATAAAAATCTAGTAAAACGTTAGATTATTATAGGTTGACCTTAAACATCACCTCTTATTAACCAATCACTTCTATAGGTTCAACTATGACGCATGAATACGAGTTTGATTTTTCACTCACTAACGCCTACACCCGAACATCTCCTCGAGCCCAACACACCGCAATCATGTCCGTGGGTTCAATAATCTCAAAACCGTTACTTCCATGAAGGACGATTGTAGACACCTCTCTACAATTCAAGAAGGTATCAATACCTCCTTCCGAGCCATAGGACTAGAATGTCTTCTTGAAATCAACGAGAAGATATGTCCAAGGTTCATAATGGAATTCTTCCGTCAAGTCGAACTCGTTCGTAACGAGGATCGCTCTCATCTCTTTGGTTTTACATCAAAACCAAAAGTTCACTTTAACCCTCATGCTTTTGCTCACATCCTCCGGATTCCAAATCATGGACAATGTGCCTTCACCAAGATTGGTCTCTTGATTCTCTCTTCAACTTTGTGAAGAAAATAGTCCATATTGTTCACACATACCCTCCCTAAGATTTAAATCGCATAATATGCAAACCTCGACCATATTACTCCAATCCAAACATTATCCATACATCGGATATCCGAGAAGAGTACAAGCCTCTTGCTCTCATTCTACGTGAAAATGTTTGGAGCCTTAGGGGAAATCGAGATATTCTTCCCGCTTATTGTGCTCACATGTTGTACTGTTTGCTAACACAACAACCATACAATCTCGCCTACTTCTTCGCAAGGCGAATTGCAAACCTTCAAGGCTCCAAGGATAAACTCATTCCTTATGGAATGTTCTTGACACGCCTCAATCACAATGTTATGCACTTCCATCCTCAATTTCAAAGTCCGTTGTACGTACTTGTAAACAAGATGATGGAACCGCTAAACATATCTCTCATGAAGACTTTCTTCATTCTTGATTCCACCAATACCCATCAAACACATAATGATCCTCCTAGCGAAGACACTCAAGGAACCTAGAATAGTCAAATAGGATCAATTCTACTCTACTCATTAGTTATCAATGTAATCCTATCTCTTTCATGAAATAAAACATCTTACATTTGATATCCTAGTTTTAGAACTCCTTTAAACAAAACTTGGAATATAATGCATTATCAAGATCATTTCATACCTTTAGTAAAGGTTCTGTCTAGCGATAGACGGATCCCAAATGTTGTACTAAACGGATCCCTAAATCTAGGGAACCGTGGGATCCTAAGAAATGTAAATGCAATTGCAAGCATTGTATGTCAAACACATCCTTTAGAACACCTCACACTAAGCTAAACATAGTGTCTTAAGGTAGATTAAGACTTTATCAAGATAGGTTGACCTTTCCTACTCATTCCAACTCACATAGATCACACTCTAAGACTTTGTTAGATCTACCATTTCAATCCATCACTCTTCCGCTCTCAAAACTCACACTTCATTCTTTACTTGATCCCTCACATCTAGATTAGAAATCCTTCGATTATGACAAAATTGATCATAAATCAACCTCACCTCAAAATTGATCAAAGTTGATCAAATCCTAGTTTTCCCATCTAAAAACCATTAGCATATTTTCAAAAAAAAAAACAATCCTAAGTCAGCACCTGATCTCTAGGATCATTTAGATTCAATTGACACTCTCATCTTTAGTGCCATCCTTGCTCACTCATTGGTACTCATGAAAGTTCCAAATCCTTCCATAAAAGACAATCATTAGCTATATCACTCACCACCTTCAAGTACTTAAGCACCCTTTATTTAAGACATTTAGGAAGACCAAACACTCAAGATATTATAGGTCTTAGATTTTAGAAACATCATTTCCACTCTTTCATAGTCACGATAGCGGATCCCTAGGATTAGCCTATACGGATCCATCCGAGAAAGGAACCGTGGGATCCGGATGATGATAGGTCAAATATTGCTAAAACAATCATTTCAACTCATCTTCCTAACTCAAACACTCCATCTCATCTTAAATGAGTTCCTAGATCAGTCCATCCTCTGAAGTTGACTCTTGTGCATGTCAATCATCACTTTCCAATGAATCCTAGTGGCTTAAGGTTTAAATGCACTTGCCAAATCTCTTAGTTTATAAACCACCTTGTTAGGACCTCCATAGTCACCACTCTCATCCTAAAACTTTCAGCCCTTGCAACCTCTTAAAATCATCTCATCATGAGGAAAACCCCAAGTAGTAACTTATCCACCAAAGAACCACCCATGAAAAAGGCTCGTGTTATACACGAAATCTCCTCAACCGAATCATCTCCGGTCAAGCCAACAAATGATATGATTCTTCATCATCCAATCAAACCAATTCCGAAAAGGATAGTACCCACAAAATTACCAATGCCAAACACCACCATACCTCCTAGGCCTAACAATATCATCTCCACTAAACCATCACCATTGGTTCCTAGAGCTATTTCATTTACTTCACCACTATCATCACCACATCTCTACAATTTAGAGGACTTGCCTCCTAGGCCGTCTCATCCGCTTCCGCCAACAACATTCTCCTCATTAGGAGGAATAATGGTTCAAAATCAAGGTGTTGAGTCAACACTTGCTCCGGCTTCCCTTTCGCCATCTCCATCATATAATCCTATTTGGATTATGAGAAACCATCAAAGTCAACCACCCGACCATATAGAAGTTGACACTTCCTTACCACCACCATCATTCTTGGTCGAGACATTCTCAAATGCACCTCCATCAATCCCTCCATCGTTTGAAGCTCCGCAAGCCGCCTCACTTGATCCTTCGCATCAAGCCATTTTATTTCCTCCACCACCACTACCTAGCCATGACAAAGATTGCTATCATTGTCAACATGTTGAAAGTTTGATACATAAAGTACGAGAAGACCAACGTTTCATGTTTTATCATCTCCTCGAACGTTTTGACGAGATCAAACCTAAACAAAACTTGTGCTAGAAGATTTTAGTGGTATCCTAGCATCAAGCGTTAGATAGCCTAGAAATTCCTAGTCATGTATTGTCTATTTTCTTATTTTTAGAGTCATGTATATCATAACTCTTGTTTTATTAAATGGAATTACATGCTACTTGTTATTTTTCTGAGAATATGTATTCATATCTCATTTATGTGATAACATTACTTGTTATATCACCTTTGCTGATTTTAGTCATCACGAGACGGATCCTCAAGATTGCCTGAGACGGATCCCTACTAGGAGGGAACCGTGGGATCCGTGAAGTGAGAAAGTTTTTGTTTTCTAACTTAAATCACATTTGCGTGAAATTGTGAATTATACTTGTTTTCTAACCCTTGTTTGCGCTATTCAATTAACACATAAAGAATTTGACATCCTAAAGCTAGGGGAGCTTGGTGTCAAAACAATACGCTGCAAAATTACTTGCAATCATTAATTTAAATTTCATAACTTCCCATTGCAAATATTGCAATCATCTAGGGGAGCACACCGTCACATAGACGTAATCTTTTGCATAAGTTAGTTGCAAATGAACTAGATTAGAATTAGTTTCTTGACGCCTTACTTAGGGATGGACTCATCAAGGGAGTAACGATGAGATCCTTTCCGTTACTTGCTCTCTATTTTTTCCCTTTCTTTCCTTTCACATGTTTTTCTTAAAACGATATGTTGCTTTCTTTCAAACATTTTTGTTTCGACAAAAGGGGAGAAGAAAGTAAAACTACAAATTCAAACTTTTACGAATTTTTAGCTTTTCCTTAAAATAATCTTATGTTTTGTCATCAACAAAAAGGGGGAGATTGTTAATACAAATAAACCGTAAAAACGTTTATTTATATTTTATGATCTTCTAATGTTTTGTCGATAGCAAAAGTAAGATCATTTTAAGGAAACAAATAAAATACGTAAATGGTTTGAACTAATAGTTTTCTAAACACACTTACGCTTTCACATAAAACACTAAAACAAGTATAAGTGATTTTATGATTTAGATACATATGTACAACAACTAATGTTTACATATTGGGTTAAACATATACTTAAACTAAGTATACTAAAATGGGTAAAAACTAAGTGTATGCTAAATTGGGTAAATACAAGTATATACTAAATGGGTAAATACTAGCAAATGGTTTTGACTCATAACCAATGGTTTTATATATACCACTTAACCAAGTTCATTGTATCCTTAAGATATATTGTATCTAAAAAGAAAACCATGGATCAACCCATAACCCATGACCCATAACCAAAAATACCCATGGGCAAAGAGGAGCGTTCCACGGATCCCTGGCTTTGTGCTAGCCGGATCCCAGTGGAAGGGATCCGTGGATCCGGGAAACAGAGGGATTTTTCTATAAATAGTGAGCCATTTCTTCATTATTTCTTACCCTTTCTAACATACTTTCTCCCCGAGTTAAATCTCACTAACCTTAGATCCAAGAGATCTATGTTTGTAGTCTTGTTTTGTGTGATCTTTAGGTTCCTCTTAAAGGCAAGATCACCACCTTTGAAGTCGATGTCACACCTCCGGAGGCGGAAACACGAGGTGTAACGGAAGGAACATAAGCAAAAGATAATAGAACATACCAACGTTAATATTTAAAATACGGAATACACCATTACAATACCGCTTAGTCATCATCGGCAAATATATTTCAAAGTTTAGTTCCCAAAATATTGAATTCAATTACATAATGATTTGTAGTGACAAGTGAAAACTTCATTATGCAAGACCCGTAGAAAAAGCTTACTAACGATCACCAAATGCATGAGAGAAAACGGTCAACTATGAAAATAGTTGGTGAGTAAACACGCTTAGCAAAAATAAGAAAACTCATAAGAAATATCAAAGCTTTGGCCGACGAAAATGGTCCACAAAGCAAAGGCATTGTAAATCCACTCGGTTCAAGTTCCGCCCATACAAAACTTGCAACCCGTGTGTTTACAACCCACCGCCAAAAGTAGTATGTCTAATAGTCAAGTATAAACGGTCATAATAGTTCACAATATTGCACCACGATATAAACATTCGTGGATGCTCCGAACATGGGAGACTTTGCACCGCCCAACAAGGGAGACTCCTTTGTCACTCGACCACCTAGGCGAGAATTATTGAGACCGCTCCACCAATAAGGCGAGACTTTATAGTGATGCTCGAGCAGGGAGACTTTGTACCGCTCCAACAAGGGAGACTCCTTTGTCACTCGACCACCTAGGCGAGAATTATCGAGACCGCCCACCAATAAGGCGAGACTTTATAGTGATGCTCGAACAGGGAGACTTTGTACCGCTCCAACAAGGGAGACTCCTTTGTCACTCGACCACCTAGGCGAGAATTATTGAGACCGCTCCACCAATAAGGCGAGACTTTATAGTGATGCTCCGAACAGGGGAGACTTTGTACTGTTCAATAAGTTCAAATAAGTAATAGGTTCGTAATTAAGTTCAAGGATTTGATTCGAGTTCACAAGTTCTAGTCAAACTAGTTAATAAAAGTAGTAAACAATTTAGCTCAAGAAAGGTTCATGCATTTCGCCCCAAAATATAGTAAAAACGGAAAAAGGGGGGTTGTGATTACTCACTTGGTAAACTGAGGCGATGACAAAAGTGAGTACACCGAGGTATAATGTGATGCTTTAACCGGGACCTATTACCAATGATATGATATGCAATGAGTTGCAATGTAATGTTATGCATGCATTTCGTATGTTATTTATACCATTAGCGAGTTTTGAAAATATTACTAATCGTCGAAAATACTCTTTGACGCCTTGACCCTTCAAAAATCACTTTACAAGTATTTACGTCAAATGTCATCCTACAATGGTTTTATAATGATTTATGGTGAAATTTTCACTTTTCGTCGCAAAACAATGTCGCCGGAAATATCATGAAATTAACAAAACGGCTTTGGAAATCTAGTCGTAAAATGGTGTCGTCGATCGTTAGAGAACGAACTCGACGGTTTTGGAAAGTTTGTATCGATATCTAGAAGTTTCGGCCGGAAGTTTTCGTCCAAAAGTCTCGATCATAAAGATAATAAGGGCTAAAGATAATGGTTTTGGCTAATTGTAGTGCAAAAAGTGAGTTTCGCCAAGTTTGAGCAATCGTAATTAATTTACTATAACTCCGCTATACAAACGGCTTATCGCTTTGAAAAATATGGCCGGTGAACTTGATTTTACTAGAAGACAATTCGTTCCAAAAGTTTCACAACCTCGTTAAAACAACAAGAAACATGGTCGTTATAAACTAATGAAACACTTGTAACGTAAAATAATATTGTTTTTCGAAAAAATAATAGTTACGGCAACTTTATAAAACGTGCATATCTTTGTCGCTTCAAACCGCTTTTCACGTATAATATGTCCTTAGCTTCAGTATCGAAGTAAACTAATATATTTTGACTAGTCGAAATAATTTGTGAAGCTTAAGGCTCGTTTTGACCCGAACAAACTAAAACCGCATGTTGAAATTTCGTAAAACTATTTATTTCGTCACAAACTTGTAAAATCCATAACTTCTTCGTTATAAGTCCGCTTTTATCCGCTCAAGTGGCCACGGATTCGTTTTAAAGTATATTTTCTAAATATCAAGGCCAAAGTTTCGCATCAACCGTCCGGTTTTCCAGAAAATGAAATAAGGACAGAACATAAATTATAGTTATCGAAAATAGTTTTTCTGACAAAACCTATTCTAATCCCTTCAAATCAACTCCAAAGCTAATCTAATCCTACCATACACCTTCTTAGGGTGTCATGGGTTCCTAATCACCATCAAGACCAAGAATACCATGGGGATAATTATAGGATGACCATAAATATATATATAACTTCTTAAAATCATGAAAATGGTATAAATCACATATCATGCATACTTGCTCCAAAATGAAAAGATACATAAGAAATGATAAGAAAACATGAAAATGATAAAACATGCTTACAAGTGAAAATGATGAGGTGAAAGGAACAAGGTTAAACCTAAATACTCTAGATTTTTATTTCAAAATCTTAACAAGAGTATTATCTAGATTGTTATTATGCTTGAACTTGAAAAATTTATAGTGATCCCTTTGTGAACTCAATATGGCGGTTATGGAGAGACAAAACAAGAGAGAAGAAGCTTTATTATTTTGAATAATTGAGGTGCATGAATGAGAGTGAAATTATGTTTGAGTATAAATATGAACTTGCAAGAAAAAGGCTACCAACAAAATTAATGCATCCCTCCCCATGACCGGTTTTGGGAGGATGTTTCTCAAATTCAATTTTTTTTTTTTTTTTTTTTTAAAAAATGTATATACTTTGCAAATAAAAATATAAGTAGAAGGTTGTGTAGGAAAATGTAACTTATAAAGTAAATGGTAGATTTTTGGTACAAGTAAGTTTTTAATAGATCAAAATAGAATGTAATGAGATAATAAAATTATAAAATACATTCCTTGTGAAATTTGAGTGATAAAATAATTATCGATAATTTTTAAGAAACACGTCGTAATAAGTTAACTTTAACGATTAATATACGAAATAAATTCAAAACACTAGTTAAACTCAAAATATAGTTTTTATAACTAAATGTAAGTTTAAAATATGTCGGATCATTTTTGAAAGTAACGGATTAAATATTTAAATAATAACTCACGCGATAACGCTTATTAAATATAAAATTACGTTAAATGTGAAATGAAATGCCATGAATGAACTAATATGATGCATATATAATTTAAGAAATGACCGAATTTGAGAATTGTGACAATGAGCAAGCTCAAGTCCATGAGTTGCCAAGCTTCCTCATCATCAAGGCTATTGAAGTCCTCTTGTTGATGATCCCTTTCTTTCTTCAAAGAAGCGTAGTGTTAAAGACATTAGTGAAAGATGTCTCAAGTGTCAAGACGAAGATATTAGTGAAGGGTATCTATCGCCATAGGATAATCACTTGTGGTAGGTGCTTAGAAGTCAAGACAAGAAGCATTAGTGAAAAGTGCTTATATGAAGACACAAGACATTAGTGAAAAGTGTCTTGTAGATCTAGTCAAAGGCATTAGTGAAAGGTGCCTTAGATGTACATTCGATATGGTGTGTTTCATGTACTAGATAGACTAGTATTAGATCCAAGGATATTGATGTCCTTGATGATGTCAGTAAAGGAGTAGATCTCCTTTGGGATTAGTCGTTGGTGTAGTGTGGTAGTAGTTCCTCCATTGCAATGGAACTAGGTGCTTAGCCTAGTACCTAATAAAGGGTAAGCGACGCCAGTGAAGGTGTAGTTCACCTAAGGTGTGAAAGAACTCGTGGTTAGCCTAGCACCGTATAAAGGGTAGGCGACGTTGTGTAGGTGTGGTTCGCCTTGGTGTGAAAGAACTCGGTATTTAGCTTAGTACCGGAAAAAGGTTAAGCGACGTTGTGAAGGCTTCTCCGCCATAAGGAGATTGGTGTAGTGTTTACAAAATCTCGAGTAGGTGACTCGGGGGTGGAGTAGGGCAAGGAAGGTGTCCTTGTAGCCGAACCACTATAAATACTCGCGTTGTGGTTTTGTGCTTCTACTCTTATCTTTTCATTACATATCCTTATATGATTGTTTATCAACATCCAACACACATTAACCAAATAGATTGACATAAGTCAATCTAAATAGTTTAAAAGGAAGTTTTAATTGGTAAAACTATTCAACCCCCCCCCTTCTAGTTTTCCACATAATCATTGAAGCACGAACAAGTTATCTCCAAAGTGTAACACCCACTTTGAGATATGATAAGAGCACGAATCTGTGTAACTCAACTACAATATCAAATAAGTTATGATCAATCATCTTCGTAATCACCTATTCAATATAACCAAAAACGAGCCTTTTTAAAACGTTTAAGAACAACTTCCAAACTTCATGTGTGTGAACCAAATTCCCTTGTGTGTGTCGTCCAATCATCCTTCATACCATACGAGAATGAAAAACCATGTACTGTCAAATAACCAAATAATCTGCTCATAGACTTCCTTGTCAAATTACCTTAAAACTCATGTATTCTTGAAGCCTCTTCCCCTTAATCAAGTAAACTTGATAAAACAAAGCTTTCAAGAAACTGTTAATGTCGACACAAATGTTTTCAGAACCATGATATTACTTAATATGTTCACCAAACTTCGATCTGTATCAAAATCCAAACGTATCTCTAATCAGTACTCACCAACTTGATATACAAATATATCATCTCCAAGAAGCTCAATAATAAAGTCCAAACAATGCAAGCAGTTGTATCTTTTGAACATCACCACCGACCCATGATTGTATACAATTCATTAATATGAAGGAAGTTCATGATCCAACCAATCATGACCATGCAATATGCAATAATCTTAATACCATGCATGTCTATTCCTCTCTCTCTTAACCATGAAGAACCCTCGAAACCTACCAACAATTTTAATACTAGGAAGCACAGACACGGCTCCAAGTAAGGCGTGGCAGTGTCGGACACGCATGTGCCGTGTCCCACGTGCTGTTTGGGCCGGACACGGATTTGGACACGGCCGAACACGGATTTGGATTCTTTTTTTGAAGAAAAAAAATGAAAAAATAGGGTTTTGATTACTTCTTTGCCTTTGGCTCACCACCCATTTCCGTTAGTTACTGACCAGCCACCGAATGACCACCGTCCTCCTCTTTCATCCCACCGCCTTCACGGATTTTTGCATCTAACCCCTTCTTCTTCCCTGTTATCTTTTCGTTATTCCATTTTTTTACGGATACATAATATAGATGTAGAGATCATTAGTGTGTGTGTACTTGAATATAGATATAGTCTAGATACGTAGATTGTTAGGTGGGTGGTCGTGTCATTATTGTTTTTTTCAAAAGGTATAGAAATTTGTTTACTTTGTTAGTGGCGGGTGTTTTTTATGCAAATGGTATATATGTCATTTACTAGGATAATAATATGATTATATCAAAACTATTACAGTGATTTAGAATTTTAAATACTTTATGTATTAAATGAATTTCAATGAAATTGTAAGGTAAACAAGACAAAGACTTTTGACTAATTGTTGTACTTCTTTAATATATATTTGACGTAATTTATGTAATATTAAATTCCCGTGTCCACGCCGCGTCTGTGTCCTATATTTTTAGATTTTGCCGTATCGCCATGTCCGTGTCCGTGCAACCTAGTTTTAATACTAACAGCATTGAACAATAGTAAGTGTGAACTAGCAGTAGGAACGTGATACCATAAGTAGTAGCAGAACTTGTCCAAGTTAGCAGCAGTTGCAGAAGGTAGCAGTAGAAACAAGTAACGAACCCTTGATGAGCAGTAGAAACATATTAACGTAGCAATGGTAACCAAACGTGGAGCAGTACATACGTGAAAACTCGAGCAGTAGTAAACAACTCATTCCATGTACGCCAATAAAATAACTAGTAGCAAAACCAATGCAAGTCACCAACCCACTATAACGTTAATGAATTAATTTGGACGACATACTTGCAACTCAGTACATACGAGGATTGATGAGTGTCTAAATACTCATCATTTTTATAACATTTAAACTGCAAAATCATCTGAAAACACTCAGAAACACATCAAAATGATCAAAATATCATAAACAAGTGTTTTATGTGTTTTAAATGCAAAATATCAAAATCGATGAAAAACGTATCAAATTTGCAAAATTGCGCTTTAGTCCCCAAGTTTCAAAATTGTCAAAATAGTCCCCGAGTCAAAATTTCAAAAGAAAAGTCATCAAAGGTCCTTTTAAAATCAAAAGTTGTCAAATTTAGTCCTTTGGTGAAAAATATGAAAAGTTTTGAGAAAATTACAAAAATAGTCCTTCAAGTTTCAAAATTGGCAGAAATGGCCCCTGGAAAATTGCAAAATGACAGATTTGGTCCCTGTACTTTTGAAAGTTGTCATTTTAAGTCCTTGGAACATCTTTGAAGAATTGGCAGCCTGGTCCCTTGATTTTCAGATTTTACACCTTAAGCCCCTTGTCATTTAAACCTATTTGGCCTAGTCATACTACATTTTTGGACCCTGCCATAGTTTTGGACCCCTGTCTTATGCCATTGTGAACCCCCTTTTAATAATCCACCAGTCAAACCCCCTTGGTTTGACCACCCACTTGGCGCCTAAATGTCATCCTCACCACCTGCTTCCCTGCTACACTCCACACACCTCAACCCCCCTCCTCACCATTTCATTTTCCTTGTCCCCCCACCTCAACACAAATACAAGAATCATTTAAAGCTCATTCCACCCTTTCACTCAACCTATCCACCTGTCAAATTCCACTTTCCCGCCAAAATAGATCAATGGCCAAAACTGACCTTAAGCCATCCAATGGCTATCAACAGAAGTGGGATTTGCTAAAGTCAAGGAGGAGAAGCAGTTGGCATATAAAAAGGAGAAGATAGAAGCAGTTAGAGAGGGTAGTTAGTTTCATTTTTTTTCTTTTATGTCGTTTTTATTTAAAATGTCTTAGTTTTAGTTTAAATGTTATAATTTCAGTTTCCTTGTATCACATTCAAGTAAAAGAACTATTGTATTAAGCTTTGGAGTATTAATCTTAGTTTTCTTATAAAATATCAAGTTTATGGTTCACTGTCTAATTTACAGTTTTTAAAACTTTATGTTCAATCTTCTAAATAGCTCATGTTGTAGTCAAATAAGCTCATTTAAGCTTTTTAGAGCCTTTGGTATGCCTTTGGAATCAGTTTAAGCAATTTAGTAAAAAGTCAACCAAAGTCAACTGTTGATGCTCATGGGGTTCTGTAATGAACAATGGTGATGCAGAGGTGAATTTGGGTTGCTCTAGATTAGGTGAGTTTGGTTTTGTGTTTGGTATTGGTCCAAACCGGTTGGTACATGTGAGTTTGTATTTCATATTTTCAAATTTCAAGTCATATTGCGAATTATGCTTATCATGTATCCGTGGTCATTCTTGATTTTAATGTGTTTATTTAGGTGTATTTAGGGTAGTAAACTCAAGATTGATCAAGAGTACCTTCCGTTCGTGTTTGTTCTCATGTTAGTTTGAATTTCATTTTTTAAGTGGTGTTTGGCACAGTTGTAAAAACTGTGTTAGAGGGTCTTGTAGTGATAGGATTTAGTTGGTTCAAGTCTTTGTAGTCATAAGAAACTCATTTCTGCCTTTGACTTGTGCCTGCAAGTTATAAAAGTCAAAATCTCACTCAAATGGGTCTTAACAGTTAACTGTTGGAAATGATGAATATCAAAATCTTATTTTGTGCTTAAAATTCCATAACATAGCTTGTTTCAGTGTTATTTCATCACATTACTTCAATATCAGTCCTAAAATCAAGATCAAAGTTGGATAAAGTCAACTTTTAACATTTCTTCAAAAGTCAAAACGAAATTCTAGTTTTAAGCTCATCAAAAGGATTTTTCTTGACTCATTTTTGGATTTATTCTGTGAAACTTGTTGATCTAAAACTCCAACTGGTCTCATTTCTTGTCACCATTTTTGTGTAATTTTACAATTTTTTACAAGGGTCAATAATGCTTGTCAATATGGTTGCATTTCTGCACACCGCATTGAATCGCAGCAGTGTTTGTCAGCTTCTTGCGCTTGTGCACGTAACTCATTTGAGCTTGACCATAGCTCTAATTTGGTGCATAAGTAGTTGGCCGTGTCCTTTTGAAGTTCCAGTTGGTGTTTTCCTATTTTAAGCTTATTTGATTGCTTGTTTTTAAGCTCAAAGTAGCCCCCTAATTCCTGTTTTAAGCTTAAGCTCATCACTTCAAATCTGTAATAGCTTGTATCCAGTAGCTGTAGCTTGTTGATTTGTGTTGCTTTTTGGTTATTTTAGCATATTAGACCTTCCATATCAGTTTGGTGCTTGTTGTGCCTCATTTGCTTATTGGAAGTGCTTATTTCATAAGCACTTCCTTATCGCTTCATATTCTGCTAAACAAGCCCTGTTTTTCTATTTTCCCAGCTTTCTAATAATATTTTATAGTTTTCCTGAAATTTTCAGATTTTTCCAAGTTGTTTTGCTATTTTTCTTAATTTAAATTAGTTTTAAGCACTTTTAAATCGCATTTAATACAAAAATTAAGAAAAAGTTCCAAAAATAATTTTCATTTTTCTTAAGTTTAGATAAATGTAAAAGCTTAAAAGTATTTTTCCTATTTTTCTCCTTTTATTTGGTATTTTTAATAATTTAAATTAGTTTTAAATAGTTTTAAATTAATAATAAATATATAAAAGTCTAAAAAATATATTTTCTGTTTTAAAATTAGTTTTATCATATTTTAGATTTTTCTAAGTCTTAACTTTATTTTTCTAGTCTTATTTCCTATTTTCTTTAATTTTAGAGTATTATTAAATAGTTAAAAATAGTTTTTAATTAATAATAATTAATTAAATAGTTATAAAAATAATTTTCTTTTTCTATAAATTTTCTTATATCATTAGGATTGTAAAAATGTATTTTTCATATTTTTAGGATCTATATTGTATAAGTTTCACTTTTTATTTTGTACGTTTACGTTATTTTTATTTAAACGTAAGTTTTTCGTTTTAGGTTTTAAACGTTCATCACTTTAAAAATAGTGATAGCGTTTATTTAATAGATTTTAACTTTTTAATTTTCTTAATTTGCATTTAAGTCGCTTTTGTTTATAACCTTTTTCAGTAGTGTAGTATCCAATCCTAATCCTTTCTGATCGCTATCATTAGTGATCAATCTATCGTCTGATCAAGTGTTGTACACACCATTGAGTCTCCTTGGGACTTAACGACCCGGGAATCCCCTTTATTCTCTGATCTTCATTGTATTTGTGTCCGAGCGCTTTAAGTCTGTTTAGACTTGACCGCTTAGCATGGATCAAAATTTTAAGCCCATTGCTTGGGAGGCTTTAGCGTGTGTTTAGCTTTTTCGCACCCATTCTTGCACATATTCCATCTTTGTAAAAGTTTTTGTAAAGTTTTCAAAATCCAAAGTTCATTAACACTTTTCCTAAAGTGTTAAAACGCCAAAATATATTTTCATTCTTTGTTTTTATCGTCATGTTTTTCAAAACAACAAAAATATTCTTCTTTACCCTCTTACCTTTTTGATTCTTCATTTCTTACCCTCCGATAACCTTTGATTCTTTCTATGTCTTATCCTCACCTCTTGGTTGTCAATGGTGTGGTGGTCCTTATAATGGTGGCAATTGCCCCGCTTGTTGCATGGTGGAATCAGAAACGGGTCCGTCTATAACCAAGATCCCTATTCCTACCATAACACGATCGATTCATTCCATCGCCTACCACACTGTGATACTCGTAGCTTTTCTTGTTGTGAGTACTGTGGTGGTTCACACTCCGCTTCGATTGTCAATCGAAACACGCTTGTCTATGAGCGGGTTCACGATAACAATTATGACTATAACACATACCACTCACACCACATCGGTTTCTTGTTGTGAGTATTGTGGAGGTCCTCACTCTAGCTCGGATTGTCAAACAGGAACCCATTTCCTTGTAACAATTACGACTCTTCAGATAATGACCAACCTCCACAGACTAAATGATTCAAGCGACTCCTCATGAAACTACGACGGATCTTCATCAAGACTCGGAGTTATTAAAAGAACTTAAGGAGGAGTCGGCTATGTCCTCCCATGATAATCCAAATGAGAAATCCATGGAAATTTTGTTAGCAAGAGCGGGTCGCTAAATTAGATTCCCAGTTCGCTTGAAAAATGCATAGGGAATCAATTGCAATAGAAAAGCGGCCAAATCTAGCTCTCGATTCCGTTTCATTCCCGATGACGATGATGATGAAGATATCCTTGATATCCTACAATTTTATAACAGTTCATCAAGTTCATCATTGAGACTCCTTCCATGATCCATCGTGAGAAAAGACTATGATGGAATTACTAGCGTAAGAACAAATGTTAAGTATTAAACATATGTATGCTAGTTCATCTAATCTCCTCACCGTTATTATCACACCGATATTCCCACTCACTCTCTAAACATGGGGATGAGCTTTAGCACTATTCCGTAAATGGAATCGTCTAGTGTCGAGGGCCTTGTCCCAATCCCGAGAGAGTCACGTGGAATTTCGATCATCCGTGTGATATCCCTTTCCTCTTGAGTGTTCTCTAGATCATTTTGAAACTTTCTCGATCTTAGTGACGATTGTGCTTCCTATGGAGACATCGAGTACGCTTGAGGCATCACTTCCACAACTCGATGTCGATCCCTTCTTGAGGAGTTCTCCGTGAACTCACTCACATCAATCCACTCTTTGATTCCGGTCGATCCGGAAGAGACCGAAAGTCTCATTGATAATGATCGCTCACTCACTTATCCCAACAATCCAATAGAGAATGTTGATCACTTAGTTCCCAAACATTCAAAGCTACTTTCACTAATCCTCTATTTGAATTCAACTCGAATTCACTTCAATTCGAGAATCCACTCTTTGATACTCGGGCCGAGGATAGTGATGAGCCCACAATGGAACAAGAGTTCACAAATTCACGATGTGTGATTGATTCTCTTCATGAGGAGTTCTCGGTGAACTCTCTCATATCATATCTCCGCCGAGTATGATTGTTTGGATGGCAAATCATGATCGGGAGAGAATCTCAATTTGCATAGTTATGACAAATCCTCCAACCCTCCCTCCCGAGATGCCTTCCAACCCAAAGAGCTCAACCAATAAAATCCAAATAAGTGCAATTGCACTTGATCCTGAGGAAGAAGATCTTATCATGATCGTTATCATGATTTTCCTTCTTTTCTTCACCTACTCGGTGACTTCCTCTCTTCTTCACTCCTTCGGGAGTGAGGACACTATCTTTGACCCCGGCATTTTCAGTTATCATTTGTGAGCCAGGTCTGTCTCTGTATATCTCATCGGTGTGGAACTTTCACGTGCTTCAAATGTTTATCCAAACATCTTGAATGAAAGTCCGATGGAGATTGTTTCTTCCACTTTGCTTCCCCATGAACCAATGAATTGGGTCGAGTCAAGCTAGCGACTGGAAATAAAAAACAAGAGCACTCACTATATGGGTTTTCACCCATATTTCGTCTTCTCACCTCTTTCTACCACCCTAGTGTGGGGTTGCCACATGTTTGGTTAAAAAAAAAAAAAAAAAAAAACTTTAAATAATGGCCGTAGTATTTCCCTTTACGTTCTTTGTTTCGGCATAACCGCGGTACTTTGAATATTGAGGGCAATATTCATTTCTAAGTGTGGAATTCTCACGAATTTTATCATATAATTATACCGATTCCCGCTTTTGGCCAAAATTTTTTTTTGGAGTAAGTGTTTTACACTTACTCATTTGGTTATCAATCCGCTTGTCTAATAAACAAAAGGATTGGCTAATCCAGAGCAAACGGCTCTTGGTAAAGATATATCAAACCGTTTATATGGCTTGCAATTTGCCCAAATTGTATGGTATTCAACTCACCATATCCTAAAAAGTGAAGAGTTGGCTAGCCCGCAAGATTATGGCTTGTGGTAAAGGCGTGGAAAATCCATAATTGGTAATCACTCACCAAAGATAATAATCGATAATTTATCTAAGAGTTGGCTAGTCCGTAAAGGTACGGCTTCGTAAAGACTAATCAAATCCGTTTACATTGGTGGTTTGCTCAAAATCATATGGTTATCGTACCATGGTTCTTACTTGAATCAAACATTTGGCTACTCCGAGTAATGGCTTTTGGTAAAGAGATTAAAATCCATTATGTTTTCTCAAATCATTGCTAGGGACTAGCAATATCTTAGTGTGGGGATTGATGAGTGTCTAAATACTCATCATTTTATAACATTTAAACCGCAAAATCATCTCGAAACACTCGAAACACATCAAAATGATCAAAATATCATAAACAAGTGTTTTATGTGTTTTAAATGCAAAATATCAAAATCGATGAAAAACGTATCAAATTTGCAAAATTGCGCTTTAGTCCCCAAGTTTCAAAAATTGTCAAAAATAGTCCCCGAGTCAAAATTTCAAAGAAAAGTCATCAAAGGTCCTTTTAAAATCAAAAGTTGTCAAATTTAGTCCTTTGGTGAAAAATATGAAAAGTTTTGAGAAAATTACAAAATAGTCCTTCAAGTTTCAAAATTGGCGAAATGGCCCCTGAAAATTGCAAAATGATGATTTGGTCCTGTACTTTTGAAAGTTGTCATTTTAAGTCCTTGGAACATCTTTGAAGAATTGGCACTGGTCCCTTGATTTTCGATTTTACACCTAAGCCCTTGTCATTTAAACCTATTTGCCTAGTCATACTACATTTTGGACCGCCATAGTTTTGGACCCCTGTCTTATGCCATTGTGAACCCCTTTAATAATCCACCACCAAACCCCTTGGTTTGACCACCCACTTGCGCCTAAATGTCATCCTCACCACTGCTTCCTCTACACTCACACACCTCAACCCCTCCTCACCATTTCATTTTCCTTGTCCCCCACCTCAACACAAATACAAGAATCATTTAAAGCTCATTCCACCCTTTCACTCAACCTATCCACCGTCAAATTCCACTTTCCCGCCAAAATAGATCAATGGCCAAATCGACCTTAAGCCATCCAATGGCTATCAATGTATGGGATTTGCTAAAGTCAAGGAGGAGAAGCAGTTGGCATATAAAAAGGAGAAGATAGAAGCAGTTAGAGAGGGTAGTTAGTTTCATTTTTTTTTCTTTTATGTCGTTTTTATTTAAAATGTCTTAGTTTTAGTTTAAATGTTATAATTTCAGTTTCCTTGTATCACATTCAAGTAAAAGAACTATTGTATTAAGCTTTGGAGTATTAATCTTAGTTTTCTTATAAAATATCAAGTTTATGGTTCACTGTCTAATTTACAGTTTTTAAAACTTTATGTTCAATCTTCTAAATAGCTCATGTTGTAGTCAAATAAGCTCATTTAAGCTTTTTAGAGCCTTTGGTATGCCTTTGGAATCGCTTTAAGCAATTTAGTAAAAGTCAACCAAAGTCAACTGTTGATGCTCATGGGGTTCAGAATGAACAATGGTGATGCAGAGTGAATTTGGGTTGCTCTAGATTAGGTGAGTTTGGTTTTGTGTTTGGTATTGGTCTCCAAAACCGGTTGGTACATGTGAGTTTGTATTTCATATTTTCAAATTTCAAGTCATATTGCAGCTTATGCTTATCATGTATCTGTGGTCATTCTTGATTTTAATGTGTTTATTTAGGTGTATTTAGGGTAGTAAACTCAGTATTGATCAGTAGTATCTTCTGGTTCTGTGTTTGTTCTCATGTTAGTTTGAATTTCATTTTTTAAGTGGTGTTTGGCACAGTTGTAAAAACTGTGTTAGAGGGTCTTGTAGTGATAGGATTTAGTTGGTTCAAGTCTTTGTAGTCATAAGAAACTCATTTCTGCCTTTGACTTGTGCCTTCAAGTTATAAAAGTCAAAATCTCACTCAAATGGGTCTTAACGATTAATCGTTGGAAATGATGAATATCAAAATCTTATTTTGTGCTTAAAATTCCATAACATAGCTTGTTTCAGTTATTTCATCACATTACTTCAATATCGGTCCTAAAATCAAGATCAAAGTTGGATAAAGTCAACTTTTAACATTTCTTCAAAAGTCAAAACCGAAATTCTAGTTTTAAGCCTCACGAAAAGGATTTTTCTTGGACTCATTTTTGGATTTATTCTGTGAAACTTGTTGATCTAAAAACTCCAACTGGTCTCATTTCTTGTCACCATTTTTGTGTAATTTTACAATTTTTTACAAGGGTCAATAATGCTTGTCAATATGGTTGCATTTCCACATGCACACCGCATCAACTGCGGTGTGTTTGTCAGATTCTTGCACTTGTGCATGTAACTCATTTGAGCTTGACCATAGCTCTAATTTGGTGCATAAGTAGTTGGCCAGGTCCTTTTGAAGTTCCAGTTGGTGTTTTCCTATTTTAAGCTTATTTGATTGCTTGTTTTTAAGCTCAAAGTAGCCCCCTAATTCCTGTTTTAAGCTTAAGCTCATCACTTCAAATCTGTAATAGCTTGTATCCAGTAGCTGTAGCTTGTTGATTTGTGTTGCTTTTTGGTTATTTTAGCATATTAGACCTTCCATATCAGTTTGGTGCTTGTTGTGCCTCATTTGCTTATTGGAAGTGCTTATTTCATAAGCACTTCCTTATCAGTTTCATATTCTGCTAAACAAGCCCCTGTTTTTCTATTTTTCCCAGCTTTCTAATAATATTTTATAGTTTTCCTGAAATTTTCAGATTTTTCCAAGTTGTTTTGCTATTTTTCTTAATTTAAATTAGTTTTTAAGCACTTTTAAATCGCATTTAATACAAAAAATTAAGAAAAAGTTCCAAAAAATAATTTTTCATTTTTCTTAAGTTTAGATAAATGTAAAAAGCTTAAAAAGTATTTTTCCCTATTTTTCTCCTTTTATTTGGTATTTTTAATAATTTAAATTAGTTTTAAATAGTTTTAAATTAATAATAAATATATAAAAGTCTAAAAATATATTTTCTGTTTTAAAATTAGTTTTATCATATTTTAGATTTTTCTAAGTCTTAACTTTATTTTTCTAGTCTTATTTCCTATTTTCTTTAATTTTAGAGTATTATTAAATAGTTAAAAATAGTTTTTAATTAATAATAATTAATTAAATAGTTATAAAAATAATTTTCTTTTCTATAAATTTTCTTATATCATTAGGATTGTAAAATGTATTTTCATATTTTTAGGATCTATATTGTATAAGTTTCACTTTTTATTTTGTACGCTTACGTTATTTTTATTTAAACGTAAGTTTTCGTTTTAGGTTTTAAACGTTCATCACTTTAAAAATAGTGATAGCGTTTATTTAATAGATTTTAACTTTTTAATTTTCTTAATTTGCATTTAAGTCGCTTTTGTTTATAACCTTTTCGAGTGTAGTATCCAATCCTAATCCTTTCGATCGCTATCATTAGTGATCAATCTATCGTCCGATCAAGTGTTGTACACACCATTGAGTCTCCTTGGGACTTAACGACCGGGAATCCCTGTATTCTCCGATCTTCATTGTATTTGTGTCGAGCGGTTTAAGTCTGTTTAGACTTGATGCTTAGCATGATCAAGGATATAAATATTGAAGCCACCATCTCATTCCATAATAAATAATTTCTCGATCCATGATTGATCAATAATTAATAGTACAAGGTTATCTCAACTTTTCTACCAATTGCAATCAATATCATTAGTAGCACATGCAAATATTTTGTATTGATAGATATATAACAAAGAAGAACAATTAAGAATAAACTATAAAAATCAATTTCGAATAACCTTTCTCGTGACCCGGTTCGACATTGAATAACTTTTACATAAAAGCTCCGATCGACGATCCTTCCGGTGAAAAGTTAGATGGGTATATAGAGAACGTCCACCAAAAATTTCGTCACGATCCAACGGTTAACGAAAACGTTATCGACTTTTTAAAACAATGCTGCAGAAACATTACGAAAATTGTTGAAACTCGAATTTTTCTTCCTTTTCGACACATAAAACCTTGCGAATCCCTAGGTAACGAGCTCCCCAAGCTCTGATACCAATTGTGAATATCGTTTAGAACTCCATGAGATAAAACGTGTTATCTAAAATAACTAACTTTTTCATCTTTGTGCAGGGTAACCCAGAAGATAAAGCAGCACCTTGATCACCAGTACTTTCGTTACGATCCAACGGTTAATGAAAACGTTATCGCGTTTTTAAAACAATGCTGTAGAAAGTTGCGAATTTTGTATAACCTCGATTTTCTTCATAAGTGATCATTACAAGGAGCTTACAGATTTGAAGAATCATGCAGATGATTAACACATTCGTTTCAGGGGAAGCTTAATCTTATGATGTGTTTTAATCATTTGATGTTCATGTACCACTCAAGGGGAAGTTTTTGATTTTTACTACTATTGATTAGTATTACTACTGATGGTTTAGATTTCTACTGTTTCAAGTTCATTTTTAGTTGCGGAAAACTTCATGGAGGGTAATTTGAAACATTGGAATGATGAATTGGATGTGTGGTATTGGTTCGTGGTGGTCAAGATCATTATTTGCATACGTTCCCTATTTGTTGATAACAAAAAGGGGAAGAGATGTTGGAGTGCGATGGCATGGATTAAGGGGAAGAAAAAGAAAGACAAGAGTGTTTCATTCATGGTGAGATTTAATTATCTCAACTTCTGCTACTTCGTCTAGGGAAGTTCGTACAAGAACCGTGTTTGTTTTGTCATCATCAAATAGGGGAAGATTGTTGGGTTTATTGATTTAATGATACAAAACAATAAAGAATGAAACATCAAGGACTTAAAGTGACAAGAAGGAAATCTACAAAAAGATGGAGGGACTTGTTTGCAAAAGAAGATTTATTATTTAGTCCTTCGTATAGATTTGTAAACCCTAATCCTCTAGTATATAAAGAGGACACGGGGTGTAGGTTTTATTAATTAAGTCTTCCATAATGTAGTCTAAAGGTGTGTGTGTGTGTAACCTAGACGTGTTTCTATAAACGTCTAGGGTTAGTGTTAGTTTTGTTAATCTCCAAGATCGAAGAAGGATTTGATCCCTGTTATAGTTTAGGTAACATGTTATTATTCTGATCAAATAATAATTGGGGAGATGTGGAAAAACCTTGTGTCAATAACAAAGTGTTCTTATGTTTATTCCGCTGTGCAATGTTATTGTCTTTGTTATTGTTAAAACTTAGAGCTTACAAACGATCACGAAACTATCTTCATCACGTTTTTAGTTTCCACAATTGGTTTGAGAGCTCGGGGAGCTCGTTACCTAGGGATTCACAAGGTTTCTTGGCTAAAAATGAAGAAGCTGCTAGAAAGTTACAAGCAGAATTAGATGCTGAGATTATTCTACCAGAGAAGTAACCTGAACCGGTTATACCTAAAAGACCTTAGAGTATTGCTAAGGAAAGAAATGCCATGATGGCTTATCTGAAGGGTAGAGGATATATTGGTTTACATAAGTTGAAGTATATAGAGATGAAAGATTTGTATGATGTTGTTAGAGAAGCTTATCAAAAGGAAGTGGCTTGTATTATTCCTTTTGATGATGAAAACCAAAATGAGGATGCAAGAAAAAGGAGCTTAAAGAGAAAGAGAACAACTGGTGATGAACAGCTATCAAAGAAGATTCAATTGAGAACAGATACAGTTGATGAGCTGAGGAATTATGTAAGGGTTGTTGACTTTGAGCATCCTAATTCTAAAGAAGTTGTAGTGAAGAAGTCTAGGATGTCTACATTTGAAGTTGTAGAATCAAAGGAAGGAGACTATCTTATGTTCCATAGAGAAGATGAAAGCTTTATAATGTTTAATCTGTTGTAGGATATACTGCATTTGATAGATAGAGAAGACCTGTTTCATTTGTATCAACTAGTGCAAGAATATTTTGAGCATATTCCATCAATTGGAGTTGGCTTAGTCTTGCTGGGAGATCTTATAACTATCTGGGAGACAGAAGAAACAAGCACTGATGAAATCTGGAACAACCAAGAAGTTTGGGAAATTACTAGCTGGAGATTCTTTGAAGAATCAGGAATGCATGTTTTGGAGTTAGAAGATGGGACTATGATTCACATGCTAGCAGAAAGAAGATATCCACTTACAAGAGATCTTATGATCAGAATGCTAGATCATGGTATGGAAGTCGAAGAGAGAATGAAACAAATTTTATGGTCATTGAATTGTTTCTCAAATGGACAACTATGGTGATGATGATGCATAAATCTTGGTATGGTTCTTAATTATATAAATTTTGAAAATCAAGACTTTATTCAAAGTACTCTGGAAAACAAGATTTTATCAAAAGTACGACTTAAAACCAAGAAAGTTTTTTAATGAAAATAAATAAGCAATTTTTGAGTGAAAAATATTTTGAAACACAAGTTAACAGCAACAAATGGTTTTTGAGATGGTTTCACTTGGTAAAAGTGCTTTGCACTAACACAACAAAAGGTTATTAGTCCACCATGTCTAACAAAAGGACTAGCTAATCAATGAGCAAACGGCTCTGGTAAAGATATCTCAAAACCGTTGATGGTTGACAACTTGCCAATAAGTTGTCTGGTAATTAACTCACCATATCTGTAATAGTGAAGAGTTGACTAGCCCACAAGAAAATGGCTTGTGGTAAAGGCTGTGGAAAAACCATTTCTATGGTAATTAGTTCACCATGGTAGTAAGAACTAACTAGTCCAAAAAGGTACGGCTTTTGGTAAAGACTTAACAAATCCGTTGATAGTTGATGATTTGCTAAAAATCATATGGTTATCAATGTACCATGGTTTTACACACTTAAACATTGGCTACTCCAGTGTTAATGGCTTTGGTAAAGAGACATCAAAATCCATTAAATTTTCAATGATTCACCTCTCATAGGAGTTTACATACCTGGAAGTGATGAGAATAGTTTGAAACTTTATGATATGATGTACAAATTGCCATATGTTACTGAGAAGCTGAAAAGATGAAGGTTGCTGATAATAATTGCTGAAAAAGATTGCTTATAAAGACTACTTTGATGATAATAATACAAGCACAGAGGGTACAAGATTAATATGAAGATAAAGCCACAATCTTTCCTTGAAGACAAATATGTTAAAGTTAAAGATACAAAGGAACTTGAAATCAAGCAAGTAGAATTCAAGTTAGGGAGGATTGTTGGGATATAAAGCCAAAGCATCAAGAAAGTCAAAGTCTCAAGAAAGTCAAAGTATCTTGCTTAATGAAAGATAAAGTCTCGCGTCAAAAAGTCTTGCAAAAGGCTAAAGGACTACTATGCAAAATCGTTTAAGGATTATTATGTAATTCTAGAATATTCTTAGAGTAGAATTAGTATTACTTGTCGTACAATAATTATAATTGTAAACCGACTAGGGTACTCCTTATGCCTATAAAAGGACCTCTAGATTGGCATTAGAGATACGCAACATTAGAGAATATTAGAGATACGATTTACATGCAAGTACGATATTATAGTTATTAGGGTTGTTAGTGAATTTGTGTATCAAGCAGGTTCAAAGGTTTAATATAATTGTTGAAGTTTAAAGTTATTCTTCTTAGCTTTATTGAAATAGTTTCCGCATACTTAATAGAGTTATATCAGTGTTTCATTGTTAGTAATTTAGGATTTATCCAAGGTTGCTAAACCCTTACAAGATACATAGTTAGTTTGGTCAGAGGTTGTTAGATCGTTGTAGCTCGAGGTTGTTTAGACCTCATATTATCTAGGACACACAATAACGAAAGCGGAATATTCAATAATGAATTAACGTTATTATGAACAAGGTTTTTCTTTAATAACACTCCAAGCCTCAAATTTTATTATTAATAATAAAACATGTTATCTAAACTATAACAAGGATCAATGAATTGATCTTGAGGCTAACTAACAAAATCTAAACCCTAGACGTTTATACCTTACGTCTAGGTTACACATACACTTTTTATGACTACATTATGGAAGACTTTATTAATAAAACCTACACCCATGTCCTCTTTATATACTAGAGGATTAGGGTTTACAAATCTCTACTAAGGACTAAACAATAAATCTTCTTTTGCAAGCAAGTCCCTCAATCGTTTTGTAGGTTTCATCTTTGTCACTTTAAATCCCTTTGTTTCATTCTTCTATTTACTATGTCTCATCAAATCAAGAATCCCAACAATCTTCCCCTATTTAATGATGACAAAACAAACAAAGTCATGTACGAACTTCCCTAGACGAAGTAGCAGAAGTTGAGATGTAAACATCTCCCTGAATGAAACAAATGTTGTCTTCCTTGTCTTCCCCTTAATCCATGTCATGCCACTCCAACATCTCTTCCCCTTTTTGTTATCAACAAATAGGGAACGTATGCAAATAATGATCTTGACCACCACGAACCAACATCATACAACTAATCCAGCCTTCTAATGTTTCAGATTACCCTCCATGAAGCATAATGCGAATAATGAATCCAAACCAGCAGAAACTTAAACAAGCAGTAGTAATAGTGATCAACAGTAGTAAAAATCAAAACTTCCCCTTGAGTGGTGCATGAACATCAAATGATTAAACACATCATAAGAATAAGCTTCCCTTGAAACCAATGTGCTAATCATCTTCATGATTCTTCAAATCTGTAAGCTCCTTGTAATGATCACTTGTGAAGAAAACCAAATATAACCAACTTGATGAAGAAGTAGAATAACCCAAACTTGTATCTTATGTCTTGCAATATAGATGACATCGAACGTATACCCATGTATAGGGAGACCGCAATCTCTTGACAATGATCACTGAGCACAATAACGCCACTCCTTTAAGTGTTATGTCAATTCTTCGTCACAATCATTGAAGCACGGACAAGTTATCTTTAAACGTTGTAAGCTGTTTAAGATATAATAAGAACACATATCCAAGAAATCCCACTTCACCGTCAAATAAGTGATAAATAACCTCCTTCGTAATCAATTCTTCAATAGAAACCAAAAACGAGCCTTTAAAACATTTAAGAACAAATAACCAAAACCTTTGTGTGTGTACCAAATAACCAATCTTGTGTGTGTCAAACGCATCCAAACTAGCTTATTTCTTCATGTTTTCATTAAACCTGTAGACCATGCTGCCTCATTTAACACTCCCTTCGTACAAGCTTCTTTGAATGAACATGTTAGGATTTCGAATAACCCTTTTTCTATCTCACAATAATCCCACGATCACGTAAATTTTCCCAACAATGCATAGTAGTAAGTTATAGATCATGCACATGCAACATATTATTAATACCATGTTTCAATAAGTGACCATTCATACTCCTGCAAAACCAATATCTGATGACCCACGTTTTAGATTTCAATAAAATTCCATCACCAACAAAAGCAGTACGAGATTTTTTTTAATAATTATCTTGACAAACCTCGTAGCACTAAGCATCAACAGATCATCATTAAAAAATACCTTTGATGTAGTCGTGGCATTAAACTTTGTGACAAAGTAAGACTTATGATCACCATTAAAAATACCCATGAAAAAAAAACCCTTGAAGATCACAGCAACTATTATACAATATATCTTCAATCTGCTCTTATTACAACATAATATGGAGCAACAGTTCCCACGAACTCAGCAGCAGATTGTGATACATAGCACCGTTTATCATCGCAAGCAGTACTAACACAATTACATGAGCAGTACAAATTGCTTTCGAAGTGCGAGAAGTAGAAACATAAGTCGCACAGTACAAATACCATGTCAAGCAGTACAAACCTTCAACGCGAACCTGTACTTGAACCCGTTTAGAATCGGTGAGGCATAACTCCAATCATGAATCAATCACAGCAGTTATAACCTCGAACAAGACAAGAGAATTCGCAGCAAGATAAACTCTCATTGAATGAGCAAGAGAAACAAGTAGCAATATGCATATCAACGACTTCTTTCATGAAAACCCTAACTTATGTGTATCGACCAATTGCAGTAGGTTCTTTCCACAAGCCTAGCTCTTCTTGACAAACATCAGATTACATAATACTTAGCAGGACAAAACAAGTGAGCAGCAGTAGAAACACGTGACAATCTTTAAACCATTATTAGACCGATATTATGCTTTAATGCCCTCCACCCTTATCTCCTCTCATAATCCCCAGCTAATTCGAAGATTCAATACTGGTAACCTAAACGAGCAGCAACAATCATACAGTATAGAAGATGAAAACTTCAACGGGTTTTACAAGCATTAAAGCCAATTTGCTAACCCATCAAATATTACAACATGCAATTCACGTAGAACTGATTAAAATATTAAGATAATATGAGTAGCATGTAGCAAATTCTAAACCAAGGCAAGATAAAAGCGAATTAGAGTATTCACCGACCCACGTTGAAAGAAATCTAAAATATAAACCGACCTACTATAACGTGAGAAGATTTAATATTAAAGAATTAAAATAATTGCATGATCGTAGGAAAGTGTTAAACTGTTTAGGGTATTGCTTTTTAAGCCAAGAGAGATACCAATCAATGAAACCCTAAAATTGAACTTCTAAACCTCCTCCGCAGTTTTTCGACATTGAATAACTTTCGATTAAGAGCTCGAATTGATGATCCCTCCGGTGAAAAGTTAGATGAATATACTGAGATGCTCCAGAAAAAATTGTAACTCGATCCAACAGTTAACGAAAAAGTTATCGCCTCTTAAAAACAGTGCTGCAGTAACCTTACGAAAAAATTTCAGTTTCGAATTCTTCTTCCTTCTTCGTCAAGAAAACCTTGTACGATCCTAGATATCACGAGCAACCTTGCTCTGATACCACTTGTTAGAGTTTGATAGGACTCCTTGAGATCGTTTTGAGCCTTAGGGTTTAACAATAACAATGATAAAGAACATGCACAACGGAATTAAACAAACATCAATGTTATTGACACAAGGTTTCATTCATCATCACCTCCAATTATATTAATAACATGTTATCTAAACTATAACAAGGATCAAAGACACCTTTGATCTTGGGGGTTAACTAAACTAACTCTAGTCTAGGCATTTATAAGAACGTACGCGCTAGACACACACACACACCTTTACTAGACGTCTACATTATGGAAGACTTAATTATTAAAACCTACACCCCATGTCCTCTTTATATACTAGAGGATTATGGTTTACAAATCTCTACGAAGGACTAAACAATAAATCTTCTTTTCAATCGAGTCCTTCCATCTTTTGTGAGTTTCATTCTTTTCACTTTGAGTCCTCTTGTTTCATTCTTCTTGTTTTGTTTCATCAAATCAATAATACCAACAAGAAACTTTCTCTCGATCTAATACACACACATATTTCCTCTTTCTCTCTAATCTCTTTTAAAAATGTCTAACTCTTATTTAGAGCTTCCCTGACCTCTCGATCACCTGTAATCTTGATGTTTACAATTGGCATCAGGCCTTCGGTGTGATTTGTTGAATGTTTTGAAAAACGTTAAAAATGAGATTTTTTAGCGAGTTTGTACGTTTTTTTTTTTACCAAAATGTGTACTTTTGTGTCTAAAAACCTTGTTCTAGCAAGTTTCATTACTATAGTACATGTTATGGTGATGTTATTTGCGTTTTAGAACAAGGTTGTACAAAAAATTCGAGCTTAAATCTTCAAAAAAAGAACGTGTTATTTTTTGAGTTCGTAAGTTTTTAGAGCATTATGTCTATTTTGGTTTAAAAACCGACTTCTTAAGGATCATTTCATCAAAAGTAGACGTTTTTGTCAATATTTTATGAGTTTAGAAGGTTTCTAGCAAAAACATTGAGCTCAAAGACATTAAAATTGTGTTTTTAAAGTAGTTTTTGGTCTACAAACTCGTTCTACGTTTTGGCGAGTTTGTTAAAAAATGGCGAGTTCTTGCATATTCAAATTTAGTGATTTTGTTCAAAAAGTGAAAAGGTCAAACCCTAATTTAGCGAGTTTGGATTTGGCGATTTCAGATATACGAGTTTGTGGACGTTTAGCGAGTTAGGCACGTGTTCGTTTAGCGAGTTTGGTATGGCGAGTTAGCTTGGCGAGTTTGATATGGCTAGTCTGGTATGGTGAGTTTGGTTTGGCGAGTTAACTCATTTAGCGAGTTATTTTCAAACTCACATTTAGTGAGTTAAGGTTTCAAACCTAGTCATGTAAGATTGTTCTTATTGTTTAGCGAGTTTGTACAAACCTGATCTTGCGAGATTCCTATACCAACTTAGGGTTATTTTTACCGAAAACCCTAAAAACCTATATTAGTTTTGCAACTAGACAAAAACCTTAAAATCTCAAAATCCTACATACCTAACTCACCACATTTCACCAAAAAAACCATGGAGATGATCAGTTTTACACTTGTTAAGGAGACTTAAACGTTAACACAAAACCAATTTATCTCATCTAAACAAACACAATCTACACTTCATATGATCGATCCTTATCAAGATTCACTTTAAAACATCAAATCCTAATTTTGGTACTTGAATGTTAATATGTGACTACGGAGTTTATTCGTTATTACTTATTTGGGTTTGAAGTGGCGTTTTATGGATGCGTGTACTTATTTCGTCTTTGATTCTTTCTTCCTTTCACACGAAGATTACTTGTTTCGGCATTTGGATATCTGGTTACTCTTGTGATTCTTTCTTTCTATACCCCAAAAAGTAACTATCACTTTAAGAAGTTATGTTGTTGTGCTCACTTTCTCATGTAGTTGAGGATATGTCAAGAGGTTTTGTACTACTTATACTTTAGGTTGCAAGGTATAGAGTACTTGGTGATTCGTAATCTCGAACAAGAAAGTCATCACATCGCTCTTAGTCACATTATAGTACAAGCTTAAGTCACAAGTCCGAGGGATTTTACTTCATTTTCAAGTTCGACATATTTGGTTTTATCCAATAGTGGTCACTACTAATAGCCGACATTATTGATAAGGGGTTAGAAAGAGTTTTGCAACGATGATTATTATAGAGAGGATTATTAACATAAAATGATTCTCATGGAATATTTTTTAAGCATAGAAGTTTATGGTGCTTCATACATGATCGTCTTAGTCTTTAGCATAATTTTTCAAAGTTTTTCGGCAAAGTTCAAAATGTTTCAAAACTTTTCTTAAGACAAGATTGAGTATTTGGGCGTACACATATTCATGATGATTACGATAGATCGCAACCATTAAGGGGAAGGAGTAGTGTATGTTGTTGAGGGATTTATCTAATTTATGGACATGTTCAGATGGATTCGTGTTGGGTATATCATGAGTTCCTTTTTAGGGATTTGTTGGGTCGATGAACATTGGCTTGGTAAATTTGCGCCAGGTATTATGATTTCGACTTTTGTGGTTTGGTTTGTGTGAAGTATTCTGCAGACGTGAGAAGATATTGTTGATTTTTTGCATGTTACCTCAAATGAACACTGAATTTCTTTAATTATCTTGGAGTCAAGCTGGAGGATGGTTGGATGTCTCAAGATAGGTGCTTGAACGTTTACTCAATGAAGAAGAAGAGAAGCTTGCTAAGTGTGCTATAGTATCTGCAGCAGCTTTTAGAACATACGTCAAAGTTAAAGATAGTATATCTTCAACATGTTCTGACGTGCATTCAAATTCAAAGATAGAAGATATGTACATAACAAGTTTCAATATGCGAAAGATGGTTATCAGTTTGGGGAAAGTCAATTCGAAACTTCGCTAAAAAAGAGTATGAAGAAGCTTCTAAAGACATGGCGTATGATTTGAGGGAAAGTTAATCCAGTTTATACTTATTACAGTGTTTGCCTTCAAAGTGAAGAGTTCTCAAGCTGGAGCATACGGAGAAGACAAGAGCATCGTCAACGCGGAGCTTTTGAAGACTTTTATATTTTATTTGTAACCATTGTTTCAATCTAATATAATTTATTTTATCTTATTTGATTTATAATAATACGTATACATTATGATACTCTATAACATCTTTGATTGTGTACCATATGACTTCCGCAACTCTTGTCGTAATCGTCGCTCAAAAATTCCCTACCAACACCAAAAGATGAGACTCGCCTCTATCTCCAAAAGAGTAAGGAGAATATAAGATGGGATTCAACATCTATATCCTGGAGGAGCACCGTCTTTTTGAAATTTGGATTGACGTCATGATTCACTAAGATGATCTTTTTGCGAAAGATAAAAGGTACATGTAACAGCGTTTAGTAATTAAGACTTGGGATGAAACGTTTAATAATATATTGGGGAAATTTGTATGTATCAGTAGACATGGGAAAGACTTTAGTTGAAACATGATCAATTGTTTTAGGAAATATATGACTTAAACCACCAACCTACATATATAAGTTTCGGTAACGTCCTAATCGTTGATGATATTCATTTTTTATATAATTTTTATGCCTTTTTTTATATGCAAAATATATTGATCCTATTCATATTGATTGCTTAGTATATTTTCGAATAAAAATATGGGCTAAACCTTGTGCAATGTAGACTGCAGTTGCTTAATTGTTATGTTATGTCAAATCATTAACAGTAAAAGCGACAACTGTAATATCCATGGTTGTAAATATCGCTCGGCGGTACCGTAGCGGTCGACTCCTGTCAAGCGTTATATCGATCTTAATCATGATGTATCGATGATATATCTATAATATAAGTTATAAAGAAATTTAACGATTTTAACATTTATTTGATATAAATTATGCATAATTTACATATTTTTATTAAATTTATTAGTCTTTCTATTATTTTCAGTTATACACTTATTCATATGTTGCAAAAATTTACATTATGTGTGATTTTGGTAAGTTTAAATTAAAGCCCATCAAGTTATTTGTTGGGTCAATTGTATAAGCTATTTGTTGGGCTCAAAAACCATATAACTTATTAGGTTAACTAAAAATTGTAAATACCGCCCCTCTCTTCTCCCTTCATCTTCTCCCTCCTGTTCTGCAACTTCTAGAATATCGAACCACCACCTTCTCACCACTGTCACCATCTCCGAAAAAAGGTATGTCTTCTACTCATCATCTCCGATTATGTATTCTACCAAAAATTGACCAATTTTGATCGACGATTTTGACCGATATTTAACCGATTTTGGCCTATTTTGACCGATTTTGGTCGATTTTGACCATGACCGATATGCAAAATATCGTGGCGGTGACCGCCGATAAACGACATATCAGTGATATATCGGCCGCCAAGATCGATATTTACAACACTGGTGATACCGAACGACAACATACGGTTTTTTGTGTAATAATTAAATTTACCATAGGTAAAATAATCACATTTTCCTTTACAGACACTGTCACATCATTCAATTGTTATGATTTACCACGATAAGAGGCGATGTAATATTGATACATCAATTTGGCAGGAAAAATTTGATGCTCGTCCGTCTATTTATACCACCTAACAACATTTATTGTGATTACATCAAGTAAAGAAATCACATAAGCGTTTAATGGTTGAATCACCACCGCCTAACTCACCAAACCCATCACCACCGCCTGATTCACCACTAGAACCACCTTCTTTGATTTATGAAGTCCACCCACCGTCACCAGTTGCTGTTGTTGTACAACCACCTCCACCACCGCTCCTGCTACCACCGACTGACTCACCACTAGAACCACCATCGTCGATTGTCGGAGTACATGCCCCATCATCGGTCGTTTTTGTTGTACAACCACCACTCGACAACCACGCCTTGGTTTAAAATTGCATTTTACGATCCAATGCGCTCAAGGTTCTAGAGGCCGATGCGTGATGCGCGATGCGTTTAGTATTAAGAAAACAAAATTAAATTATTTATACATAATATATTTTACCAAGTACCAAGTAAATGCAATAAACTTGTAAATAAATCACTAACATATTCAAATTTGGCCAATAATCCATTTAATAAACCACCTAGTCATAATTATGTGACACGTGGTTCTGAAATTATGTCATAGACTCTTGATTCTGAGATTCGTTTATGTAATAGACTCATGTTCTCTTTCAACTTTTAAGTAAATGTAAACGTAACATCCATATCACAACTAAATGGAAATGTCACAACTAAATATGCAATTGATGTGTGCTTTTTTACACTAAAAAAACCAAATATTGAAAAGAATTTAAGTTTCCAAATGCAATATCAAGCAGATGAAAGTGCACAATGTCTTAACTAGTATTGAACTACTGGGTAATACAATCACAAGCACTAAAATAGCATAGACATTATCCAAGATCATATACTGGTAATCTAAACATGCATATGTTTTGGTTCTATATTCATGACTAAACTCTTTCATTTATCAGTGAAGTTTTATTAACATGATCTAAATAGCCCAAATTCCAAATTACGCATTACACAATTACGCTAAATTGCGGTTGATTACGAGCGCAATCTGAGATGGCCTAGCATTAGCTACCATGATGCGAAATGTCAAATGCAATGCAATGATGCGTGCAATTTGCGCAATGATGCGCACATTTTTAAACCAAGCTACTACTATCATTTTATTCGAAGAAAAACTTCTGCGTACTTTAAACCCTAAAGGTGTTGTAGACAAAATTTGTGGTGTTTTGATTGAATTTAACGAAGATACAAAGTAAAGTACTATCGTCTTAAAGATGAGGTTGCACGTCATAAGGAAGAGATTGAACATTTGGATTAGAAAACTGAGTACAACAATACTATGATGCTTATCTATTAAACTCGTGTTATATTTTAGTCGATCAATCTTTGTTATGTTTTAAATGTATGATTTCTGATATATTTTGTGTGTCATTGATGTATTTTAGGGTTCTTATTCAGTGTAATGTCGATCATTATCGGTAAACAAAATTTATGTTTTAAGTATTCGCTACTCCATTTATATTTATTGCTTCTAAAATCATTTATAATGTGAAAACAAAGAATCAGAGACATCAATAAAATATCGCATTAACATTAACAAAAAAAAGATTACATATTCGTGATATATTGGATACATCTCTAAAAAAGAATAAAATGTACAATTAAATACTTGAAATGGAGACTATTGGGGCGTGTATTTTCATGTTCGTCTTTATTATTGCAAAGCTCGTGTATGAAGGGACGATTAAGATACTTAAACCTTTATGAATGACCAAATCATCCAGGGTCTGACATGAATCGATAACATGTTATGAATTTTGTCATTTTTAAAGCTAAAGATTCTTCAAGAAGTGATTTACCGAACTGCTTTCGTACTGATTTTCTGGATTAGACTGGTCACGGTACATAAGCAACTAAGGTTCACATTCTATACTCCGACCTTCGATGAAATCAAAAAAGAATGCTACCACTACGATGAGTGGATATGAAACCCTCTACCAGTGTATAGTGAACAATGCTTGACGAAACTAATGAATGAGTTATTGTCAAAGATGAAATAATTACTAACTAATAAGCTATTTGGTGCACGGATATGCATGAAAATGAAAAGAATATACTTCATGATAAAAGATCTCAAACACACTACTATTTTTAATTGTAGTGTCACGTGATATCATGTCTTTTCGACTTACAGCGATAACGTAAACAAGTGACAATATCTCAAAGTGTGAGAAGATATCATCGTGATCGACAGTCGTAACAAACTTTTCAGGTCATAAATGCACCAAAAGAGCCGTGGCTTCCATCATAATCATTGTTGAGTGTCAGTAGATCTATCGTCACTTATCGTGGAATTTAGACGCTTTATTTGGCTTGAAACCATGTCGAAATCGATCTCAAATTAATGAGGAAAGTATTTTGGATTGAATAGTATGATTTTTAGAACGTAAAGATAACAAAATTAAAGATGTTGAGACTTTAATCGGTTATGGGGTGTGAAAAGTAAGAAAGCGAGTTAAAATAAATAAATAAATAAATAAAGAGTAAACTACACCATTCGTCCTTGTGTGTCGTTGACCATCAAGTTTAGTCCTTTGACCAAAAAATTGCATCGTTGGTCCTTAATCTGCGAAATGTTAGTCATCGTTGGTCCTCACTTCTATCGGTTGGACTAACAGCGTTAAGCCTTATTAAGTGGAGGGTATATTAGTCTTTTTCTTCCATTTTTAACTTCATCTTCTACTCCATCTTCATCCTAAATAATCATCATCATCTACCACCATTTTCTTTCATTCACTACCTTCTTTATATCCAAAGAACACTTAAAATCAAAAAAAAAAAAAAAAAAAAAAAAAAAAAAAACTCTCGATTTACATCAAAAGTTAAATCCGACACAAAAAAACTCATTAACCCGGATCTATCCCCACCACATCACGACATCGGTTACAATAATCAACAAAACCCCATCATATCACATAAACAATTGTTATATGTGTCAACACCAAATCCCTTAACCATAAACCAAGATCCATATCGACCATTTATTCCCAATCAAACTCATCGAACCTACATATACCTCTTTGATCTACATCAAACTAAAACTCACTTCTCTCAAATCTGTAAATCCTATATCAATCAAAAGTTCAGAACCATCAACCTCTATCCAAAACGCCAATTGCATACTCTCCGGTGACTGCAACGATGGAAGTTGCGACTCACACTGTATCTCCAACAATAGTTCCGGTAAAATATCAAATATTGGTGTTACACTACCAATGGACATGGTGGTTACTAGACCAAGGAATTGTCGTTACTGTTAACTTTAATGATAATCACAGTTGTTATCACAAATGGAAGAAACGGTGTATCTGAGGTATGAAAGAAGATGGTTTGGGATGTTGTGATATTAGGTGTACATGAGGTAGTGATTATGCGTGTTGAAAGTATGGGTAGCTGAGAAGAAGAGTTGATGGCAGTGTTGGGATAGTCATGCAGAGGATATCGTGGGATGGGAGTACTCGATTATGAGTGGTCTATGTCGAATTAAGTTCACGACCATGGTTTTAGGGTAATTAGAATCGAGCAAAATATTGGTGTTTGAGTCATTAACTCAAAGTGTGTAAAGGGTCGGTGGTGTTGAATTTGTTCCTCAACCGATAACCACCTTTGAACTCGACCTAAAGAATCACCGATATGAATCAAGGAGTATTTGCGGTTTTCAGTGCGTCGGTCGAGTTATAACTAACTCAGAGAGTGAATGAATTTTGACTCAGCGTGATAAAGATTAAAATGGGCGGTTAGATTTTTTTTGTTCGTTGGCACTGATGTTTGGGGTAAAAGTATCAGGGACTAAAATTAGTGAGATCTTTAAAGATCTGTGTTAGTAAATATGATATCTTTGTTTTGTTTTTTTTTGTTTTATGGGTGGTGGTTATGGCGAAGGGTGGTGGGTTTTTAACATATGAGTTTGAGTTATTCTGGATCTTTAAATTTTTTTAAGTTTGAAGATAGTATGATGGTGGTAGATGATGATGATTATTTAGGATGAAGATGGAGTAGAAGATGAAGTTAAAAATGGAAGAAAAAGACTAATATACCCTTCACTTAACAAGGTTTAACGCCCGTTAGTCCAACCAGTTAGGGTGAGGGACCAACGATGACTAACGTTCGCGATTAAGACCAACAGTGCAATTTTTTGGTCAAACGACGAAACGATGGTCAACGACACACAGGACGAATGGTGTAGTTTACTCATAAATAAATAAATAAAAAATAAAAAAATTGAAAGTTTTTTTATAAAATATGAAGACTCAAAAAGTGCGCTTTTAAGGTTGAGGGAGTGCACCTTTCATCAATTTCACTTTTAGTATCATATTTCTTTTAGAGTGAGAAAGAAGAACACTAGACAATGTCGAAGATAAGAAAACTTAAACTGAGAAAACAATGTCACTGTTGCATGTACATATAGCAATCATCGATATTTTTTTTGAAATGCAACAATGACATAGAACCAACAAAAGAAGAACTTACAATACATGGCACCCCACCTTAGCAATCATCGATCTTGATGGATCTTCAATGGTTACATTTCCTAGCGAATCAAACGAATACGTAATAATCAAGTTTGGTGTCCAAGATAGGAAAATATGCTGATCGATGACTAAACTTGAACATTGGTTAGCTAAGAACAAAATCTGTATGCACTTGATGAAGACTAATGTAGACTAGTGTAATATTTGAATGAAACATTATCACAATTAGTAAGTTTAATACTGTATATTTGTAATACTTCAAAATTCATAAACATACATAACTACTGCATGCAAAGAGCACCTAATTTCTCTAAAATCGGCTCTATATATATACCATTTTCCAGATTCTATATAAATTGGCATGTCGATCAGCATTTCAATAGTAACATTAAATTTGTAGAGCAAAAGAAGTCGACTATTAGTTTTATTGGACGATTACTGCATATCGTTTTTAGTTAAATAAGTTGGTATCATTTTCACATTTAATTGCGTATATAAGTTTCACTATTTTACCCGAATATATGAGAGATGATAGGCCTCTCATATCTAAAGACATACTATTAACATGAATTATTAGTAAAGATTTTTCTTCCCTCTCAATATGTTCTCGCTAAAAACACATTTTCAAACATATAGAGCAATTTCATACACATATATATAGCTTTTGGCGAAATGTGCATAAAGAATATTTATGTTTTACTGTGTAGAAATGTATAATTTTACTCTATTCAAAAGGTAATGGTGTAACATTATAATCTTCTTCCTAAATATAATCTTGATTAGTGGATGTTTGACAAAAGACCAAGGATGTAGACGTTTTTAGCTAGATGTATAGATTTCACCAACTTTTAGTTAAAGGCGAAATTAAAGTAGAGAGGGTTTGTCATCGCCTAGTGACCAATTCATAAAGATCGTGTTATGAATTTCTAAACTTTTTCATATTTAACCAATTCAAATGCTTTTACAATAAACACTTGACAAAATAAACATTATGATGAGTTTTTGACATGTAGCAAAATTTAAGTTAAAACTGTGTTATATACTAATTACCATTATGGAATTATCATAATTTTCTTATAAGCCATGCTTGAAAATGACATTTTTAACAAACATGTTATTTAATTTTATTCAACAAAACACCACTACTTTTCCATTTATCTTTATATTTTATCATATAAAAATTCTCCTGAACACAACCATGCCCAACACATTTCAATTTTTAAATGAATTATAGTTGCCATCTTACATTCTTACCCACAAGTCTTGAAATAAAAAATTTCATCAACTCAGGCAAACTCCAATTTTCATTTTGATATATATTGGCAAATGAACATAAATACATGCATAATCATAAATAGTAAAACAAAACAATGTTTAGAGCAACTTAGAAAGATATATATATAATTACAACAAAAAAACAGGTTAGAGATCAACCTCGTTATGATTTCAGTGCATGTAGATTACTAGTGTTCAAGCAACTTATTGCTAGCCAAAGAAAAAGAAAACTAACTCGGATTCATGAGTTCTTTGAATCAAAATATATATATAATCTACAAAAAAATCTAGTAGGCAAAACAAACGAATTGAAAGCTTGTACAAACCCTAAAAGCAATATTATGGACAATAGCTTTGATCTTCAGTAGACGCAAACTTGGATTGTTTGTATGGATCAAGAGCGTTATGGCATAGAGATGGACCAGAAGGTGGCACCGGCCCTCGTGGTAGTCTATGTTTCAACAATCTTTCGTATTTGTCCAACCAATCATCTTCGGTGAGTAGCCTGGTTGCCTCTGTAGTTAACGACGAAGCAAATATCGATATTACAATCATCACAACAAGAAAAAGCTCTAAACGCCTCGAAACCATGCTAAAACTCTCTCTTCGATCTTCTTCAATTCTTATCAACCAAGGCTTTGGAGCATGGTCGTGTTTATGTATCTCGATAGATATTATATTGACATGGAATATTGTAGGTGGTCGTTGATTTGAAAGCTTGTGCCACTACATGTATGTGTGTACGTCTTTAATTATGGATCCAACTATGAGAGTGGTTGAACTTAAAAGTTGGTATATATAGAGGGACAGATGTGTGAACTATAAGTATATTTGTGGGCAATGGTAATTAAACTTAAAGCGCCGGTCTAATTCGACTTGTGAGAATTTAGTGTAGCAAGACTTTGATTGTTTGTTGTCTGGTTTTTTATTTTGACTTTGACAATGAAGTTAAGATGGTGAATTAAATTTTGAGTTGAGGCAGGCCAAATTGGACAATTAGAACCCTAAGATTTAGAAAATGCATAACATTTTATTATAAGAAACGAGTTTGTTATAATTGAAGTATATATTTACTTTGATAGATAATATTCATTAAAAAGGTTTTGTTGGTAATGTAGACCTTGAAAATCTTGCTTTTAAAGTGATCTCCGAATAATTTCTTTTTGTTAAAGACAACCCTAGATAAGCCTATAAATATATAATTAACATTTAATAAACATTTAGTGAACTTTAAACATTCTATAGTTAACATCACTTACCTTTTTTATAACTATTAAAAGTATATATTTATGGACTATTTGAGTTCATTAATTGTCATTTTCATAATTTTAGAATGCTTACACACAACCTTATGGGTTGTGTTTAACAAAACCCTTTTTTTTAGTGAAAAAGTAAAATATATTACTTCAAACTCAATATCTATAAAAAAGCAACTTTTAAAAGGAGTTGGACATTTTCCAAACACCTTTTAAAACTGCAAACAACAAATACACAACCTGACACGAGACGCGGAAGGAAATTTTGATAAACTCTAATACAAAGGTAGATAAACAAGCGCACATCAAGTTAATTAAACTCAAACAAGAGATAAATTCTAAAACACAAGTTTAATTATAATCAAAAACTGAATTACAATGATAATGAGCCCATATTTATAGGGAAGTGAAACTTGTAGATAAAGTAACCTAATTAAAATAAAAAACGAATTTAAATAAATAAACAAGATTATGGAATTGTCGTCTCTAAGGCGTAGAGACGGGGTTCCTTCTACGGCATAGACAAGCTAAGAGAGAAGGCTTAAGCCTTACGTCGTAGACAAAATGCCACTCTACGTTTTCTTGACCTTTTCCTCATCATTCTCCCTCACTTTAGAATAACTCGACCTCGAGCTCTCACCATCAAGAGCTTTATCTACCTTAAACATCTTCTCATGACGAACTTTATCTTCGGTAGATTTACGCTTCACATTAATTTGAAAACCTTCAACTTTCTTGACACGTCTACCACACTTCAAACGATCAACCCTTTAAGGGCTTGTTTGGTACGCTAGAATGGAGCGAGGAGAAAGGAAATGAGGGTCTTTTCAATTGTTTGTTTCACATAAGGAAAGGAAACCATGAATCAAAACACCATTCTCTTTCCAACTTATTCATTCTCTAAAAAACAGAAGAATAGAGAATCGGCACATTAGGCATTAGTGATTTACGGTTCCATTCCGGTGGAGAATCATAAGTGACCTAAAAAAGTTGGGAGTATAAAAGCAAAGGCATGTGCGATGCACATGCTATTCAATTGGGGAAAATCACAAAACCATATCCAATTTGCGATTCAATTTTCCCGGATCTCCTTCTTCACTGGCTCACCCCATCATCGAATCGATGTTCTTTTTTTTTTTCGGTTTCTAATCTTTGGGTTGACATCATTCCGAGCTTGATTTTCATATGGATTTATAAAGGCATGTTCAAGATTCAAAATATATGAATCAACACAACACAATTTCGAGGCTTGATTTTTAGTTATGCTTAACATCTTAATTTATGTAAGATACGGCAGTAATATTAACAACGTACACATATTAGATATTAAGGAATATATTCAGATTTTAGGTTTGTTGCTAATATGCTCATCATGCTTATTGGGTTGAATCTATATTATAAAGAACACAAGAACAATATAGTTAATTATGAAAAAAGGTGGAAAAAATAGAAGACCATGGATGGATATTAGATGAGGATGTCAACATCCAAACTGAATGGATATTAGGCTGCATTGCTGCACATTATTCTTCATATGGTTACAAACTTACAATGATGTTTGGGATTATTTATGTTAAAGTATAAAGTGTCTTGTAGCTTTATAGAAACTGGAAAAGAATAATAATTGTAAAATTTTGTTAATATACAAGTAGAATAGCACTATTCTTTAACAAAACAAAAATTGCGTAACACAAAGTTAACAGAATAATATATGGCTGAATTAGTGAATATGATCATTCTCATTCCATTATATTTTGAACCAAACAAGAGTATCATTAATTTGATATAATTTGCGCCAATTCTCTATTCATACAAAACGTTGTAATCTATTTTCTTTCTATAAGGTTATTCTCACTATCCGTGATTCCTTTCCATTCTGTAATTCCATTCTATACGATTCAATCGTACCAACGCCTTTAATGACTTCGGACTCGACATCTTTATCTTCAAGATTCTTCAAAACCCTAGAATCATTTGTCTTCTCTGGTACTTCAGTCGATGCTTTTTTATTAGTCTTATCAACTTCAACATCACATTGATTATCAACTTCAATAATGATATCAGGTTTCAACAACTTTTCTTCAATCTTGACCTCGGGATTTGGTAATTGTGGTTTTACCTTAGGTAAACTCATAGCAATCTCCTTCTTTACCATTAGAAAAAATAGAGATTTTGTTGAAGATCATACTTACCCTTTACCTCATGTTGTCATGGTTTTCCAAAAAAAATATGGCATTCATCAATATCATCCACAATTTCTCGATTGTTACCGGAACCCAACAAACTCGGTAACCTTCAATTGGCCAAATCTCCATTGGAAATTTTAGAAAATCTATCAATATTCTTGAAACTAAATTATATATATTACAATAATCAATAATTAAAGAACTTACCAAATTATCGATTAAAATTTTCAAACAAAAAAAACTTGATTGCTTGCATGATTGCCTCCAAAATCGCCTATAGTTGGAAGAATTCTTCGACCTCCGTGTTCGCTACCCTCATGATTATTGTGGATTAATACCCCACCTACGATTATGGAACGTAGTTCTTCTAGCATAGTGTAACAGCTAACAAGTTCTTTCATGGATTTGGTAAAAAAGTGATCCATGTACTCTCCAAACCATACATCACCAACAATATGAGTTTTGATAATATCTACACAATTCACCATCTAAGATACTAACAAGTTCTAGACGTTACTTGACGTATAACCTTCTATACCAATTACCACCAGGATACTAACACGCTCTGATGCCAATTGACACAGGACGCGAAAGCGATTTTTGATAAACCCTAATCCAAAGGTAGACAAACAAGGTGCATCTCAAGGGAATTAAACCCAAAGAAGAGAGAAAACTCTAAAACAAGTATATTTATAATTAAAAATATTAAAAATTGAATTACAATGATAACGAGCCTATATTTATAGGGGAGTTAAACTTATAGAGAAGTAACCTAATTAAAGTAGAAAAGAATTAAGTAAATAAAGAAGATTCGGAACCGCGTCTCTCTATGGCGTGAGACAAAAGAAAACAACCAAAATTGATTCGTAGCATATACATCGTAGACAAGGCTTAAGGCTACTCAGTGACAAAATCACTATATGTTTTCTTGACCTTGTCTTCATCACAACCAACATACATCCTGCAAACATTTTAACGGCCTTGAATCGAAATAAGACCAATTCAATACAAATCTTAATAACACCTTTCATTCACTTTTCACCTAGCATTTTAGGATATTTCATCACATAACTAATTTTCTCTTTGCAAGATTATCTAGAATACCATTTGCAACTTCTTCCTCACAAAAGGCATCTAGACCCTATCACAAAAGGCATTATCAATGTGCAAAATCACTAAAAGCTAGCTCATACCAAATTAGTAGCCACATTTCCATCTCAACAGCATGTATAAACCGAACAACAACATTTATATGACACGAATAAGATTGGCATCACCACTAACCAGAGCTCTTTTATGAACCAAAGCAGAAACTCTATGGATATCTACCATCCATGACTGTATTTCCTTCTTGCAAGATTACCCTGTAGACTATATGCAGCTACAATCTCACATATAGCTTCAAAGTACTATCACAAGCAGGCATCATCTAGGATTTAATCCAAACACATCTAACACCATTTAGTAGAACAATATAGTCCCATCTTTCCTGACTCACCCTTTCTATTAACATGGCTAAATCAGCATCAAGTAGTCTTCCCATGATCATTCTTCATAAACTTCACATTCGGTTTTACGTGGTGCTACAAAATTCTTTACTCGATGGACACCAATTTATTCTTAATTTCTTCCTCGATGCTTTAAACAGTTCTTCCTCATTTCTTCTATTATTATTATTATTATTATTATTATTATTATTATTATTATTATTATTATTTCTTCCACTTACTACAACACTTAACTTAATATATAATGAGATTAACGAATAATTGAATTAACGTAATAAGGGATTTAGAGAAAAAAAATGTGAATAAAAATAGTGAGGCTTGTGAACTAGCTTGTCAAAAACATTGATTGGGTTTGAATGAGCTAGCCTATTTGTTTGACTTGTTATAAGCCAAGCTGACACCATTGTATGGATGGTGGTTGTAAATTTGACTGAATTTTAATGAACTGAATTCAAAGAAGTTGACATTCACGAGAAATGTAAATCCATATATTGCAATAGAGAGAATCTATATCAGTGTTATATAGCCGAATTTTTCTATGTTACATTCAACATACATAAAGAAAGTCAATTTTCAAGCTTACAAAGTAAAAAATACGCAATAGAACAAAAAGTCAAAACAAAGACATAAAACCTTATATTAGTCAAGGCAAAGCAATATGATCTGTTCTTCCACTTACTACAACACTTAACTTAATATACATAATGATATTAACTAATAAAGTGAATTTAGTTAAAACAAATTGAGCATAAAATGTTATATATAATCAGTTTAGAAGATACATATTTCTTTATACATTTGACTGGATCCACCATAGATCATCATTTGCGGGATTGTTGTATCTATCTAATTTAACATTTTGCTTGTTTGTAATAAGGATATAGTTTTATTAATTGATACTGGCTACTATTTTTGTATTATAAGAATATATTATGACATGTGCTTCGTGGGATAATAAATTACTCTTCTAGTAAAGTAGGAATGTTATTATTGAGTCATGACAATTGATGGCTTCTAGTCTCGTCTTTTTATATCTCCACAAGTGTCCATGCAAGGAATTTAGCATTTTATGGTTTGAAATAGTCTCATGCAGAGATTGTACAAAATTCTTTGATAATTGAGAAAACATTTAACCTCTTGAATAATTAAGAAAAATTGTTTTTGAAGGGGTATGTCCCAATTTAAACAAAGTTTTGCACTTGCGAATTACTGTTGAGGTGAGATCGAAACCTCTAAAACATTGGAGGCTTATATAGTCTACCCTGGCTAAGCAATGTCTTTAAGTTTCATACAAAAACTTTAGATTTCTCGAATGCTAATGCTGTAACAATAATCTACAAAAAACAGAACATTGCTCGCAAACATGTAAATAAGACCCATTAGCACACGTCACGCGTCGCCAACCTTAAGAACCTGTTGCATTCATATATAAGCTAGACATACATCATGATTCTGTCATGTGCATTTGTTCATATTCGATTACGATGCAGAGTTATACAAAACCCCTCTTGGCGCATGCATTGCCCCCTCAAATAAAATCTTACACGCTGGTTTGATTCATGTTTATCGTTGGTTGTATTTATCTCTACAACACTGCTTTCTGAATATATCATTACGATTTTTGAACCTAACATGTTTTAAGAGTGAAAAACATATCAACCATCACTCATTCACACCTATGATCAACAATCTTTTTAAAGATGTGCACAAATCATCTGTTTTTGTGAATTTGTGATAGCAAAATCAATGAGAAAAGGCGCGCATTTTGTTTTTTCGTTACAAATGCCATCTCAAAAAGGCATTTGTTACAGTAAATTTTGTTTTCACATGTTTAAAAGTTTCAAAATTTAAATATAACAAACCTATAGAATATATGTTTGGAATAATATATAAATATGTACGACAGAAAGCATTTTTGGCTGCTAATCTAGTGTTATTGGACCACAGAAAAAAAACAAGAAACTTTATGTTGTTGACTGATTTTCAATGTTTTTAGATTCTAGAAAACTATTTTATTTTAAGATTAATATTGCGAGGAGTCTATTTTTGTCATTTGATTTATATGGAGAATGGAGATGGCAGAACAAGATTAATTGTTGACACTCATATTGATTCTGTGATGGCGATTCGATAGGAAGATCTGTTTTTCCATCAATTTAAGTTTTTAACGGCTCTCGTCCTTTTGGATTGGCATGCGCTGCTCAGCAGTCAGCTACTCAGCTCGTAATTTAAACTGGAACAAGTAGATTTTCAACCGAAGAAGTTTGCAGGTCTAATTCCAGTGATGGGTCTTGTAGTCTATTTTTTTTGTCTTTCGTAGTTTTTTTTGCCATTTTGTTTCTTTTTTTAAAGTTCAGTTGTTCTGTTCCTGGAGCTTTTCTCTAATAAAATTTTTGGCTTTTCGAAAATAAGATTACAAAATTTATTATAGATTACTATAAATTGCAGTTCGGCCATTAAGAATATGTTGTGACATATTCAAAAAGAGATTTTACTAGTCAGAAATACAAAAAATTTCGTTTCTGAATAAAATTACTTTTGAACTGTAAATATTTGGTAATCCAAATTAACAATTCTCCTTTTTCCATTGCAAAATTTTATTTTATTTTATTTTATTTATTTATTTGTCTCTTTTAACCGAACCGAAGGTGATAACAAACATCTATGCAAATATTGTATTTTATGTATCTATACTTAATATATAAAGCATTTAGGTCATTCCCTAAATAGAAAGGCTTAGAAATTCAGCCAATACACTTGTCAATTGTGAAAATTTCAATAGCTTATTTCATACTCACAAATAAATGTTACATCTAAAAAATTAAGTGTATTAAATTTGTAAACTTATAACAGCCCTTTAAATTAATACATCTCATAAACTTGTACAACCTATTTGAAAAGTCATTTATACACCAAACAAATATCAAATGAAAAACTTAAACACCAATATTTTCATCCCATCTCACGTAACCTCCACAACACACCATCCAACCACCATCTAGCCACCATCTGATTGCCACCATGAGCCGAGAACCACCAAAAGCCAACCACCTGCCTCCACCAAAGACCACCATGCACACCATACGACGACCACCACCACGAAATGAGTACCACCACGAGTCGACCACCACGGTTTTTGAGGTTTTGTGTAAAATTATTGTTAAAAACATATAAAAAAAAAAATATACGTCATTATTGGAAATTTAGTCAGCAGACCCATCACCGCGTTGTGCGGGTCTTATGCTAGTGTTAAATTAAACACTTGTATAGTTTCTTGAATATCTAATGTTCTAAATGATTGAACATATATTCAACGTTTGCTAATAAAAACCGCATAAACTCAATGGGTTATAACTTATGCAAAAGAAAATCTAATTCGTATTGATTAATTAAAGAAACTTTTACATTATAGTTGGATTAGGAGAATAACATATCAAAAAGTGTTTTAGCTAACCTTATTTAAACAAATTATTTGTAATCAAAAGACAGTAAACTTACCTAGACATGGTTGGTTTTTACAATTCATAACAATTATATAAAACAACTAAACATCATCAAAGCGTGCAGTGGAAGTTAAGAATAATACTTGTAAAGTATTAATCGAACTAAAAGAACATGTATACCGTTAGTGATTCCTAGCGAAAAGGAACCAAAAGAACAAGAACCAATAAACCCTAATCGACTAGGGTTTGATCTAGTCGACTTTACACCAAGTCGAACCATCAATAACTTCAAACACAAGTGTGTTTGACTTTTTTCTTGTACACACGACATTAACGATTTAATGCAAAAGCTAGGTTATTGATCACAAACAAACCAAACACTTTTGTTTGAGCTTAAAATCGAACCCTAAGGGATTAGGTGGTCCACGATCGCTAAGCTCAAAGGAGAGAGAAGAGAATTAGGTTCAGAACTCACCAAGATTAGTTTAAAATGAATAAAAGGGTTTGTATTTATACTATAATAATCTTGAGTCCAAGTTAGGTAGGATTACCCTTACCCTTTGATTCGACCGGTTTTGAGACACCCTAGGGTTCTAGAACCTTCTCGATCATTAATTTCATCTTTAGTCATTTAACTTTATTTAACGATCATAACTAAACCTCGTTAAATACTAACTCTCGTTAAGTATTTTATTCGTGATTAAATAATTAAATACAACATTTTATATATTAATTATTTTAACATTGATTCTTATACGTAACGTTTGCAATCCCGAAGTTTCGTGTTCGAATCCGATCATACGTATATTAATATGTATCCATAAACCTTTCAAAAAGCTAGAGTTAAAGACATTAATATGTTTGATAACACATCATATCTTAGGAGATGTGTTCACAAAATACAGCAATCTCCTTTCAAGAGGCTTAGCTAAACACCTCCTAAAGCAATTGTATATAATAGCAACATATATATTTCATATAGACGGATGTTACTGAACTTTGCGGATTTTTTCGCCTAGACTCTATAATATTGTTCATATAAATCATTGAACTTACAAACACGATGCTTGTGGACTTATTAAAATCATGTTTGCATGTCACTCATGACTCAACTCACAAAACATGAGATTATGTTACTTATTTTATCAAAAAATGAGTGTTAGGTTATTTGTAAGTCATAACTAATTTAGTTGCAAAAACATAAATACCCTTTTACATGTATTTATTACCCGTAACTAATAAGGCAGAGGTAGTCGTATGACAAATTATTTTTCATCAAAATTATATTTTATTATGTTGACAAGGTGGTTTTTCATTTAATGTTATTTTATTCTTATAAAAATTCAAGAGGTCTATAGAATATCCTGACAAAATGGAACAAATAGAAAATATCTAACATCGAGATAAAGAAGAAACGACATATAGAAGAGAACGTGAAAAGAATGACCTAGGTAGGGAGAGCTCTATTCAGTTAACTAATTTAGTTGCAAAAACATAAATACCCTTTACATGTATTTATTACCCGTAACTAATAAGGCAGAGGTAGTCGTATGACAAATTATCCGAGAGGGATAGAGCCATCATGGCTTATTTCACCCGTTTTTACTAGCTTAATTTTGATCAACTTAATCGGACAATATGACTTATTTCACCTGCTTTTACCTGCTCGACGGGCATCTCCGTTTATTTTCGGACGGTTTTATTGGCCACCGAAATGGTGGCGATTTCGGTTCTGGTTGAACCGTTGGTGCGTCTCGATCCGGTTTTAAACCATACGCATCATCAACTCGTTTGCGTATAGATTGTCTGAAGTTTTTGTGTTTTATTAGTTTGTATAATATGTATAATAATATGTATTTTTATTTTATGAGTATTTTAAAATAACATTTATTAAAAGAGTTGAAAAGTTAATAGATAGTTATTGTTACATACATTTTTTTCTTATATTATTTTTACATTGTATTTTTCAATTAATGAAATATGTTTACAAAAAGTGGTTTAAAGTGTTGTAACTAATGCTATTATACTTATACTTATTTGAATTTGCATTTATTTATAAAGAGTATGTTGCAAGCTACTCCCTCTGTCTCAAAATTATAGTCCCGTTTGAGTTTTTCAGTCTTTCTCTTACAACTTTGACTTTAAGTATTTTTGTTTGTGTTATATAATAATTGATGCAAAATATATGAATGGATTGGGTTTTAAATATATTTTCGTTTGGTATAATTTTCATCAACTATTGTATAACATGAACAAAAATATTTAAGATCAAAGTTGAAAAAGAAATACAAAAAAAGTCAAATGAGGACTATAATTTTAAGACGGATGTAGTAATGATTTGATAACAAAACCAACGCAATTCCATATTAAGTAAATGTATTGCTTTAATATTTTAAAACTTTCATCCAAAACGTTTCAAACTTTTATAATGTAATAGAGATAATATAGCAATATGCTAAAATTACAAACACCAACAAGATTATCCTCACAATACCAACTATAAACTTACAACATTGACAAGATGACCCTCAACCCTGCAACCTATACAATGGGAACAAACACGAATATAATAGAGTGAAGAATCGACACACTAAGATAAAAACCTCACCTAGCAAATCCACCAAGCTCAATATCAAGAAGTGAGCACAACCAACAAAAATCATGAACTAGACTCAACACATAAGATAAAACCTACTTGAACCTCAAATCCAACAATTCCAAACACACAATAAAACCGAATGGTGACAATGCGAGATGTAAAGATGTCTGATCAAAGAATATATATCCTATAATGTGTGAACCACTTTCTCTTAGTCAAGCTTTGAAGCCCCTACTGGGATGGGATATTTGAAGAAGCACAAGTTTGGAACCCTATATACAAGGGGCTGGTCTCGATCCCGCTTGGTGGTGCCCCTCTGGATATTGTTGACTCAACATTGATAACCCTTCCTACTCAAATGATCTGACCCATGTTGAAAGACCATTCCCGACCCTAAAACCTCAACCTATGTTTCAACGACCCTTTAGTAACAAATGGCTCAAGAATACCAACGCAAGACCTCTCCATCTCCTCAAACCTTTAACCATTTCCATGGCTTCACCATATCACGAACTAAACCATATCGCGACCAAAACCATCCCAAGACCTCAATATCTCTACAATTCGAACCATACAACTACAATCATAGACTACGACCCTCGCACGCCCTCACAATTTGAACCATCTCACGACCACATCATATTCACGACCACAACCATCTCATGACCAAAACCATATCATGACCACATGCATCTCAATCGACCATAACCATTTCACGACCTCAAGATCTAAACCATCTCGAAATCGCTCCATCTAATGACCTCACTAGCTTGAACCTTTAGTTGGATAAAAAAAAAGCGAGTCGAAAACAAGAAACACAACCACCAAGACCCATTTCAAATAAATGTTTCTAGCCTAAAATCGAAACCATCACTATCTCAAGCTATGATAACCTATCGGAGAAACGGTATAACCCAAACATTAAAGTACGAAGAAATTTTCTTATTAAAAATAAATAAGAGAAAGAAAGTATCTTTAAATTAGAACCTTTTCCGACCATCGGCGAGATGGCGGCCGATGTCTTTACGACTATAGTTTTGGTATCTTTTTATCATCAAAGACATATGATGTCGTTACAAGAGGTCCAGCGTAAGTCTCACTGGTACATACGTAAGAGAAATTATGGAGAATAACAAAGATAGTTACGAGGACACTTCAGTCGGACCTCCTAAACAAAGAAAACCTTCCCGTTTACCAATATTAAGTTTAGGGACTGTAAACATACAAATACAACAATATCATGGACCAAATTGTAACTTTGTTTTAGCTTTGAACACCAAGCCCATTCTGCTCAGCGCTCACAGTCACACACACATACACAAAGAGAATAACATAAAGGTGACTAAAAAGCAGCAAAGGTGCTTAAATTCGCTATCCTTTTAGGGGTTTTTTTTTCAAGGGTATTGGCTATTACCAATATAAGCACTTTATAGAAGAGATTCAGCCCATTATTTCAACACCAAAATCTTGAACCTTTGTAGCATAATTAGCATCCAAAAGCTGCCTACATCAGTAGTTAGTAAGTAATTTACAATTCAATTGTTATATCATTTCTGGGTTATGATCAAAATTGAATCTTTATTATAAATTATGTGTCTTTTTATGTTTCTTGATATGATATTAATTAAAAGTTTAAAACTTTACTCTTTTTTTACTTGCAGGGGAATAAATGTTTGGAATCTCATTTTGTCAATTAGTTGCACCTAGTACTAGTTTACTTACAGCTTCTTCAAGGTTAGATTCATGTTTTTTTTTTTTTATTAATCCTATGTTGTAAAAATATGTTGTTTTGCGAGTGTGAGAATGGTGTTTGTTTCGTATATGTAGGTGTTGTGCTAGAAATAGGTTGGTTGTTAAAATGGCAGCAAGTGTGACTGTGAAAATGGAAAATCGGTTGAGTCGGTTATTGTGAAGCCGCCTGTGCATCCGACTTATGATTTAAAGGGTGTCATTAAGTTAGCCTTGTCTGAAGATGCTGGAGATAAAGGTTTGGTTTTTATTGATTTTTGGTACTCGTGTTGTTACGTTTAATTATTTGAAAGATATGTATATTGAAGGTGTAGTTATGGCGAAAAAGGGGAAAAGCATTGGTTCTTTCGGTTTTGGTTTAATGTTGCATTGACTTTGTTACTTGTATTAAGTAGTGTTGGTATTTGTTTGTAAGTCGGTTGTTGAACTCTTTATGATGATGGAGATAAAGGGTCTAGTTTCTGTTGAAATTTTAGGCATGTTGTTCTTTTGAAAGCTATGTACATTGAAGCTGTTTATTGTCAAAAGGGGGATTAAGTATTACTTTATCCGGCCTAAAACCACAAAAAGGTCAAATTTGACTTTCTCACATGTGTAATGAGTGCTGATGGTTTGTAAGTCCGTTATATATAAAATTTGCCAAGACTTTTTGCCGTCTCTGAGTTTACGAAGGCCCTGCTCAAAATTCAGTTTAATAACAAAAACGGGGCCTAAAATAGAAAGTAAATAATTTTCTAAAGAGTTAAAATGATAAATAATCGTTTTCAAAGTGCTTCGGCTAGCATTTTCAATGCAACTTTTTAAATTAAATACTTGTCGTCACTTTTATAGAATATACATACATATCATATACAACACACCTCGCACACCCTCATATACGGGATCTGGGCAAAATTAATCATGAGTGGTACATTTTGTAATTTTACTCTAAGTTAGACTATTTGTTTTAACTGGAAAATTTACAAGGTGAACTATGTGTACCAACTAGTGTTGCTTACTCAATTCAGTAAAAAAGGAATGTCAAACTTATGAACCTTTTGCTTGTGGATTTATTACAGTAATGAGGGCCAGAAGGATATAATAGAATTAGAAGACACATAATCAATTTACAATTTACCAATAATTTGCTATGGTTAATGTAGGGGATGTCACTTGTTTGGCCACCATACCAACTGAGATGGAGGTCGAGGCTTTTTTTCTGGCCAAGGATGATGGAATTGTTGCAGGGATTGCACTTGCTGAAATGATATTTAATGAAGTCGATCCTACATTGAAGGTATTGAGAGACAAAATACATTACCAAAATGTAGCATCTTGTTAATTTGCTGAATGTTAGTAAATTTTGTCTGTTTAAAATTGTATCAGGTGGAATGGTTTAAGAAGGATGGAGATAATGTTAGTAAAGGAATGAAGTTTGGCAAAGTGCATGGTAAGCAAGTTTTTAAATATAATATAGGTTGTCTAAAAAATGACTATGTCAAACATGTTGATGTTTCATCTCTGTAGGGCGGGCACACAGCATTGTTGTAGCAGAAAGGGTCGTGCTCAATTTTATGCAGCGGATGAGTGGCATAGCCACACTGACAAAGGTATAGTATTTTTGTCTAAAAAATATATCTTATCCTGGTCTGGTATTAGCATAATAAAACTTCTATGTTGTTGCATGTGCTTTATCTCTACTCAGACTTGTTTAATGTCATTACCCAAATACAATCGCCCATGCACCAGCATCGATGATGCACCACCACACATTGTACTATAGCTTTTATTACACATAAGAATTGTAGAAGAAAGAAAGAAAGATTTTCATACCTCATAGTTTTATAAAACATGTATATCATGTGGAATTAGGATTTTCATACCTCGCATAGTTTTATAAAACATGTATATCATGTGGAATTAGGATCATGTTAGTCAAATTTATTTTAATGCAGAACACTCAAGTTTTCAAATAGTCTGTACCTATCAACAATTAGACATTTTCATCTACCAATTATGTCAATGAATAAAATAATCTAAGTTTCCAACTTTCCTTAATTACTATATCTATTTGTGACCTATTTAAGACTCAGTTGTGATTTATTGTTACGATTTTGTTAGCTAAAAGGATAATATTGATATACAACACGTAAGCACCCACAGGAGCTAGACTAAATCATGAAATTATACAAAATTCAAGAAAAGATGAAGACAACAAGCTTAGACAAAGACCATTAGAAGAGTATCGATTGAGAAATACAGGAATAGATTATTATAACAAAACTCACAACTACCAGCAACAAAGGAATCTCCATATCAAGTCCTTTAAGTTGGTAATTAACTAATCATAACTATATAGAATTGATTTCAGATTAGCCTTGAGACACTGTAATCTGGACTGTCACAAGTTCATTCCTAAGTTTATACTGTGGTTTTCAGTATATGCTTTATCCTGCACTCAAGCGCCTACACACCATGGAGTGATTTATTTGTCTCAAGTTTGACCAAACATAAACCAAATATTTAGGCTCCATCAATTAGTAAATATTTATGACGACCATTTAGTTTGAATTTTGAATGATGGTAGAGAGTAAGTTAGATAAAGTCATATTACTTGGAAATTTCATTTATTTTGATAATTTTATAACAGGCGATGGCAGATGCTGCTCATCCTGCATGCATTTTGGAAACAAGAAAGACGGCTCCAGTATTGCGTTTGGTGGATAAGTGGGCGGTGTAGTGTCCTTGTCTCCCTTGTAATCTTATCTTCACACATACACGAAATCACCTTTTCCTAACACACGTGCTTATCTTCTATCGAACAGGTACTGATAGGTGGAGGCCAGAATCACAGGATGGGTTTATTCGATATGGTGATGATAAAAGACAATCATATTTCCGTAGCTGGAGGTGTTTCAAATGCTCTCAAATCAGTAGACCTTTATTTGAAGAATAATAATTTTCAAATGGGGGTTGAGGTAACTTCTTGAAAATCATCTCTTTTATTGCAAATTCCCATATCCTTTGTACAATTTGTTTAATTTTGCTTTCTTGTGAACAGGTGGAGACTAGGACATTTGAAGAAATACACGAGGTACTAGATTATGCTTCACAAAATGAAACTTTGTTAAGTAGGATAATGTTGGATAATATGGTTGTCCCTCAACCTGATGGGGATATTGATGTATCCATGCTTAAAGAAGCTGTGCAGCTGATTAATGGGAAGTTCGAGACTGAGGTAAAGTCTAAAATCATACGAGTTATTTTTTTATGTTATATTATAAAATTGAATATAATAAGTCCTTAAACAATAACTTGGTCTATGTTAACAGGCATCTGGAAATGTAACCCTGGAAACAGTACACAAGATTGGGCAAACGGGAGTGACATACATATCTAGGTACTACCATCTATTTATGCATTTTAGACAAGTGTATATTGTGAATTAAAAAGTCTATGATTCAAATGTGTGATTTGTTTATGTTTGTAGTGGAGCATTAACACACTCGGTGAAAGCACTTGATATATCCCTAAAAATCGATACAGAACTGGCATTGAAGTTGGAAGCGCACAAAACAGCGTAGTTACTTATATAATATAATTTTTAGTTTGTTTTTCGCCTGCAAGCATTTTGTTCCATAATCACATTTTATGATATCTATATACTTGGTGGTAGAACGATTCAAAGAATAAGGTCATAGAGCATGCTCAGAATAACTCGAACTCTTGTTATTTCTACCCAAGCCTAAATGTTTACACTATTTCAATTTTGATCAATTCTATCCAACAAAAAAGGTTCTTGCATTCATACCTATCGAAGGTATTGTTCTGATTCTCATCTGATATACATGCTTGATTACATTTGCTCCCTTTACTAGTTTACTGTGATGCTATGTCTCACACGGATAATGAGCTATAGGCCAAGTTTTATGGTTAAATGTAGATGCACGAATTCCATTGCGGACTTTTCATATCGACTATATATGTATGGTTACCATCATTGTTAACATCAAACTTTGTTTCTCTTACTTTGTAGAAAATAACATCAAGTTCTTTAATGTTAAGAAAATAACTTGATAGTGAGATTGATAATACATTTTTGGTCGACCGGTCGCTTTATATTGGTCTTATTGTTTTGGTATAGCAACAGGTCGAAACTCAAAAGTCAGCTGCCATCTGATTATGTGAAGGTTAACTTTTAGAATTTCATGTACACTTAGTATAGGCTTAATAAATACAGTAGTTTAACATTTGTGTAAATGATTAGATGTCCTAAATCCTAATAATGAGTTAATGATTAGTTGTTAGTACAATGATTGTTGATGAATACTGTAGTTGATTGGCATAATCAGATAATGATTCTAACCAGGGTGTCAATGCCTAAACAAGTATCCCAATCTGAATATAATTTCCAGTTATATAAAAACATGTATTTTAATTGCCTCTACACTTGCAAATAAGGTATTAAAAGGAAAAGATTCACCTGCCAATCTTTAAAATATATTGAGGACATTGATTTTGCAACATACAGAATATATGTTAGGCAAACATAATATACAACTCCAATCATTTGTATAAACTGTGGTATTAATTTATCTTTAAACAAACACAAATGTTACATGTGAAACAAACAATTACATGATGGAATCAAATGAAACTTTGCAAACTTGTAACCAAAGAAGAATACACAAAGAAAGCACAAGAAGTTGCTTCATCTCTTTGGCTATTCTTCATGTCAATAAATTTAAAAACGTAAAAAAAATGTGTAAATATTAAGAATGAAATGAATCAAGTACCAGAAAGAAGTTATTCAACCTGTTCAGGAGGTTGTTGTTGAGACTCGTGAAACCTTTGAAGATACCCCAACAGTGAATTAGCCTTTCGTTGAGCTCGTTCTGTACCATTCTCAGCAATTTGCGTCAACGGTATCACTGCCCCGAGTCTACTTATAAAGCCAAGATTGTCATTGTCTCTCTTACACAACGAAAGCAAAATTGAAGTAGCATTTTCTTTATTTCTTGAATTCCCAGATGCTAGATGATCGACCAAATTAGGTATAACAAAAGCTCTCACCATAGCAGCTTTAGCTTCTTGATGACTAGCAAGAATAGATAGTATAGTCAAAGCTTCGTCAACCATCAAACCATTCGACTCTGTCAACATGTTGATCAATACGAAAATGATTCCAGCCCGAACCGCCTTCCCCTTATTTCCTTGATAAATACACAAGTTAAATAAAGCGGTAGCAGCATCATTCTTCCTCTTTGCTTCCATTCCTAAGCAGATCAACCAAAAGTGGAATTGCTCCGATGCACCAATTATGATTTTATTTTCATCATCAAGTGATAAGCTAAAAGGGTAGCAGCTGCATTTTCTCGTGTTTCCATTGTTCCTGTTTTAAGGACTTGCACAAGTGAAGGTACTGCATTTGCAAGCATTATGAGTTCCCTATTGTTGTCGTATATTGAAAGGTTAAGAATTGAAGTCACTACATGTTCTAATGTAATAGTATCTTCAGATGTTAATAAATCAACAAGAATTGGAATTGCTCCTGCTTCAGCAATTAGTATTCGATTGTCTGTACTTCTTTTTGATAAAGATCGAATTTTAGAGGCAGCAGTTCTTTGGTCTTCAATTGAGTGACTTGAAAGGTTATGAACGATTTCCTCAATGAGATCGATGTCTTGACTTACATCGAGTAATGTACCATCACTCTTTTTTAGTCTTCGGTTTGCTAGTAGAGTTGGGTGGTCAACATTGTGATCTGTACACCATTGAGTGATTAAACTTCTTAAGACATAATTAGGAGTAAGAGTCATGTTTTGAAGTTTCTGTCGAGTTTTTGGGCACGTTGTATTTCCACAATTTATCCATCTTTGTATGTATAATCTCTCGTAAGTCTGCAAAATATTATAAATAATTAGATTCATACATGCTCTATATCTGCTTATCTAAGTTGGACAGTCAGTTTCATACTAGGTGCAACAAATGATTATAAAAGGAGGAAAGTAATGTCACATAAACACTTTAAAAATACATATCCAAACACTCCGCTAGTTTCAAATTCAACATACCTGTCCTGTGGACACAATAACAGGATCTTTCATGAGCTCAAGCGAAATCGGGCAAAGGAAGTCATCTGGAATCACAGGAGAACCAACCTTCTTGTTCTCCTCAATGTTGTTTGCTGCATCATCTCCACTAGGTTTTGATAGGCCTGATACGTTAGATGAAGCAGTTTCAGACTCGATCCTCGATCTTTCCACCTGGTCAATCATATCATCTGAATCATTTGAAAGTGTTTCATTTTCAGTTACTTCCACTTTTGATTCAACTTCCTGATGATCATTCATAACTGCCCGAGTAGAACCAGACTCTTTCGCTAATGAATCAGATACGCCACAAGAAAGACTCATCAAACCTTGTGGTCCACAGTATCGTTTGGTGGCTCTTTTCAACTGGCCTCTCACTAAATCAACCTACAAAAAATCAGATGCATTAAGAACATAATTCCCAAGTATAGAAGTATAACGATACAATCAAAGTGTTAAAATCTTACTTGTTCCTTCACTTCCTCCGATATCTCAAACTGATCATATGGCAAGTTAGCTAATGCTTTTTCCAATTTCCATGTAACGCTATGGAATTGTAACACGATTTTCTGGGCTGCTCCGTCCTTTTAAGATGGCACAAAGTATGATGGTTAGATAAAGTATTCAATCATAAGTATATCTACCTAGAGATGATAACATATTCACCTGAATCAATTATCACAGATTTATATTCTAAACTAAAGTATAAACAACCTATTAGGCTATTAGAACATTTTTCATCACCTTTAACTGCATTTTACAGCTTTCCTTTTGTGCCAAAATATCGATAAGCATCTAATCTAATAAATTACTAAAAAAGGAAAGCTTTTATATGTTAAACTTGGGTGAGATTCTAGGTTGTAACAATCCTAACAAATCACATACTAAATTTCTAAACATTAATCTAGAATGTTACAGTATACAACAAAATTGAGATAAGAACTTACAGAAGACATATCATGATCAAACCTCCCTGCACAGACAATAAGTCCCTTAACACTTTTTATCGCTTCCATTAGCTCAGACAACGAGCCCACAGACGTCGCAAAATCCTTAATCTCTTCCAACAAATAATACAACAATGCAACTCTTCTAGACAAGTCAACACAATCCTTCTTGAACACTCCTGTAAATCCAATGCAAGAGCTTTTGGACACATCACATAAAAGAGACTGAATTTCAGTGATCATGGCATTATTCGAGTTTTCGTCGTCTCGGGCCATTAGTGGGGATTGCATGATTTTTTGGTATATGGGTTTGTCGAGTTTAATGATATTATTTAAGGATTCGAAGTTTTGAGGTTGGAGTCAATGATTAAAAGAAAGAATGCGTGTTTTTGGTGAAAGAGAGAAGACAGTTGTATAAGGAATAGTATTATGATGATAGTATTCAAAAGTTTGTTAGATATTAGTTGTAAGTTGTAAGTATTGGATAAAGATGTCTTCTTAAGATGTTGCATCAACTTTCTATTTTTAATCATTGTCTCCATAAGTAGTGTTTTAAAACTTTTTACTTGCATTAGTAGAGGCACTTTATTTTGCAGTGGAATTTTCTTTTTTCTTATTTTGGTCTTCTGGGTGACAAATCTCCACCATCCATCTAGTTTAATGATTAACCAAGATTTAATACATAAACCCAAGTCACGTTTTTTTTTGTCTTTTTCGTTTTCTTTTTTATTCACTTTTTTATTTCATTTTTATTTTTTTGTTAATTCCCGCTTTCTTTAAAATGAAAGTTTTTTTTTTTTTTTTTTTTTTTTTTTTTTTAAATTCGCTTATTCGCGCTTTTTATTAAATTTTTTCCGCTTTCATACGTTTTCGTATGTTTTCATCCGCTTTCATCCGTTTCGTCCGCTTTTCCAACGCTTTCCTCCATTTTCTTACGCCGCCCGCTTACGCTCATTTTCATACGTTTTCGTCCGCTTTCACGCGCTCGCTTTCATACGTTTTCCGTCCGCTTTTTACGCTTTCGTGTTTTCGTCCGCTTTCCTCCATTTTCTTACGCCGCCGCTTTTTACCGCTTTCATTCGCTTTCATCCATTTTCAAATGTTTTCGTCCGCTTTTTTTATGTTTTCATGTTTTTCGTCATTTTTATACGTTTTTCTGCTTTTATACGCTTTAATCCGTTTTCATAGGTTTATATACGATTTCGTCCGTTTCATATGTTTTCGTCCGGCTTTATATTTTCTTCCATTTTAGACGCCGCCCGTTTTCTTACGTTTTCGTTCGCTTTCACACGTTTTCGTCTTTTTTAGGTTTTCATGTATTTTCGTCCGCTTTTAGGCGTTTTTGTCTCTATTTTTATGTTTTCATGTATTTTCGTCCGTTTCAAACGTTTTCCGCTTTTTACGTTCTCTTCCATTTTAGACATTTTCGTCTGTTTCGGATGTTCTCGTCCGCTTTTATACGTTTTCCGCTTTCATACGTTTTCATCCGTTTTATAAGTTTTGTCCATTTCGACGCTTTTGTCCGCTTTATGACGTTTTTGTCCGCTTTCATACATTCTTATACGTTTTCATTCATTTTATCGTTTTGTCCGCTTTCGACGTTTTCATTTTGATATTTGCAAGTGACACTTATTTATCTCTTGCGATATAACATCGTAAGAAAGAAGAAGAGTATTACATTCTTTATCATGTATGTGTTATCACGGGATAATCAACCAAGAATGTGATGATTCGATGATTGGGGTTATTGTGTTTTTGAAAATACTTAAAAGATTTTGTGTTTTATGATATTATAAAATATTAGAAAAGTTTTCAATCGAAACAAGAGATGTTATGATACTTTTGTTAGACTTGTGGTGGATTTTTCTATTTAATAGATCGTTGTGCGTGTTTGATGGGTTTTATCGCGATTTAAAATATCATAGTTGAATCAGTATTAAAGAAGCTATGGTTGAAGAAAGACACATCTTTATAAACAAACCGAGAAAGCTCAAACACCGTGATATGACACGATATCACGGTGATATCACCACAGAATATCACACGATATCACACGCGATATCACGCGTGATAACACGGTGATATCACCGCGATATCACGTGTGATATCACCGGTGGTAGTACGTGTGATATCATAGTTTATATCACTGATATCACCGGTGATATCACCGCGATATCACCATGATATCACTCGCGATATCACGTGATATCAAAAGCGAGTGATATCACCCGTGATATCACGTGATATCACGGTGTTTGAGCTTGCTAAGTTTGTTGCTTTCTTCAACCATAGCTTATTTACTTGTTGATTCAACGATGATATTTTTAAACCTCTATAAAACCCATCAAACATGCACAATGTATCTATTAAAAAGAAAATGTCACCACAAGTCTAACCAAAGATCATAACATCTCTTGTTTTCGTTAAACACATTTTTAATATTTCATATTATCATAAAACACACAAATCTTCCTAAATATTTTCAAAACACAAATAAAAACGAATGAATCATCACAAATGATATAATAAGTGATGTATATTATTATTTCTTTCATATATACTTGGTAAAATACTAAATTTTATCACATTTGGTAAGAATGTAATATTTCACATTCTTAATTGAGTATCAAAATTGATAACATACATGATGAAGAATGTAATATTCTTCATCTTCCTTACAACGTTATATCACAAGAGATAATAAGTCACTTAAAAATATCAAATGAATAAAATGAAGAAACTATGAAAATAGAGATTTGAAATATTCTCAAATTCAAACAAGTGTTGCATTAAATTAGCATTTTTTGAACAAAATAAGAATTCACCTAAAGAGACTTTAAGCATTTTATTTCTACTAAGAGTATAATATCACAAGTGATAGATAACACTTGTTGCATTAAAAAATATACGCTTGTCAATTGCGATAAAAGGACAAAACTATCATGAATCGAAAATTATAAAAATATTAGAAAACACATAGGTGATAATATATAAAAATATACGAAAGAATGAAATATCTCGGTGATATTAAAGGTTAAAAACATGCTTGTTTATTTATGAAATATTACAAGTGATATTAGACATTAACTTTTTTATAAAATATCACAATTGATATTAGACATGTAATATAATAGAGTTTAATAATAAGTATGAAAACGTATGAAAATGACGAAAACGATAAAAAACTAGAAAAAAGCGACGAAAACGATGAAACGGACGAAACGTCTCAAAATGGAAAAACGATAAAATGAATGAAAAGCGATAAAAACGTCTTAAAACGGACGAAATGTATAAAACGGACAAAACGTATGAAAACGGATTTAAAACGTTCGAAAACGACGAAAGCGCCTAAAATGGACGAAACGTAAAAACGGACGGCGACGATATAAACCTATGAAACCGATGAAAACGATGAAGTGGACGAAACGTCGAAACGAAGAAAACGATAGAAACGGATGAAAGTGCATGAAACGTAAAAACAAACGAAAACGTATGAAAATGGACGAAAACGTATGAAAACAACGAAAACCTAAGAAAACGGACGAAAACGTATGAAAACGGACCAAAACGTAAGAAAACGAGCGAAAGCGTCTAAAACGGACGAAAACGTATGAAAACGGACTAAAACGTATATAAAACCTATGAAAACGGATGAAACGTATAAAAGCGGGCGGCGTTCGAAACGGACGAAACGTGTAAAACGAACGAAAATACAAGAAAACGATGAAAATGGACGAAAACGTATGAAAACGAACGAAAAGATAAGAAAATAGACGAAAACATATGAAGATGGATGAAAACGTAGAAAATGGACGAAAACGTTGAAAAGCGGACGAAAACAGATGAAAGCGGACGAAAACGATGAAAAAGCGTGAAACGAAAAAAGCGAAAAAAATAAGCGTGAATAACGCATAAACGCGAATAAAAAAAAAAAAAAAAAAACTTTAATTCAATAAAAAGCGAAAATAATAAAGAGAAAAAAAAAAAAAAAAAAGGTTAATAAAAAGAAAACGAAAAACAATAAAAAAAACATGACTTGGGTTTAAGATTAAATTTTAAGTTAATCCCCACCATTCGATTATAATAAATGGATGGTGATTTATCCCTAGTAGCGTGGATTTTTAAGAAGAAATAAAGTCTTATAAATCTCACATTTCATTTAATTTGATCTAATGGTGGGATTAACCCAAGATTTAATACGCCTAAACCCAAGTCCATCATTGTTTTCTCGTCTTTTTTTTCTTTTATCTTTTTTTTTTTTTTTTCTCATTATTTGTATTTTTTAATCAATTTTTTTATTTCAAGGTTTTTTTTTTTTTTTCGTTTTCGCGGCTTTCATACGTTTTGTCGCTCTATCCGCTTTTATACGTTTTCCGCTTTCACGCTTTCACGCCGTCCACTTTCATACGTTTTCCCTTTTCATACGTTTTCGTCCGCTTTCTTACGCCGTCCGCTTTCACATTTTCGTCCGCTTTCTTACGCCGTCCGCTTTCATACGTTTCGTCGCCTTGTTACGCCGCCGATCGCTTTCTTACGCCATCATCCGCTTTCACGCCGCTCGTTTCGTCATTTTCTTACATTTTCGTCCGCTTTCACACGCTTTTGTCTGCTTTCTTGCGCTTTCACGCTTTCGTCTGCTTTCTTACCTTTTCTTACGTTTTCGTCCGCTTTCACACGTTTTCGTCCGATTTCATCGTTTTCGTCCGCTTTTACGCTTTTGTCCGCTTTCATACGCTTTCGCTCGTTTTACGTTTTACCGCTTTCTTACATTTTCGCCTGCTTTTCCTATGTTTTCATTCGTTTCGTCCGCTTTCACGTTTTGTCCGCTTTCATACCTTTTGTCCGCTTACTTACGCTTTCATCCGCTTTCTTATGTTTTGTCCGCTTTCTTACGCTTTCATCGCTTTTCATAGGTTTATATAGGCTTTCGTCCGGTTTTTACGCCGTCCATTTTAGACGTTTTAATCATTTTCGACGCTTTTGTCCGCTTTCATACGCCGTCATTTTTATCCGCTTTTATACGTTTCGTCCGCTTTGACGCTTTTTTCGTTTTCATCGTTTTCATTTCTTTTTATACGTTTTTGTCCGCTTTCATACGCTTTCATCCGCTTTTGCGCTTTTATACGTTTCGTCTATTTTCATATGTTTTCATGCTTATTATTAAACTTTATTATATTACATGTCTAATATCAATTTTGATATTTATTATAAAAGTTAATGTCTAATATCACTTGTGATATTTCATAAACAAACAAGTATGTTTTTAACCTTTAATATCACCCGAGATATTTCATTTCTCTTTATATTTTTATATATTATCACCTATGTGTTTTCTAATATTTTATAATTTTCGCCATAAGATAGTTTTGTGTTTTCATCGCAATCGACAAGCGCATATTTTTTAATGCAACCAATGTTATCTATCACTTGTGATATTATACTCTTAGTAGAAATAAAGGGTTAAACTCTCTTTAGGTGAATTCTTATTTTGTTCAACAAAATGCTAATTTAATCAACACTTGTTTGATTTTGAGAATATGTCAATTCTCTATTTTCACAGTTTTCTTTTTTATTCATTTGATATTTTTAGTGAACTTATTTATCTCTTGTGATATAACATCAGAAGAAAGATGAAGAGTATTACACTCTTCATCATATATGTGCATCGGTTGTGATATTCAACTAAGAATGTGAAATATTAAATTCATACCAAATGTGATAAGAATTTAGTATTTTACCAAGTATATATGAAAGAAATGATAATAAACATCACTTATTATATTACTTGTGATGATTCTGCTCATTTTTTTATTTGTGTTTTGAAAATATTTAGGAAGATTTTGTGTTTTATGATAATATGAAATATTAGAAAAGGTGTTTAACGAAACAAAGATGTTATAAAACTTTGTTAGACTTGTGGTGTATTTTTCTATTTAATGGATCATTGTGCGTGTTTCGATAGGTTTTATAGCGAATTTAATAATATATATGGTTGAATCAAGAAACTAAAGAATTTATGGTTGAAAGCACACGCCTTTATAAACAAACCGAGTAAGCTCAAACACCCATGATATCACACATGATTTATCATAATCGCCTATTTAATCGGTTTGGCGAATATCGCTAAAAATCGGTCAACAAACCGATTTATCGGACAAAATCGGTCTAATCGGATTAATCGAACAAAATTGCTTAAAATAACAAAATCGCTTAAAAATCGGTCAAAATCGCTTAAAACCGGTCAAAACCGATTAATCGATCAAAGATCGCTTAAAATGGTCAATGCACCAAGTAATATCTATGTTTGACTTTGAACTTTGAAGAATTATGTATTATGTTTATATTTGAACACTTGAAATATTTGAACTTTAATGCACTATGCTTATCTCATACATATAATATAATATAATATAATATCTAGAATTACAATTTTGTGCAAAAATTCCAATCCGATTAATCCCGCCTAACCGATTAATCGCAGCCTCACCTTACCGCCTCACGGCGCCTAGTGCTTTTTACAACCTTGCTTGTGATATCACTGGTGATATAAACTATGATATCACAGGTGATATAAATTATGATATCACACATGCTATCACCGGTAATATCACATATTGTATCAACAGTGTTATCACACATGATATCACGTGTTATATCACAAGTGAGGTGATATCACCTGTGATATCACAAGGGTTTGAGCTTCCCCAGTTTGTTTATAAAGATGTGTGCTATCTTCCACCATAGCTTATTTAGTTTGCTGATTCAACCATAGATATTTACAAATCCCGCTATAAAACCTATCGAAACATGCACAATGTATCCATTATATAGAAAAATCCACCACAAGTCTAACAAAAGTATCATAACATCTCTTGTTTTAGTTGAACAACTTTTCTAATATTTCATAATATCATAAAACACAAAACCTTCCTAAATATTTTCAAAACACAACCATCATATTCTTAGTCGAGTATCACAACCGATAACACATACATGATAAAGAATGTAATACTTTTCATCTTCCTTACAAAGTTATATCACAAGAGATAAATAAGTGTCACTTACAAATATCAAATGAAAGCGTCTCAAAACGGACAAAACGATAAAATCGAAAGAAGAACGATGAAAACGGACAAAACGTCAAAATGACAAAACGTATAAATGACAAAAAACGTATAAAATGGATGAAAACGGATGAAAACTTATAAAACGGATGAAAACGTTTGAAAATGTAGGAAAATGTCTAAATATGGATGAAAACGTGAAAAACGGATGAAAGCGTATAAAAGCAGACGAAAATACATGAAAACGTAAAAATACGATCAAAACGCCTAAAACGGACAAAATACATGAAAACCTAAAAATGATAAAAAGCGTATGAAAATGGATGAAAATGGCGAAACGTAAGAAAACAGACGAAAACGTATGAAAGCGTAAAACACGCTCAAAAATGGACGAAAACGAAAGAAAACGGACGAAAACGTGTGAAACGAACGAAACGTAAGAAAATGGAAAAAACGATGAAACAAACGAAACGTAAGAAAATGCGGACAAAAGGTAAGAAAACAGACGAAAACGGACGTAAACGGACTAAAACGTAAGAAAAGAGACGAAACGTGTGATAACACACGAAACGTATAAAAGCGGACGGCGTCTTCGAAAGCATTTAAAATGTCTAAAATGGATGAAAGCGTAAAACGGACGAAAACGTGTGAAAACGGACAAAACGCGTCTAAAAGCATCGAAAACTTATGTAAACGCATAAAACGTGTGAAACGGACGAAACGTCGGAAAATGGATGTAAACGTACGAAATGGATGAAAATGTAGAATGACGTCTCGAAAACGTAAAAAGGACGAAAACATATGAACACGACGAAAACGTATAAAACGAACGAAACGTATGAATACAAATGGAAACGTATGAAAGCGGAAAAAAGAAAAGAAAAGAAAAAACTTGAATGAAAAGAACGTGAACTTTAAATTTATAAAAAAATAAAAAATAGACATGAATTTAAAATGAACGTGAATTCCAAAAGGAAAAAGAAAAAGAAAAGAAAAAAATGTTAATAAATAAGAAATATAAAAGGGTTTGTCTAACATATCTTTTAGAGGGTGGTGAATCACGCCTAACATTTTTTTCACGCCTAATCACCCACCAATAATATCCTCCATCTCACTTCATACTAATTTAATACCTAATAATAGATTTTTAGCCAAGAACGGTACGCCTAACTCATACCTTATTTTTTCTTTTTCTTTTTTTGTTTATAATTATTTTTGAACAATTTAAATGTCCTTTTCATCTAACTGTTCAATCTTGTTAGAACCTCTATTAGTTGTCCACCTTGCAACATTTTATCCCAATCTCGAAAAGCTTAGTCATTTGACCTTGAGCATTCTCTGTGCCTCCCATTTCTTTATCAAATACCTTTTCCCTCTCTATGGTCTCCACCCACCTTTCTAACTCGCTCCCAGCAACTTCCCGGTCATTGTCTCTAGTATCAGTATCCCTAGACTCAAACATCCAAGTTATTGTCGATGCGACCTTGTTTGCAATATGCAGGTGCCTTGAAAGCCACCATCAAGTTTTGGTCTTGTAATAAAGGCTCCAACAGATATAATTTGTCACCAACGTTCAAATAAAGCTCATACCAAATCGGGATGTTTGCCGATTTGTGTTATCTCCATCCATGCCGATTGTTGAATAGCTTGCATTGATCACACCGCCGCATGAAGTTAACCAAGGCCATGCCGCTTGCATTGCCACCACCCCATGGGCCATGAGTTAAGACACTAAAGAGCATGGGACCACGAGAAAGGACATAAGATCTACATATATCAGTCTTTTTTGTGGATCGCGCATCGTTTTCGTGGATCCTAAGTTAGACTAATCCATATAAAAAGACAAGAAAATGAGAAAAAAAAAAAATGAACTTAAGTTTATATTAAATCTTGGGTTTATCTTCTACCATTAGATCATCTTAGATGGATGGTGGAGATTTGTTTTTAAGAAGACCAAAATAAGAAAGTAAGCGATTGAAAATTTCTCCGCATTAGTATTTATGTATTTTTTTTTTTGGATATGGCTTTTATTTTATTCTTTAACCTGTACACCTTATTTATGTTTTGTTTCATACAACTTGTAGGTATGTTTTCGTCATTCCGCTTTAATTTAATTGTCCAAAAATAAAAATTATTCGATTTATCATGATGTAAATAATGCAAATTTTACTTATCCAGATTTGTATTTTACCCCCTTTTTAAAAAAACTAATGACAGTTCTTTTGAATACTTTCCTTATAACAAAAGTAATTAAGGTTATAATGAAAACATTGTAATTAATAACTGTCGTTTTAATAAAATTGAACCTTGTTTTGACAAATAAAAATAGCAACGTGAATACTTAAATTAGACCAAATAGAATAGTATGTTTGAGGGAGAGCGGACTGACTTGATCTCCTCATATATTGTATTGTAACCTTTTTTTTTTTTTTTTTTTTTTTTAAAGGTTTACCCTACAGTTATATTAGCTATTTGTCCCGAGGTACTTACGGTTATGGGTAGCAATTTTGACGACAAAAACACGATCCGATATCAACACAAAATAAACAGATTTGGGTAAAAAAGCAGATCGACCAATCTAAACTGTTTAATAAACAAATCAAATTCAAATTTGGTAAATGTTAAATAGAACAATCCGTTTAACTATATAAGTCCTTAGAAAATAAAAACATAAATATTGAAACAGAAAATGACTAGTTAGTGCTTAAAATGTTTTGTTAGTTTGTGAAAAAATAATTGGATTTGAAGGTTTATTGAAGTTTATATGTTGTCTATGCTATATCTTCATCAGTTTGTTAATTAGTACATAATTTTAGGAGCTAAATTGGTTAGCTTTAAAATATCAACCAACTAACTCGTTTGACATATTTAGTTAAGGGAGATGATTTGCACACTTTCACAATTTATTGGCACATTCAAATTTAAGTATTTTGACATATATATGTTCTCGCATTACTTTTAGTCAAGTTCATCCTGTAAGGATGTAAATGTCCAAACACTTTAAATTTTGAGTGTCCCAATCATTTATGAGAGTGTGCAAATCACCTCCCTTTAATTAAAGGGTCAAAGCTAAATATATGCAACATATTTATTCAAAACAGACGATCTACGCAACGAACTTTGAAAATTCATAAAATACTTTCAAAGTAGGAACGAGCTACGCAATATTATCGGGAATTAGCATGTTACTAGGTTATCAGCTTACCGGCTTTGAAAAGTTACAATAATGGTCCTTGTGGTTTGCGTTGACTTTCACCGTCGCCTCTTGACTTTTTTTTTCACTTAAAAGTTAAGGTAATGGTTCCTACGGTTTGATTGACTTTCACCTTTAGTCCTTGTCTTTTTTCCACTTATAACTCTTTGACTTAATAACATAAATCGTCCTGGTCTTTTTTTCACTTATAAATATTTGAGTTGATTACATATACATTTTTGTACGTTTTTATCTGTTTTTATACGTTGTCGTTCGTTTTTGTACGTTTTCGTCTGTTTTTATACGATTTTTGTACGTTGTTATACTTTTTCGTTCATTTTTACGCTTTCATCCGCTTTGTATGTTTTCGTCCGCTTTTATACGCTTTAATCCATTTTCATCCGCTTTTGTACATTTTTTCGCTTTATACGTTTTGTACGCCTTATACAATTTTTGTATGTTTTCATCCGTTTCTATACGTTTTCATACGTTTTTGTCCGTTTTTATACGCTTTTATAAGTTCTTAAATGTTATTATACGTTTTATACGATTTTTATATGTTTTCATCCGTTTTTATCTGTTTTTATTTTTTTGTACGTCTTATACGATTTTTGTACGTTTTCATCCGTTTCTATACGCTTTCGTCCGTTTTTATACGTTTTTATATGTATTCATATGCTTTTATACATTTATACGATTTTTATATGTTTTCATCCGCTTTTATACGTTTTCATCCGTTTTTATACGTTTTTGTTCACTTTTGTACGTTTTTATATGTTTTGTTCTGTTTTTATACGATTTTATTCGTTTTTATATGTTTTATACGATTTTTGTATGTTTTTATACGTTTTCGTCCGTTTTTATATGCTTTTAGGGCTGTAAACGAACCGGACGAACACGAACGGAGCCTTGTTCATGTTCGTTCGTTTAACTTTAACCGGACAAATAAACGAACATGAACGCTTAAACGAACGAATTTTCTTGTTCATGTTCGTTTATTAAGAAAATTAGTTGTTCATGTTCGTTTATGTTCGTTTATTAAGACACTAAACGAACGTTAAACGAACATAAACGATCGAACATAAATGAGCATATGCAAACAAACATAAAATTTCTTAATATATGCACAATATATTATTTTACAAGTGTCGCTTTGTTTAAACAAGTCAATTTTAAAATTATAGAATTAAAAGATATAATATTCCAACATAAATAAATAAATGAACATAAACGAACGTTAACGAACACATAATCGAGCGTTCACGAACATAAATGAACGGACGCGACTATTGTTCATGTTCGTTCATTTAACTAAACGAACGTAAAATATTGTTCATGTTCGTTCATTTAATAAATAAACGAACATAAACGAAGTTTTTACCGAACGGTTCATGAAATGTTCGTTGAACGTTCAGTTCGTTTACGGCCCTATATGCTTTTATATGTTTGTATACAATTTTTGTACGAGTTTTCATCCGTTTTAAATCATTTTATATCGCTTTTATATAATTTTGGACGTTTTTATACGCTTTCATCCATTTTTATATATTTTTTTACATTTTTATATGTTTTCATCTATTTTATGCGATTTTCAGTACATTTTCATACGTTTTAAAACGATAAAACGGATGAAAACGTATAAAATTGTATAATACCGTATAAAACGATAAAAATCGATTAAACGTATAAAACATATAAAAGCGGATGAAAACATATAAAACATATAAAATCGCATAAAACGCATAAAAGCGGTCTAAAACATATAAAACGGACGAAAACGTATAAAACGGACGAAAATGGACGACAACGTATAAAAACGGATGAAACGTACAAAAACTTATATGTTATTAACTCAAAGATTTATATGTGAAAAAAAGACCAGGACGATTTATGTAATTAACTCAAATGGTTATAAGGGAAAAACAAGGGACTAAAGATGAAAGTCAACGCAAACCATAGGGACCATTACCATAACTTTTTATGTAAAAAAAAGTCAAGAGACGACCGGTGAAAGTCAACGAAAACCACAAGGACCATTACTGTATTTTGCTCTCCGTATTTTTTGTCTATTAGCGAAAAATGTTTGTCTTCTTCTGAAAACGGCGAGCAAAAGGGGAAGATGAGCAAAATTAAAATGCTCGATGTGTCAATTTTGGTAAATCTCTAAAAAAGTATCAGTTTTTGTAATTTTGTAAGTAAATGTTCATTCTAATAATTGATTTTTAAATAAATATAGTACATATATATTACTATTCTATTGCCGACGGTGCACCTATACACAAATTTATTACATTCGTTGGATCAAAGAACTTTTAATCCTGACCATTATAATTCATCAATTATCTTTATTAACAAACCAGAGTAAAAAGTGGAACTAAAAAATACACATTCAAATAAAATATAATAAGATAACCTTAAAATACTACTTTGATCTTATCATTTGACGGAAAAATAGCCTACAACAAACTACCAATTTTTTCTTAATAGTTTTGAAAATTGAATTTTAAATAAAATGAATATTGGCGTATATTGACCATGCATACGCTTATAAATACAAAACCATTTTAAATTTCAATTCATAACAAAATTACATTGAACTCATTTGTAGCATAATGGTTTTCACAAACACATAATCAAACACACATATGGGTCGAATGAAATGAGGTTTAGAGAGAAAGTGAAAAGAGTTGGGGACTTTAGTAAGACAAAGAAAAATGTATATTGAAAGCTCCAACCATTTGCCTTGCTAGGCAAAGGGTATTTATAGGTTCTTACATGAGACGCCTCCTACGGGTTGTGGATCAGGCATATAGTGGGTAAAGACCCGTCCGTCATCCACGGTGTTACATAACTAAATACTAACTATCACTAAATGACTACGACTACGAGCTTTCTAACGAACACATATACTTGAGGTGACCGAGTCTTAAACTACCGGATTTTCTAAATCCCAACATCATTTAAGCAACCAAAAGGGAGGTGTAGATCATATGCTTTCTATTTTAAAGTATTAATTTTAATATTTGATTCTTTTTTACACATATGAACAAGTCAAATAATGTGTTTACTATCAAGGCAACCAAAAACATGTTAGCCGACATCGCCAAAATGACTGTCGATGAAGAAATTAAGGTAAAGTTCATGTCTACACTTTTTCGGATCTAAACTTCAACATTTTACGTCATTTCTTATACTTTTTATGAAGATTTGATATTTTTTTCCCTTTTGAGTTTTGAATAGCAAGTCGGAAACAATGTCGATGCCAAAACTCATGAGGTAACATTCAATTATACATTTATTCGGTTTCACTTTTCAACAAAATAACCTCATATTCGTATATTTGTATAATGGCCTAATATTGTTTACCTTATTTAAACATGACCATGCCGCAACGATACCCATTCGTTGCTTGATGAGGGGAATCGTGCATCCAATACAAAGAAAAGGGAGACAAATTTGGTGACAATGAATTGAAACTTTGTTATTAAATTGAAACACGAATGATGAGATTATTGTTTATTGGTATGATGGTACTCTTAATGATGCTATGGATGGAGATACACAATTGACAAATAATGTATTTATTATTACTTCGAAATCGAATAGAATTTCATATGTATCTAATTAAAATTTCTTATTTATATGTAGGAAACGGAGATGGATGTTATTTTGTCAGTGGGCGATGAGGAAAAGAAACCAAGTTTAATTTTCTACTATGTTGATATATGTTTTTTTTTAAGTATTTGTTTATACAACAAGTTTCTCAATACTCTTTCTAAATTATTTAATCGTTAGACCCGGGCAACGCACGGGTATTGTACTAGTTTTACTATGACTATAACACATAACTGTTAGCAATCTCTCACCCCATGATTATCGTTAACTACATGCCCTTAAATTGATTTTACAACTTTTTAATTGAAAAACATGCACTACATAAACACAATCAGTTTTCATTTTTCAAGCTTTTAAATAAATACGGAGTAAACAGATAAATTGATGGGAAAAAGGGCAGATGATGATTTCTCTAGTGGATACATATAGTTTTGTTGAGAATATTGAAATGTACCATTGCTATCTTCAAAATATTGGACCAAACAACATCTATGTCTAAGCTACAACATTAATTTGTTTGTCATTGTCGATTAAAATGTTTTTATAATAAAATTGTAAATGAGATGAGAAGTCTTTTCAATCTACGGTATTTGTTATGTGGGTATCTTGACACTGAGATCACATCATAAAGTGTATCAATGTCCTAATTTTCATATTAGCTAATTCTGCATGTCAAATAGTTCATATTTATATGCATACCAAACAACTTTATGAAAACGTATTAATTAAAGAACTAGTGTTTTATTTTTTGGTTAATGAGGATCGTGTGGAATCTCATGACACAATGTTTCCTAGGGCTGCTATGGGAAAGGTTCTATGTTGGTATGAAAATACGTTGGTTGGTTACTTCCTTGGTAAGAGTATTAACTTCCCTAATGTTCAAAGCTATGTTACTAATACATGGGAAAGTTTGGCTTGCAAAAGCTAATGAAAAATGATTATGGTGTGTATCTTTTTAAGTTTGCTACTAAGAAGGGTGTGGATTGTGTTTTGGAACGAGGTCATTTGTTAATTTGTAACTCGCCTATTATTCTTAACAAACGGACTCCTACTTTATCCCTGAATAGGAACGAGGTAAACAAGGTACCGGTTTGGATTAAACTGCATAAAGTTCCTTTGGTTGCTTATTCAGAGGATGGTTTGATCTTGATTGCTACGCAAGTAGGAAAACCTATTATGTTGGGTGCATTCACAAGTTCTATGTGTGTTGAGTCATGGGGCCGTATTAGTTGTGCTCGTGCCTTATTTGAGTTAAGCGAGGAATCTGTTGGGAATTCTGTGAAGTATGAATTATGCTGAAATTACTGCTGAAGGATTCTGCTGAAGTAGTGTGGAATCTGCTGAAGATCTAATTCTACTGAAGTAGTGAAGCCGTGTAGATGGTTTCTGCGAAGAAAGTTATTCCGCGTATTCTATAGTTAGTTAGGATATGCATGAGCTTTATTAGGAAGTTATAATGTATATCTTATTTAGTTTTATGTTTATACGTTTCTTGGGAAACGGTTTAGGGTTCCTTGTCTATAAAAGGAGCACAATAGTATGAGTTATGTACGAGTTAAAAAAACAAAGTTTTAGTTAATAAAAAGATCCATAGAGGATCAAAGTGTTCTTAGTTATTTGTTATTGCTTGTGTTTATATTCCGCTACAGAATATAAGTTATAGAGATTGTCTTTTAGTTTGCTTGTGATTACATAAGTATAACTAACGATCTACGAGTGCTCATAAGATCTATCAAGGTCTTTGTTTCAACAGTGGTATCGAGCCTCTGGAGAGTCTCTAAGATACTAAGAATGCCTTTTCTCTACACCCATACAACCTAAACATTATTCACCATGCGGATCGATGATGATCTTGAAGTCACCAACAACAATAACACACCTCTATGCAACAACTTAGTCTCTCCAACAAGAATGCTAAGTTTCCTTATCTCGAAGAAGGAAGAGTACGATTTGTGGTCGATGAAGATGCGAATCGGATCTCCAACATTGATTGGAATCTTTAGGAAATCGTGAAAAGGGAGCAGTTTGAAGAGGACTATCACGGATCCCGATGGTAATGTTACCATTGTTCCTCCCAAATCTGCAAGAGATCTTGGCGTGCAAAGAGAACACAAAGTGAGAACTATCCTTCTTCAGCTATACCAAGATCACTTGGTGATTTTCACTACATCTTTGGATGCAAAGGACATATGGATGGCGATCAAGGCAAGGTTCGGTGGCAATGAGGAATCCGTAAGAATGAGGAAGTCTATCTTGAAACAATATTTCAAGAGTTCCAAATCTCGAAGAAGAAGGTATCCACAAGGGATATGACAGTTTCATAAGATTACGAGTCGGTTGAATCACCAAGGCAAAACCGAGATAATGATGATCAGAATTCAAAGTTCTTGCGATCTTTACCTTCATTATAGATGCAAGTAAGCATTGCCCTCAAGGCTAAAGGTGGGCTAGACATGCTCACTTTGATGAACTATCAGCAGACTTAAATCTCTTGAGCACGATGTTAGAAGTCCCTTTCGTGCATCCACTCGGTCACACAAAGATTTGTTGGGGCATCCCTTCCAATATGATGATACATGCTCCAAGTCCAACTTACTCATCAAGATCATCTTCTTACACTACTACTCTATCAAGTTCTCAACCTAAAGTTATTAGTGTGTTGGAAGATGTTCTTCACTCGTTTGTTCTTGACTATGATACTCAAGAAGATCTTGTCTATGAAGATTTTGAGCAGTTGGATCCGTTTGACATGGAGGAGATGAAATTGAAGTGGCGGTGGCCATGCTTTCGATGAGATATCAAAGGTTTGAAGCGTAAGTCTAGGATAAAGTTTGGATTTCGTGGAAGAGATCCATTAGATTTGATGAAGAAAAGTCAAGTGCTTTACTTGTCACCGGATGGGTCACTTCTCGAGGGAATGCAAGGATAGGAAGGTCGAGATGGAGTTAGATATTCTTCCTATCGCCAGAATCAAAAGGAAGCCGAACTTGAAGACCGGAACCTCGCAGCCTCTTGTCACCATGGATGAACATGTCAACCGGTCGATGCATGAACACAGTGAATGAGGAGGCTTCGATCTTGAGAATATTGGATTCTTGGCTAGCAGTACTTGAGAGGATAGGCATGATCAAATTGCCTTGATGGGTATCTCTCGTGTACACAACCGTGTTTTTGGTTGTAGTGAACGATACAATGAACTTAAGGAAGCCTATGATGTTTTGAAACCTAAATATAATGAACGCTATGTTGAAGTTGAAGCTTATAAACAGTCTTTAAAAACATTAGAAAGACAAAAAGTGTGGTTTCAAAAGAATCAGTTGGCTTATGATGAGAAAATAAGGGTGTTACAAAGTGATCTAGATTGTGCTAAAATTGATTTAAAATGCACTGAGAAGGAAAAAGCTAATGTAGTTTCTGAAAATCAAGTGCTAAAAGAGAAACTAAATGAGGAGATAGCTAGACATAAACAATGGTTAATATCAGGTAACAATCTAGCTAGAGAGATCTATAGCAGTCAAGCTTCTAACTCTACAGTAGCTTTAGGTTTTAAGAAATATGTTGGCTTAGAAGCTAGGGATGACACACGTAAATCTACACCAGCTGGACTAGCTAACTTTGTTAAAGAAGGTAATTTACATGCAGTGAATGGACTAATTAGAGGTGAACATATGCCCATTGACCTGTCCATTCATGTCGACTTTGATGGATCACACCATCTATATGGCAAAAGTCAAAGACTTGCGGACCACGATTCTTCATCTAATGATTTTGTCTCTTGCTCGACAAAGTGACAAATCTTCCGATCAAGGGTCTACTTCTTATGCCACCGTGATTCAAGTGATAAGTCGACCTACCCAAGACCTCACCCAAGCTCGCACTCAAGACTCGCTACAAGCCTTTTAGAGTTCTGCGAGGAGTTAACTTCAAGACAGTTTCCTCTGAAGACTTGTCTTTTAATTTGTTGCATAATAATACTATTAAAAACAATTCCTTTAATGTTTCTGGTTTGAATGCTTTTACATGTAATAGAACATATTTTAATTTGAATAAATCTTCTAAAAGAAGACATGTTTTGTTTGTGGAAGCAAATTTCATTTGATTAAGGATTGTGATTTTATGAGCAAAGAATGGGTGTATGTGCTAATCGGTAAATCTAGACCAATGTAGACCAATGTTAATGATATACCACCTTATGTTCCACAGCAACCCATAATAAATCTTCTTCATTTCCTTGAGAAGATCATTGCTAAACCATATGTGCAACCTACTAGTTCATATTTTAAACATGGTTATTGGCACGGATGTGTTGACTCTATGAATCTTGGGAAGGGATATAGGAATCTTCTTTGTGAAGCCCTCGGTGAGTTGTTCTTGGAATACAACGGACCTAATTGTAAATGGAAACCCAAGAACAATAGTGGATCTTATTCATCTGCGCTGCCTACCTCTAATGATCCACAAGGTAGGCTCAAGTCAGTGATGACTTGAGCCCCCATAGTGTACTGATATTTTGTATATTTTTGTTGTTGTTATAGGATCATCCTCTTAAGCATAAGGACGTTGGTATTTATAACAACCCGTAAATTTTCCTACTGATTTTTCGCGGCTAGATTTTTTTTTCTTTCTTTTCGATCTATAATCGTGACCAGTTACAGTTAAAATATAAAACATAAACTAGCATGTGACACACGGTAAACTTTCACTCATTTTTAAATAATAAATGGTAATTTATTATTACTAAACCTAGTCATTAAGTATGCATGAGCTTTGCCTGATCATTTGAGTAGATAACTCGCATACAGTAACCTATTGCATCACTTTTGCAGTCATTTCATTATATGAATACTGTGTTATTGTCTTATGATTAAAATTGTAAGGCGAGAGGTTATCTCGTTTTCCCAAATGTGGCCATTAACCGCAAGCGTCATCGACACTATGATAAGGTCAAATTAAACAAAAGACAAACTCCGTAATGAAAATATTAAAAGATAATAACATTCCCGACGCGTATCTATAAGATACTACATTATAAAAATTGTCAAACAATGATACTTCAATCACGGTTTTAATTCGCGGGACACGATAATATTTATCACAACTCTCACTTTAAAATCATAACACTTACCAATAAAAGTTTATCATAAATAAAACTTTACAAATTTAAAATACTTACACTACCCAACCATTCTACTTACATTTTAAATAAAATGTTACAAGATTAAAATTTGGAAAAATGAGTAAAAGTAAGCATTATACCCTCTCTATTCTTTCTCGCTTTTGTCGTCATCCATACCTCCAATTCTTTTCCACATACCTCTCTCTAAAAAGAGATAACAACTCCCCAAGAAAAGCTTATCATCTCACAGACTTGCTACTTCCCCTACCTTCGAGTAGGTCAACACAAAACCACAAAGAAATGTCTAAAAATGGAGCCTGGGAGAAACACTTTCATCATACTACTTCAATATTGGCACTTTGGTGTTTGTTTTTGTCCTCTCCAACACCACCGCCACCCTCATAGACTAGGAAGAGAGCTCAAAGATGGAGTCACGAGATTGGTTATGAGTTTTGATCGAGGAGGACATTTCCCAGGAATAGGTGCTTCATTCTTCCCATACCGAAAGTCATGGCAAGGACTTTCTCATTTGATTCTTTTTATACTACTCGAGGGGTTGAGACACACACAAATCCAATCTCAAACTAACCACAAGAATATTGCTCCTGAAGGTGTTGGGTTAAGTTACTTGCTCAAGTTCGGTTAGGATTCGATTTGTGTGGGGATTCTCGAGTTAGCTTCCATTTTCAACATCTCAAATCTCACTTTGATAAGGTTCAACTTTTCTCTTCTCATGAAATTTTATTGCATTTAAAACCTTGAATGAAGAAATGTTAAGTTTGATGTCCAATATTTGTTGTTCTCATGGCGTTATGGTATTGAAATTTGCCATCAATCTTTTAGTGATAAATGGTTGATTGATTCGAATGCAAATTTAATTCGAGACTCGTGGTATCCACATTCGACATTTATGTTGTTTACCTTGGTTTGATATGAAGTTTGTGCTAAAGAAATCACCCCTCTTGTCGTTATAAGTTGGTCGAAAACTTGTGTTAATAAATTAATCAAGTAAACCAGGGTCATGTCGACCCGAGTACATAGTAGTGTGTAAACCTTGTGTTGCTGTCGAGCACCTTCGTTTTAGTATGTCGACAAATGGCGATGTTGCGGTAGTACCACAACGTAGGTGTCATGCTTAGACTAATGTGACGAAGACTTTGCGTATGAGCCTTGTGACAAAAAGAGTTTAGTACTCTCCTTTTTCTAAATGATAGGAAGACTTGGGTTGAAATCATGAAAGCCCCACTGTGGTACAATCTTTAGTGTCAAAAATAGTTTTAATAAGCTAGCATAGGTCTTGTGAGTCTAAGCCTTGTCGAGAAGCCTCAACTTCACGAGTCTAAATCGTACTAGAGTCGGGTTATACCTTGAGGTCTAAACCATTTACGTCGAACTTCCGTGTCGAAGACAATCACTCTAGCATTTCGTTAGGTAATACATGTTCTCCAAAAACTTGTTAGCAACCTACGAATAAAACTTTGACGAACCTGTACAAAATCTTCCTAAGCCATCTTTGGGCGCATCCCAGCTCAACTCCTCAAGCCAACACTTAAGCTAATAGTGGACCAAAACCCATTTCTTACATATACATCATTTAGGGCCTAGGCCCAACTCGTGTACCCTACCACTAATAACATCGACCAAACCATGGCAAATTCGGGGTTCGTTTGGATAGTCCGTGGTAACACTCAAGAATAAAACTCGAAGTGACTAGTCGAAAGTCGAATATAACTAAACTTAATCTCATGAATTCAAAATCTTTTACTTTGATATTAAAATATTTGAAGCGTCAAATAAAACAAGTGTAAAGTTTTATTTACATGAAACAAATAACTAACAAAGTAAGATACATAATAAGATTTGTACAACAAGATCTTCGTAGATATGTGCAATCGGACATAATTTTGTCAAGTAAACTAGTAGACGTATAGGCCAAAGGTTTCAAACAAATTTTGATAAATAGATAAAGACTACCATATTCTTTTACCATATATTAAATTTGAAAAATTTAACACGAATGTTTTCTAAATACAAGTAGAAAATAAACAAACTAATATTTGATTTCGACACTACTATCATGCGTCAACTTAAATAAGTATATATACATTATATACTTACTAAAAGAATAGTGTAAATATTTTCTAACCAAATTTTGGATTTTAATATTGTTATATGTCAACGTAAAAAGTATATATATACTTACGTATAGTAAAACACGTAATCATTTTTTTACAAACTTAAGTTTAGTTTTACTACAATTATAAGAACGATTGAACTACTTTAAGTAAGTGATACTTAACACAATGAACTAAAACATTGCCCTCTTTACCTAGGTCGCGTGTCGGTGCCGCTTCACAACATTCACTAAATCCCACTTTTGGATTGCGCATTTGCTAAGGTGAGTTTATAGCCCCACTTTTACTCTTATTTACTTGCTTTATAAAACTTTGGGGTGAGAAACATGCAAAACTCTTTTCGGACTGGCTGAAAACACTATTATGTGAAGCAACCTTGAATCCCAACTATGCTACCGTTAGTTCTCTTTGGGAGGCGATTGTTATGAATAGATCTATTGGGATGACACCCCGTTCGAGTTTGACCGGATAGGCAAACGTCGGGCGTATATCATATCGTATTGATTGAGTGTCTTGGAAATACACTTGCTGGGCTTTTATTTATCATGCTTCAGATGCATGCACCTTTGTCGTAGTTTGGTCGCATGAACTTGGTATTAGCGTAATAGCCTTTTGCATATAGTGTCATTAACGGAGATGCTATATGTACAACTGTGGTCCAACTTGATTTCCTAAACTTAAACCTATGAACTCACCAACCTTTGTGTTGACATTTTAGCATGTTTTTCTCAGGTTTACTTATTGGCGTGGGCAATGGCAAAGGCATTCGTTGAAGACCGGCATCCGAAGTGTTTCCAAACATTTTAATACAACTTTTAATGGGACAACACATATTTTTATGGGCTTTACTTTCGCATTTCGAAACAATGATGTAAAACTATTTCTTAAATTAATCTATATTTTGAAAATGGAATAGAACTTCCATTCTTTATTACCTTGTGTTGTGTATATTGATTTAGTAGCACCCCATGACCCAACGCTTCATGTGAAATTTTGGGGTGTTACAGTTGGTATTCGAGCCAGGTTATAGAAATTAGGTATTTTCAAAACCTAAACTATAACAAATTTTCCTAAAAACACTTCAACAGCGCCACACAGCCAATGTCGCCATGCCTTGCCTCTTTGTTACACGATGTAGTCATGCTATGTATTCTTCTTTGTATCTTAGGTTCGTATAAGCTCTTATTTGAATTAAATTAATTATTTCTCAAAGTCATTAAGTTTCTTAATTAACTCACATTTAAACTTTAAGACTGTTCTTGTTTGATTGGGTTGCGAAGTTTAAATGTGTATAAGCTCATTCTCATTTAAACTTTAAGGTTGTTCTTGTTTGATTGGGTCGCGAAGTTTAAATGAGAATAATGTTGATATAACAAACTGAATGAAATCAAGGAATAATTAATTTAAGGATAGTGTAGAGTAGACTACGAATGCTTATACTTGTTAGCTCTCTATGTTAAACTGCTTAACATGCCCACTATTACAATATCGCACTATAATATGCACATAACTGCTTCTATGCTATTCCTTTATGTAACATACGACAACTTGCTTTATATTATAACCACCTCTGTCACTGGTCACATCCTCTTATTTCACTCATATGTTCAATCCTTCGTAACCTCATACGTCACTACTCCTTCTATAACTCAAGTATCGTCCTTTCTTATATCGTAGAAGATGGCTAGGAGAAAGTCAACCAGAACCACCCGTGGCTGACCCGCCGCTACTCCTACTCCTGCTCCTGCTCCTGCACCTGCACCTGCTCCTGCCGGGGCTGCTGCAAACCCACCTGCTATGGATCAAGCTATGATTGATCAATTGGTCAATGAGCGGGTGGCAGCAGCGCTAGCTGCGATGAATTCAAACAACTTAACCACTGATGCCGGAACTTCTAGACTTACTAGTAGCAAACGCGGTGCACGTCAAAGGAATTTCATATTTGTATGGCTGGTGGTTACAATGGAGCGGAAGGAGTTGTCGTTTGACCCGATGGCTTGAAAAAGCTGAAACCGTGTTCGGGATCCAATCTGCGAAGATGAAGATAGAGTGAAGTTTGCTTGTTCACTTTTCAAGAGGTTGCATTAACTTGGTGGAATAATTACACAAGTCTGCGAGCATTGATCTTGCTTATGCCATGCCTTGGGAAGAATTCAAGGATATGGTGCTTAAGAAATATTGCCCTCGCAATGAGGTCAAGAAACTGGAGAATGAGTTCTGGAATCTCAAGGTAAAGGGCACTGATATGACATCCTACAACCAACGTTTCCAAGAGTTAGCCTTGCTATGTCCGAAATGGTACCAACCGAGGCTCGCATGATAGGCGATACATGGAGGCTACCTCCATCTATCAAGGAAATGTGACTACCTCAAAGGCTCTGACCTTCACGAGACTATTGAAGTGTCAAACAAACCGATGGATCAGTGATCGAGGATCGTGCAAGCGCAGATAACAACAAGCAAAAGTGGGTGATGACTCCAAAGACAACAACAACAATCAAAACAAGAGGCAAGAGGTAGCTAAGGTCCGCTCTGCTGGAGCAGGAAGAGAAGAAGAGCTATGAAGGAAGCACCCTTTGTGTGACGGCGTAAACTCCACCACGGTGGTCGGTGTCTTGTGAAATGTCGAATCGCTCAAGATTGGGCACATGACCAAGGGCGCAAGTCAAAAACTCTTGCGACATAACTTTGCTTGGTGTGGAGAACGAGGACACTACAAGAATGAGTTTCCCAATCCGAAGGGCAAAAGAAAACAACCAGTTAAGCGGCCGAGGAAGAGCTTATTTCCTTGGAGAAAGGAAGAGCGTCAAGACCAACTTCATTACTATCTAAAGTGACGACAACAAAGGAATTCTCCGCTTTCTTATTTTAATCCTTTAAATTTCCTATCTATTGTACGCTGTTGTGTAATCGCGATGTACTCTGAATATTCCGCTAAATAAATCCTTTATCTTTTATTTACTTAATGTATTTTGTCACTAAATCTTTTTGAACGACTAGCCCTTTTCCACGTCACATTTTAAGAATATAAATGCTCACATCTCTTCACTGTATTGACATCGATGTTTCTCGCATCTTAAACCACGAGGACGTGGTTCCTTTTAAGGGGTGGGTACTATAACAACCCGTAAATTTTCCTACTGATTTTTCGCGGCTAGATTTTTTTTTTCTTTCTTTTCGATCTATAATCGTGACCAGTTACAGTTAAAATATAAAACATAAACTAGCATGTGACACACGGTAAACTTTCACTCATTTTTAAATAATAAATGGTAATTTATTATTACTAAACCTAGTCATTAAGTATGCATGAGCTTTGCCTGATCATTTGAGTAGATAACTCGCATACAGTAACCTATTGCATCACTTTTGCAGTCATTTCATTATATGAATACTGTGTTATTGTCTTATGATTAAAATTGTAAGACGAGAGGTTATCTCGTTTTACCCAGTGACCGACACTGCACGCGTACCGACACTATGATAAGGTCAAATTAAACAAAAGACAAACTCCCGTAATGAAAAATATTACAAAGATAATAACATTCCCGACGTGTATCTATAAGATACTACATTATAAAAATTGTCAAACAATGATACTTCAATCACGGTTTTAATTCGCGGGACACGATAATATTTAGCACAACTCTCACTTTAAAATCATAACACTTACCAATAAAAGTTTATCATAAATAAAACTTTACAAATTTAAAATACTTACACTACCTAACCATTCTACTTACATTTTAAATAAAATGTTACAAAATTAAAATTTGGAAAAATGAGTAAAAGTAAGCATTATACCCTCTCTATTCTTTCTCGTTTTTGTCGTCATCCATACCTCCAATTCTTTTTCCACATACCTCTCTCTCTAAAAAGAGATAACAACTCCCCCAAGAAAAAGCTTATCATCTCCTGTACTTGCTACTTCCCCTACCTTCGAGTAGGTCAACACAAAACCACAAAGAAATGTCTAAAAATGGAGCCTGGGAGAAACACTTTCATCATACTACTTCAATATTGGCACTTTGGTGTTTGTTTTGTCCTCTCCAACACCACCGCCTCATAGACTAGGAAGAGCTCAAAGATGGAGTCACGAGATTGGTTATGAGTTTTGATCGAGGAGGACATTTCCCAGGAATAGGTGCTTCATTCTTCCCATACCGAAATTCATGGCAAGGACTTTCTCATTTGATTCTTTTTATGCTACTCGAGGGGTTGAGACACACACAAATCCAATCTCAAACTAACCACAAGAATATTGCTCCTGAAGGTGTTGGGTTAAGTTACTTGCTCAAGTTCGGTTAGGATTCGATTTGTGTGGGGATTCTCGAGTTAGCTTCCATTTTCAACATCTCAAATCTCACTTTGATAAGGTTCAACTTTTCTCTTCTCATGAAATTTTATTGCATTTAAAGCCTTGAATGAAGAAATGTTAAGTTTGATGTCCAATATTTGTTGTTCTCATGGCGTTATGGTATTGAAATTTGCCATCAATCTTTTAGTGATAAATGGTTGATTGATTCGAATGCAAATTTAATTCGAGACTCGTGGTATCCACAGTCGACATTTATGTTGTTTACCTTGGTTTGATATGAAGTTTGTGCTAAAGAAATCACCCTCTTGTCGTTATAAGTTGGTGAAAACTTGTGTTAATAAATTAATCAAGTAAACCGAGGTCATATCGACCGAGTACATAGTAGTGTGTAAACCTTGTGTTGCTGTCGAGCACCGCCGTTTTAGTATGTCGACAAATGGCGATGTTGCGGTAGTACCACAACGTAGGTGTCATGCTTAGACTAATGTGGCGAAGACTTTGCGCATGAGCCTTGTGACAAAAGAGTTTAGTACTCTCCTTTTTCTAAATGATAGGAAGACTTGGGTTGAAATCATGAAAGCCCCACGTGGTACAATCTTTAGTGTCAAAAATAGTTTTAATAAGCTAGCATAGGTCTTGTGAGTCTAAGCCTTGTCGAGAGACTCAACTTCACGAGTCTAAATCGTACTAGAGTCGGGTTATACCTTGAGGTCTAAACCATTTCGTCGAACTTCCGTGTAAGACAATCACTCTAGCATTTCGTTAGGTAATACATGTTCTCCAAAACTTGTTAGCAACCTCTGAATAAAACTTTGACAAACATGTACAAAATCTTCCTAAGCCATCTTTGGGCGCAACCCAGCTCAACTCCTCAAGCCAACACTTAAGCTAATAGTGGACCAAAACCCATTTCTTACATATACATCATTTCGGGCCTAGGCCCAACTCGTGTACCCTACCACTAATAACATCGGGCCACAGCCCATGGCAAATTTCGGGGTTCGTTTGGATAGTCTGTGGTAACACTCAAGAATAAAACTCGAAGTGACTAGTCGAAAGTCGAATATAACTAAACTTAATCCTCGCGAATTCAAAATCTTTTACTTTGATATTAAAAATATTTGAAACGTCAAATAAAACAAGTGTAAAGTTTTATTTACATGAAACAAATAACTAACAAAGTAAGATACATAATAAGATTTGTACAACAAGATCTTCGTAGATATGTGCAATCGGACATAATTTTGTCAAGTAAACTAGTAGACGTATAGGCCAAAGGTTTCAAACAAATTTTGATAAATAGATAAAGACTACCATATTCTTTTACCATATATTAAATTTGAAAGTTTTCAAATTTAACACGAATGTTTTCTAAATACAAGTAGAAAATAAACAAACTAATATTTGATTTTGACACTACAATCATGTGTCAACTTAAATAAGTATATATACATTATATACCTACTAAAAGAATAGTGTAAATATTTTCAAACCAAATTTTGGATTTTATTATTGTTATATGTCAACGTAAAAAGTATATATATACTTACGTATAGTAAAACACGTAATCATTTTTTTACAAACTTAAGTTTAGTTTTACTACAATTATAAGAACAATTGAACTACTTTAAGTAAGTGATACTTAACACAATGAACTAAAACATTGCCCTCTTTACCTAGGTCGCGTGTCGGTGCCGCTTCACAACATTCACTAAATCCCACTTTTGGATTGCGCATTTGCTAAGGTGAGTTTATAGCCTCACTTTTACTCTTATTTACTTGCTTTATAAAACTTTGGGGTGAGAAACATGCAAAACTCTTTTCGGACCTAAACCGAAAACACTATTATGTGAAGCAACCTTGAATCCCAACTATGCTACCGTTAGTTCTCTTTGGGAGGCGCGATTTTATGAATAGATCTATTGGGATGACACCCCGTTCGAGTTTGACCGGATAGGCAAGCGTCGGGCGATATCATATCGTATTGATTGAGTGTCTTGGAAATACACTTCTTTGGGCTTTTATTTATCATGCTTCTAGATGCATGCACACCGTCGTAGTTTCGGTCGCATGAACTTGGTATTAGCGTAATAGCCTTTTGCATATAGTGTCATTCACGGAGATGCTATATGTACAAGCTGTGGTCCAACTTGATTTCCTAAATTTAAACCTATGAACTCACCAACCTTTGTGTTGACATTTTAGCATGTTTTCTCATGTTTACTTATTGGCGTGGCAATGGCAAGGCATTCGTTGAAGATCGGCATCCAAGTGTTTCCAAACATTTTAATACAACTTTTAATGGGACAACACATATTTTTATGGGCTTTACTTTCGCATTTCGAAACAATGATGTAAAACTATTTCTTAAATTAATCTATATTTTAAAATGGAATAAATTTCCATTCTTTATTACCTTGTGTTGTGTATATTGATTTAGTAGCACCCCATGACCAAACGCTTCATTTGTGAAATTTTGGGGTGTTACATTATTGTTGACGATGGTTGTTCTAGAAGCATGTCCGGAAGCAGAGATATGATGCATAACCCATTACCCATAGAAGGAGGAGGCAATGTGACTTTTGGTGGAAGTGATGGTAGAATCACGGAAAGGGACCATCAAAACACCTTCTTTGGACTTTGAGAATGTGTACTATGTCGTGAACGCAACACTTTAACTTGTTCTCGGTCTCACAAATATGTGACACTAAGAACAAAGTATTCTTCTCTAAGGATGAATGTCTTGTGCTATCTAAAGACTTCAAACTTCCAGAAGATTCATCAATACTGCTGAGAGTTCATAGGAATCACAATCTAGACACATTCAACTTAAATGATGTTCAACCAGAAGGTGACCTTACTTGTTTGGTGGCTAAAGCATCCCTGGATGAATCTACTAAATGGCATAGGAGGATGGCTCATGTGAACTTCAAGACTGTGGAAAACTAGAAGGGGGGTTGAATAGTTTTACCAATTTAAAACTTCCTTTTAATTATTTAGATCGACTTATGTCAATCTATTTGATTGTTTATGTTGGACGTTGATAGATAGATTTATAAACGTGTAATGAAAGATAAAGAGTAAGAAGCACATCACCTTGACACAAGTATTTATAGTGGTTCGGCTACAAGGACACCTTCCTTGCCCTACTCCACTCCCCGAGTCACCTACTCGAGAGTTCGTAAACACTACACCAACTCCTTATGGCGGAGAAGCCTTCACAACATCGCTTAACCTTTTTCCGGTACAAAGCTAAATACCGAGTTCTTTTACACCAAGGCGAACCACACCTAACACAACGTCGCCTACCCTTTATACTTGCTAGGCTAACCACCGAGTTCTTTCACACCTTAGAGAACTAATCCTTCACAACGTCGCCTACCCTTTATTAGGTACTAGGCTAAGTACCTAGTTCTTTCACACCTGGGTGAACTACACCTTCACGACACAACACCTAATCTCAAGGAGATCTACTCCTTGTTACAACACCATCAAGGATATCACCATCCTTGTATATAAACAAATACATATATGTATAACGATGCACCTCATCGATTATACGACCTAGGCATTCTTCCCAAATGCTACTTGATTTGATTCTTTGGCATCCTTCACTAATTCCTTTGACACAACGCTTGGCACCCTTCACTAATGCCTTCGTCTTGACACCTTTAGCATCCTTCACTAATGCTTTGACACGGATGATGAGCACCTTTCACTAATGCTTTCATCTTGACACTTTCGGCATTCTTCACTAATGCCTTCAACCTAACATCTATGGAGAAAGGAAGAACTATCAACAAGATAACCTTAGTAGTCTTGATGATGGCGAAACATAGCAACTCATGGACTTTGAGCTTGCGTCTTCAAGAGGTGGTGATCTTTCCTTTAGGAGGAACCTAGTAGATCACACTAAAACAAAAGACAAACTACATAGATCACTTAGATATGAGGTTAGAGGGTTAGAATACTTTGGAGAGTATATATGAAAAGCACACATAGAGAGGAAGAAATGGCTCTCTATTTATAGAGAAATTCTCTTGTTTCCCGGATCCCACGAATCCTCTACCACAGGGATCCGGCTAGCACAAAGCTAGGGATCCGTGGTCCGCTCCTCTTTTGCCCATGGGTATTTTTGGTTAAGGGTCATGGGTCATGGGTTATGGGTTGATCCATGGTTTTCTTTCTAGATACAATGTATCTTAAGGATACAATGAACTTGGTTAAGTGGTATATATAAAACCATGGGTTATGGGTCAAAACCATTTGCTAGTATTTACCCATTTAGTATATACTTGTATTTACCCAATTTAGCATACACTTAGTTTTACCCATTTTAGTATACTTAGTTTAAGTATATGTTTAACCCAATATGTAAACACTAGTTGTTGTACATATGTATCTAAATCATAAAATCACTTATACTTGTTTTAGTGTTTTATGTGAGCGTAAGTGTGTTAGAAAACTACTAACTCAAACTATTTACGTACTCTATTTGTTTCGTTAAAATGATTTTATATTTGTTATCGACAAAACATTTGAAGATCGTAAAATATAAATAAGCGTTCTCACGGCTTATTTGTATTAACAATCTCCCCTTTTGTTGATGACAAACATAAAATTATTTTAAGGAAAATCTAAATTGTAAAGTTTGAATTTGTAGTTTTACTTTCTTCTCCCTTTTTGTCGAAACAAAAGTGTTAAAAGAAACTAACACAATTTTTATAAGAGAAAAAAATGTAAGAATGTAAAGAGAGCAAGTGGCGGGAATGGTACTCGTCTTAACTCCCTTGACGCCAGTCCATCCCTTTGAAAGGCGTCAAGGACATAACGTAAAATAAACTAATTGTGTTTGCAATTAAGTTTGCAAATGGTTCGTCTAAGTGGCGAGCGTGCTCCCCTTAAATATTGCAATGTTGCAATGGGGTGCCATGAAGTGTAACCCAAAATAGGATTAAGTTTGCAAATGATTTTGCAATGTCATTTGACACAAAGCTCCCCTAGCTTTATGGTGTCAATATCTTCATGTGTATTTTGAATAACTACAAAACAAAGGTTAGAAAAGCAGAGTATAGTGCATAATTTCCTGCAAAAGAGACTCAAGTTAGTAGAAATTTGTGCTACATACCACGGATCCCACGGTTCCCTTCAGGAGGATCCGTCTAGTTATCTGGAAGGGATCGGCTATTCATTACGCTTTCTTGTTGATGAAGAAATGTCAAGGAGTGCTATTTGAGGGAATGAGATATATGTACAATATAACAAGCACAACACACATAATAATCATAGCATATAAGTATTTATTCAATAAAACAAGAGATACACAACCAAATCTCTAAAACTAAGAGAATGAACTAGCCAATAGGTGCTACTAATGCTAAAGAGTTACCCAAATTTAAGGTTCAACTAAAACTAAATGATGATCAAGGATGAAAGGTTTCCTAAATGTTCTAAGTTTGACCTTTTGAATATGATGCTCATTGTAGTTTAGGCTTGTTAACCTCTTGAAGCGTTCGAGGAGGTGATAAAACATGAAACGTTGCTCTTCACGTAGCTCATGTATCAACTTTTCAACATGTTTACAATGATAGCAATCCTTGTCATGGTTTTAGGTTTCTTGAGGTGAAAGTTCAAGTGAAGTGGGTTGAGGAACTTCAAATGAAGGAGGATTTGGTGGAGGCTCATTAAGTGGTGGCTCTACAATGTTTGAGGGTAGGGGCAAAGAAGCATCAACTTCCATTTGATCGGTTGGTTGCTTTTGATATCTTCTCATAATCCAAAATGGACTATTGGGAGGAATAATAGAGTTTGCTTTTGGATCAAGTGTTGATTCAACACTTTTATTTTGTTGCTCAATCTTTTCAAGTGAATTAGTTGGTAATGGTGAAAGATGAGATGGCCAAGAAGGTAAATCTTCTACATTGTGAGAGTGTGGAGATGATTGGGAGGTGGCTCTAGGTATTAATGAAATAGGTTGAGTTGTGAAGGGTATGTTTGGTATAATAGAATTTGGTGATGAAATCTTAGTGAGAACAATCTTCTTGGGAATTAGTTTGATTGGTTTCCTTGGTGTAGGAGAAATCCTAGCATAGGTGGACTTAACCGGAGATGATTCGGTTGAGAAAACTTCGTGTATGATTCTAGCAAGTTTCTTAGGTGGTTTTTGAGTGGATGAGTAAGCACTAGGAGCTTTTCTCATGATGAGATGACTAAGGAGGATGGTTGTAATTTCTGATAATTATGTTTGTGTTTGATGACTAAAGTGTTCTTGGCAATGTGGGTTATAAAGGGAAGAACTTTGCAATTGCATTTAAGACTTAATCCACTAATGTTCTTGGAAATGTGATGATTGACATGCACAAGGTTGAGATTCGAGTTTCACGATCTAGGAACTCATTTAAGATGAGATGAAGTGTTTGAGTTAGGAAAATGAGTTGAAATGATTGTTTTAGCTATGTTTGGCATAAACCGTCACCCGGATCCCACTGTTCCCTCCTTGAAGGGATCCGGCTAGGCTAATCCTAGGGATCCGGCTCTCGTGATTATGCGGAGTTTGTAATGAGGTTTCGGGAGCTAAGGCTTATCTCATTTGAATGTTTCGATTCTCTAAGGGTTTAGGATGAAGGGTACTTAAATGATTAGAGGTAATAAGTGTTATAGCAAATGATTGCTTTTATGGAAGAAGGATGGGACAAGAGGACTACCAATGGATGTCCAAGGATAACACTAAGAGTTATGAGGGTGTCAAGTCATAATAAATGATCCTAGTGATCGTGTTTTAGCTTGAGGTGATATTAAGAAAAATTCTTAAAATTTTGAGAATTGAAAAACTAATTTTTGTCTTACCTTGAGATATAAAAGACTAGAACAATTTCCTAAAATTGTTTAGCTTGCTTTCTTAAAGTGTTTTGAGAGGTGAGAAATAGTTTGTGAGTAGTTAGGCGGAAATATGGTGAGTTTTAGATTTGTTGATAAAATCGGACTAAGATCTTAAGTAAGCCTTTAGTGAATCTAAGCCTTTCTCATCCTTGAAGTGGACTTAGTTGGGTTCTAAAACATATGCCAAGCTAATGTGATGTTATCTAAGCGGTTTTGATGTCTTTGAATGTCGCATTGTTGATCCGATGTCACGGATCCCACGGTTCCTTGAGGAAGGATCCGGCTAGGCTAATCCTAGGGATCCGCATCCGCAGATCGAACCAACACGTAACCTACGGAAAATGATGTGCGATTTTGTACACTATTAAATCTATAAAACAAGCAAATATGAACAAGCAAGTTATCATAATCACTTACAAGGTAAAGTAACAATATCCAAAATACCATAAACTAAAAATACTAAAGAGAAGTCATTCAGACATAAAATAAATGAAACTAAGCACATTCCTATTGTCTCTTTCGTCAATTCTTCCTTTTCCTTTTGACGGCTTAGTGAGGTTGTAGCGAGGTTTTGAATCATGCCTCTTATTTGTTTAAATTCCAGGTCTCGTTTGGAATGGTTGGAAGTTGTTCGTGGTATTCAAGGATTTCCAATTTGATGTTGGATCACGAGTCGATGTCTTCCTCATCTTTTCTTCTTCTTCTCCGGCCAAGGAGTCCGAGAGAACTTGGGTTTCTCTCCATTGACCATGAACCGTTTAGAGGTTGTTTGGTAAGAGGTACCATGGCGTGATCGGAGAGGTAATGATCATCGTTGATAGGGGATGGTTGCAATGCACTAACATACTTACAAAGTCGTGTTAGGAGCATACCATATGGAAGTACCATGTTGGAAGCTTTGAATACCCCACCATTCTCCTTACCATGTAGTAGGCAAGATTAAATGGCCTTTGGTGGGTAAGACAATAGATCATTTGCACAAGACATGCGTTTGGATGATCTTTGTTTCCAACTAGGGTAATGATGTTTTCCTAAGGATTTCTTCCATTTTCTAAACATGGGATGCATTTGAAAAGTTCCATTTTAAAAGGATCACGGTGAATGAGCTTTTTATTACGATCGTAACGGGATTGGTCGGTCCTAATTTTAAAGATAGTATCACGAATGGTTTCGAGATCGTCGAGAGGAGTGTTATAAAGAGGCTTGGGATCAAGTGCGGTTTTGAGTTAATTGCCCAATCTTGAGAGTACATACAAATTCCCTCACAAGGAATCACGAAGAATTTGAGCAAAAGTGTTGAGAGGAAGAGTAAATTTTGTGTGTTGATGATAAAGGCGATTGAGATGCTATTATCGGTGTTCCTAATGATCCTAAAGCTTTTGTAGAACTCAAAAATAAAACCGGACAAATTTGTTCATCAATGTCAAGAAGGCAATCAAAGTTGATTGTCGAGAAAACTTGATGAATGTCGGTATCTTCAAGGAAACATTCCTTGACTACGACCTTCGTGAATAAGTCGTTTTGTGAGGCTTTTGAAAATTTTACTGTTAGTTTTGGTGGACCCTTTTACGATAGTAATGAGTAAGGTAATGGACGGTGTCATGATGATCTTGTTGAGTGGCTTTGGGCATGGTTGGTCCTAAAATACAAGTTTTCGATTAGGTTAAATTGGTTGATATGGGTTTATGGTTTTGATTTGTATTAACAATGTTGTGAACACAATGTGATTTAAAACCCCTTTTCATGATTAATTTTGAAAACCTTAATTAATTGATTAGAAATTAAGAAACCATAAACCCTTGAATTAGGATGATGAAAAATAGAACAAGTTAATGTAATTACTTACAATGATGTTCTAGGAAGGAATACTTGAAATTATGGAAGCCAATGAGGATTAATTTAGTAGCTTAGTCGTTTTGTGTTGTGTGAATAGAGGAAAGTAATCGGTGGTGAAATTTTGAAAGCGTATAGTGAGTTTTGTTCCACAGTTCCCGGATCCTTTGTATTTGGGATCCGGCTAGTACAACTAGAGGATCCGACTCGTAAACAAAAAAAAAGTTGTTTGGCATTATTTGTGTAGTAGGCTTATAAATAAGCTTACAAAAATAGTTTGGAGGTATTTAGATGAAGATTGTTTTGGATGATTTTTGATGAATCACATATCGAGGGTTCATATGTGACGACGTTAGTTTGATGAATCAAAGGAATACTATTCCGATGATGAAAAAGATGAAAAAGTGACGAAGAGACTTCTAATGATGCTAGTGATTATTAAACAAAGAGAACTATAAAATAAATTGAACTCATGTAACTTATCTAATGAAAGGTAAAACATACCTCTATGCTTCTTGGTTTGGCTTAATACCAAAAATACTTCATGAGCTTTTAAAGTAATCTTTTGTACTTCTTTGTACATAAGTAGTGATTACTTTATAGATCCTTCCTGAATGTTGTCTTCACCATTCTTTGAATGAAGATTTTGGAGAGATTCTAGCATGAAGATTTCTTGAAAGCAAAGTTGTTAGAATGATCTATCAATGTCCAACAAAATGATTTAAAAGAAAAAAATCCTTCTTTGTAGTTTTCAAACATACACGGATCGTATCAAGTCTTTAAAGTACAACATACTTTAAGAAACTTGGTAACGAAGCTCGATGCCAATTGTGGAAAACTAGAAGGGGGTTGAATAGTTTTACCAATTTAAAACTTCCTTTTAATTATTTAGATCGACTTATGTCAATCTATTTGATTTTTATGTTGGACGTTGATAGATAGATATATAAACGTGTAATGAAAGATAAAGGTAAAGCACATCACCACGACACAAGTATTTATAGTGGTTCGCTACAAGGACACCTTCCTTTCCCTACTCCACTCCCGAGTCACCTACTAAGAGTACGTAAACACTACACCAACTCCTTATGGTGGAGAAGCCTTCACAAGCGATAAAGCAACCTTTTTACGTACAAAGCTAAATACCGAGTTCTTTTACACCAAGGCGAACCACACCTAACACAACGTCGCCTACCCTTTATCACGGTGCTAGGCTAACCACCGAGTTCTTTCACACCTAAGAACTAATCCTTCACAACGTCGCCTACCCTTTATTAGGTACTAGGCTAAGTACCTAGTTCTTTCACACCTTAGGTGAACTACACCTTCACGACACAACACCTAATCTCAAGGAGATCTACCCTTGTTACAACACCATCAAGGATATCACCATCCTTGTATATAAACAAATACATATATGTATAACGATGCACCTCATCGATTATACGACCTAGGCATTCTTCCCAAATGCTACTTGATTTGATTCTTTGGCATCCTTCACTAATGCCTTTGACACAACGCTTGGCACCCTTAACTAATGCCTTCGTCTTGACACCTTTAGCATCCTTCACTAATACTTTGACACGGATGATGAGCACCTTTCACTAATGCTTTCATCTTGACACTTTCGGCATTCTTCACTAATGCCTTCAACCCAACATCTATGGAGAAAGGAAGAACTATCAACAAGATAACCTTAGTAGTCTTGATGATGACAAAGCATGGAAACTCATGGACTTTGAGCTTGCGTCGCCTTGAAGAGGTGGTGATCTTTCCTTTAGGAGGAACCTAGTAGATCACACTAAAACAAAAGACAAACTACATAGATCACTTAGATATGAGGTTAGAGGTTAGAATACTTTGGAGAAGTATATATGAAAAGCACACATGAGAGGAAGAAATGGCTCTCTATTTATAGAGGAAATTCTCTTGTTTCCCGGATCCCACGGATCCACCATAAGGGATCCGGCTAGCACAAAGCTAGGGATCCGTGGTCCGCCTCTTTGCCAATGGGTATTTTTGGTTAAGGGTCATGGGTCATGGGTTATGGGTTGATCCATGGTTTCTTTCTAGATACAATGTATCTTAAGGATACAATGAACTTGGTTAAGTGGTATATATAAAACCATGGGTTATGGGTCAAAACCATTTGCTAGTATTTACCCATTTAGTATATACTTATATTTACCCAATTTAGCATACACTTAGTTTTTACCCATTTTAGTATACTTAGTTTAAGTATATGTTTAACCCAATATGTAAACACTAGTTGTTGTACATATGTATCTAAATCATAAAATCACTTATACTTGTTTTAGTGTTTTATGTGAGAGCGTAAGTGTGTTAGAAAACTATTAACTCAAACTATTTACGTACTCTATTTGTTTCGTTAAAATGATTTTATATTTGTTATCGACAAAACATTTGAAGATCGTAAAATATAAATAAACGTTCTCACGGCTTATTTGTATTAACAAAGACCATAAACAAACTTTCCAAACTGGGTCTTGTTAAAGGTCTTCCTTCCAAAGTTTTCACCAATGAACATAATTGTGTTGCCTGCAATAAAGGAAAGCAACACAGAGCCTTATACAAAGTTGTTACTGCTGTGAGCATTATTTCTGAACCTCTTCAGTTGCTTCATATGGACCTTTTGGTCCAACTCAAGTCGAAGCATTGATCCAAGTATTTTTGTCGGTAATCACCGATGGCTATAGCAGATTTTGTTGGGTACCCGGTCCCAAATTTTTTTTTTTTAAAAAAAAAAAATTTTTTCTTTTTTTTTAAAAAATTTTTTTTAAAAATTAATTTTTTTTAAAATTTTTAAAATTTCAAAAAATTTTTTTTTGAAAATTTTTACCTTTTTTTAAAAATTAAAAAAAAAAAAAAAAAAAAAAACCCCAAAATAAAAAAAAATTTTTTTTTTAAATTAATTTAAATTTAAATAATTAACCTTAAAAAAAAAAAAAAAAAACCCCAAAATTTTTTAAAAATTTAAAAATTTTAATTAAAAAAAAAATTTTTTTTAAAAAAAATTTTTTTCCCTTTAAATTTTAAAGGGGGGAAAAAAAAAAAAAAATTTCTTTAAAAAAAATTTTTAAAAAAATTTTTTTAAAAAATTTTTGGGAAAAAAAAAAAATTTTTTTTTTTTAAAATTTTCCCTTTAAAAAATTTTCCCCCCAAAAAAAAAACCCAAAAACCCAAAAATTTAAAAAAAACCCCCTTTTTTCCCCCCCCCCCCCCCCCCCCCAAAAAAAAAGGGGGAAAATTTTTTTTTTTAATAAAAAATTAAAAAAAGGTTTTTGGGTTTTTTAAATTTTTTTTTTTTTAAAAAAAAAATTTTTTTTTTTTTTTTTTAAATTAAAAAAATTTTTTTTTTTTTTTTAAACCTTTTTTTTTTTAAAAATTTTTTTTTTTTTTTTTTTTTTTTAAAATTTAAAAATTTTTAAAGGAAAAAATTTTTTTTAAAAAATTTTTTTTTTCCCCGGGGGGTTTTGGAAAATTTTTTTTTTTTTAATTTTTTTAAAAAAAAAAATTTTTAAAAGGGTTTTTAATTTTTTTTTAAATTTTTAAAAAATTTAAAAAAAAATTTTTTTTTTTTTTTAAAATTTTTTTAAAAAAAAAGGGGGGTTTTTTTAGTTTCCCCCCAAAAAAATTTTTTTTTTTTTTTTTGGCCCAAAAATTTTTTTTAAATTTTGGGGGTTTTTTTTCCCTTTATTTTTTTTTTTTTAAAATTTTTTTTTTTTTTTTTTAAAAAAATTTAAAATTTTTTTTTTTTTTAAAATTTTTTAAAAATTTTTTTAAAAAATTTTTTTTTTTTCCCTTTTTTTCCCCCCTTTAAAATTTTTTCCCCCAAAAATTTTTGGGGGAAAAAATTTTTTTAACCCCCCAAAAATTTTAAAACCCTTTACCGTTTTTTTTTTAAATTTTTGGGGTTTTTTAATTTTTTAAAGGTTTTTTTTTTTTTAAAAAACCCCCCCCCCCAATTTTTTTTTGGAAACCCACCCCCAAATTTTTTAAAAACCCCCCTTTTAAAAAAAATTTTTTTTTTTTTTAAAGGTTTTTTTTTTTATTTTTTTTTTTAATTAAAAAAAGTTTTTTTTTTTTTAAATTTAAATTTTTTTTTGGGCTTAATTTTTTTAATTTCCCTTTTTTTTGGGTTTTGGCCCAATTTTTTAAAAAATTTTTTTCCCCTTTTTTTAAAAAATTTTTTTAAATTTTTTAAAAATTTTTTAAAAAATTTTTTAAATTTTTTTGGTTTTTTTTTTTTTTTTTTTTAAAATTTTTTTTTTTTTTTTTTTTTTTTTTAAGGGTTTTTTTTTTCAAATTTTTAAAAATTTTTTTTTTTTTAAAAAAATTTTTAACCCAAATTTAAAATTTAAATTTTAAAAAAAATTTTTTTTGGGGGGTTTTTTTTTTTTTGGTTTTTTAAATTTTTTAATTTTTAAAATTTTTTTTTTTTTTTTTTTTTTTTTTTTGGGGGGGGTTTTTTTGGCCTTAGGTTTCCCGGCCAATTTTTTTTTTTTTGTTTTTTGGGGTTTGGAAATTTTTTTAAAATTTTTTTTTGGTTTTAATTTTTAATTTTTAAAATTTTTTTTTTTTTTTCCTTTTTAAAAAATTTTTTTTTTTTTTTGTTTTTAAAATTTAAAAAGCTTAAAAAAAAAAAAGAAAAAATTTTTTGGGGGGGTTTTTTTTAAAAATTAAAAATTTTTTTTTTTTAAAAAAAAAAAAATTTTTTAAAAAAATTTAAAATTTTTTAATTTTTTCCTTTAAAAGGGGTTTAAAATAACATTTGGGAAAAAAGGGGAAAATTTTTTAAAAAATTTTTTTGGAAAAAATTTTTTTAACCCCCGGGGGTTTTTTTTTCCCCCGGGAAAAATTTTAAAATTTTTTAAAAAAAAAGGGAAAAAAAAAAAAATTAAAAAAGGGGGGAATAAAAGGTTTTTTTTTAAAAATTTGAAAAGGGTTTTTTTTTCCCTTTCCCCAAAACCCCGGGGTTTTAAAATTTTTTCCCCTTTTTTAATTTTTTTTTTTTTATTTTTTTTTTTTTTGGTTTTTTTTTTTAAAAAATTTTTTTTTTTTTAAAATTTTTTTTTTTTTTTTTTTTTTTTTTTTTTTTTTAAAAAAAAAAAGGGGGGGTTTTTTTTTTGGGAAATTAAACCCCCCTTTTCCCCTTAAAAATAATTAACCAAAAAGGCCAAAAACCCCGGGAAAAACCCGGGAAAAAAAAGGCTGGAGGATGTTGCTTCGAACATGGTCAAGCTTCATTTGTTCAAGAACCACCGTGTTCTTCACCTTCGACAGATTATCTCAAGTATTTCTTGCAGAAGAAGTTTTAACCTAGATCCTAATGTTGATGTCTTTTCTACACCGTTGAAGATTTGTCTCAACATCTTTCTTCCGATGCTAATTTGGGTGTTTCTTCCGACGTTCTCTTGTTGACATCCCTGTGATGATTCTCGCTAAGGTGTCTCCGACAAAGAGAAAGGTGTCATAATTGATGAAGAGCTTGGATCCGATCTTGTTAGTGAACGAAACGGCAAGAACAAGAAAGAATGCTAGCCGAGTGTGAGAATATCAAGAAGAGTCAAGCATTGGCTCAAATGCTTCAAGATTAGTTTGCTACCAATTTACCTCCCGAGACAAAGAGAAATTGATGCAATGGCCACTACCAACGATGCACAATGGGATACTTACATTAATCAAGCTGCATCCAATCCTACTCTTGCTCAAAGTATCTTAGGAGCGGACTTTGACAGTGAGAATTTTGTTGCTCAAATGATGGCTCTTGGACATCAAAGGAAGCAAGCTGAAGTTGCACAAAGAAAGGCCATTGCTGCACAGAAAGTTAAAGAAAGAGGAAAGACCACAAACAAAGAATCGGATGAAAGCTTATATGAGAATGGTGGTGTATAATCAAAGTAGTGTTATCTATCAGAGAGGATTAACAAAGAAGCAAGTTTGGGCTTTAGATGATTCTGAGTTGATTAACATGTATCATAGGGTTATGAAGTATATTACACCATCTTCTAATTTGAAAAGGAGTGATGGCGCTTTGGATGTTCCTGAAGCAAAGAGACCAAAGCAAGTTGAGATTGTAGATAATTTTGATGATGTTACACCCAAAATGAGTTCTCCTGTTGTTACTACTGAAACATCTACTGAAAAGGTTCAATCTGCTGAACCTCATATTGTTTCTTCTGAAACATTGCCTTGTGTTGCACCTGTTGATAATAAAGGAGAAAAATTGGGTAAGAAAGCTGAACAACAAGCTGATAAAGCTAAGAAGGCCAGAAAAGTACTTGAAAGAATGTATGCCTTGCGTGGTATTGTTCCAGTTAAGTCTACTTCTACTTCTTCCTCTCATGTTAAAGATGTACCGATGAACTGAGGATGTACCATCTTCGTATCTATGGGGATTTATATACTGTAGAGGAAGAAAATGATGTCTAAAAGAAAACATATTTCTCTAAGGAGATCATGAGATCCATTGAGACACATACATCTAGGGTTAAGAAATCTCACAGAGTATTCCTTTGAATCTAAAGGTCATTGAGTCTACTTTTATTAGAGAAGGATCTGTTGATGTTTTTCCTGAGGGATCTCATGATGTGTTGACTAATTGGACTTTGACTGATGGGGAGCTTAACACTATTTTTCAGCTGGATAATTCTACTATGCAATTCAACTTCTTGAAGGAAATCTTTCATTTGGTGGATAGACAAGATTTGAATACTTTGTATGGACTTGTCACTAAGCATTATGCTATTCATTCACCACAGGGTTCTGGTTTATATTTGTTGGGTGATCTTCAAGTTCTGTTTGATTCTAAATCTCCAGATGGTAAAGGGTATTCTATTTGGAAGAATTCACATAAGTGGAAGGTTGAGACTTGGAGATTTTATCCTATGCCATGTGTGCATGTGGTGGAGACAAAGTGTGGTATGATTGTGTGCATGTTCTCGGATAAGACTTATCATTTGTCCGTCATCATGATGGAGAGAATGCTTAGATGTGAAGTTGGAAGTTCCACGGATCCAAATTGGGAATGATAAGCTATATGCGAAATAATGTGTTGGATTGATTAAGACTAACCGCAACATAAAGCATCATCTTGATTATGGTATTTTGTAATATTTTGTAATATTTGTTTTATTTATTTCTTAGTTAAAAAAAAAAAAAAAAAAAAAAAAATCTTTGTATATTCTTGAGTTTATCTAACTTTTCTTGCGTTTTTATATATTATTGATGGTTATCGACTCACCACCGTGCCTTGTGTACATCAAAGAGTTGGCTAGTCCAAAGGGTACAGCTTTGGTAAAGACACATCAAATATGTTAATAGTCAAATGGTTTGCTCAAAATCATAGGTCTCCAACCACCCATGCTTAATTGTCGATGGTTGTATGGTCATAAATTCACCATGGTTTATTCCTTTTGGAATCCAAGAATTGACTAGCCCACATGTATATGGCTTGTGGTGCGGCGCTTGAATACCATATTGGGTTCTCAATTCACCAAAGGTGATTCTTTCTCCTAAGAATTGACTAGTCCCGAGCAAACGACTACGGTAAAGACATTTCAAACCGTTCATGGTTGCCGATTTGCTAATAAATCGATGGTTGTCGATGTACCATGGTTTTAGAACTTAAACATTTGGCTACTCCGGTAGTGATGGCTATTGGTAAAGAGACATCAAACCCATTATTTTCAATGATTCACCTCTCACGGAGTTAACACACCGGATGTGATGAGCATAGTATGAAGGCGATATGTTTTGATGTACATTATGTCATTTGTTCTGCAAAGATCCGGTGTTTCAAAGTTTTATCATCATAGAGATGTATTTGTTTTGGTTCTTTGTTGTCGATGTTCGACTACAATCCTCTTTGTTGTCGTGTTAAAGATCTATCAAGAAACCGAACTTAACCTAGTCAAATTCCGCTTTAAGGGAGGATTGTTGGAATTTCGAAGTATGAATTATGTCAAATTATCAAGGATTCTCAACAAGTAGTGTGGAATCTGTGAAGATCTAATTCTCTTGAAGTAGTGAAGTCGTAGATGGTTTCATGGAGAAAGTTATTCCAGATTCTATAGTTAGTTAGATATGCATGAGCTTTATTAGGAAGTTATAATGTATATCTTATTTAGTTTTATGTTTATACGCTTCTTGAGAAACGGTTTAGGGTTCATTGTCTATAAAAGGAACACAATAGTATGAGTTATGTGCAGTTAAAAAACAAAGTTTTAGTTAATAAAAAGATCCATAGAGGATCAAAGTGTTCTTAGTTATTTGTTATTGCTTGTGTTTATATTCCGCTACAAAATACAAGTTATAGAGATTGTCTTTTAGTTTGCTTGTGATTACATAAGTATAACTAACGATCTACGAGTGCTCATAAGATCTATCAAGGTCTTTGTTTCAACAGAATCTGAATTGAAGAGCCAAGTTACAATGGCTATTCCGAATAAAGAAGGTAATGGTTATACTACGGAAATTATTAACGTCGAATATGAATGGAAGCCTTGACTATAATGATTGTAAATCATTTGGGCATGCTCTTTTGATTGTCCAAAATGTGCCAAGGAGACCGTATGAAAGGACATTAATGTGGCGTACCAAGGTGTCTAACTGGTGGATAATCATGAAGAGGGCTTCATTGAGGTAAGAAATCGAAGAATAAAGGGAAGAGTGTGGTCGATCTGCCTCAATCTCGGCCCATTGGTGGTGTTAGGCTTATGAAGCCAAAACCTAAGTTTTGGAGACCTATATCATCGACAACTACTAAGCAAGGTTCGGATCCCAAGGTTCATAAAGAGACTTCTTCTTGTAATGATCAATCGGGTACGAATACTAAGTCTTCCAATCCTTTTGATGTTTTGAATTCGTTTGGTGAGGAGGGTATTGATGGTTTTCCTCCAAATGGTAAGGAGAAGGAGCATGCTACGGCTACTAAGCCTAGTGCTTCTTTCTCTCCTTGTACTTCTGCTTTGGGCGATTATGGTAGCACTAGTACTACGTCTATTGTTGAGAAAATTGGGAAGCTTGAAAAGCTAATTATTGAGGGGAAGGTTACTCTTGTGGATGATGCTGGTAAACCTCTAAAAAATGTTGATTCTTCAACCAAGGTGGGTAACATATTCTCTAGGTGGTTAATGCCATTGTTTACATAGCGATGATGACGAAGTTCTGAATATCCCCACGAAACTAATTATTTTGGTAGTGGAGGAATGAAAGAAGTCTTTTGGAGCAATAGAAAGATGGTATGTGACTACTATGATTATAAAGATGATTACTTTGATAATTGTGGTCATCTCTGCACCCAATTAAAGGTTTGCTACCGTCCATTACATTAGACTTGGATAAGTTGTTTTTCTTTGTTTAACATAAAGGTCGATGTGTCTTAATTTATGCTTGTTTTTGTTTTGGTTATCTAGTTGTGTAACTAGTTGATCATTTATAGTCATCATTAATGATTTAGTGGTTGTTCAAGTTCTTTCATGTTAATGCAGATCTCAAACACATTTCATCAGATTTACTGTTTTTTTGAAAGAATATATTTTACCTGATGGAAAGTTCTGGGTAAAGATATATTAAGGTTTAAAGAAATCGAATGAATAAAAACTTAGAGTAGTATTAAATTATTCGAGTTTGTAACCGCGAGTGATGGTTTTCATGTATGTGGGGAAATAGGTTGCTGTGATTGTAAGGCCATCATAAAATTGTTAGACATTTGAACAATCATACTCCTATTTATGTAGAAAATACACTCTCACAATCATAAAATCGTTAGAAATCATAATATTTCGATCAAGAAATTATGACAGTGACAATTGAACAGCGAATAGTTTGGTACGTGAGGTCGTGTCAAATAGACAAATCTCATTATTTTTGTCTTTAAATTATATTTTTGTAAACTGAACAGTTTATAAAAGGCAAATGGACATGTGAAATGAATTAACGAAAACTATTTTTGTACAAGGAAACTATTTGAGCTATTTTGGAGTGGAGTATGATTAACACATAGCTTCATGTAGTTGCAACCTTTTTTTTTTCAAGCAAAACCAAATATGAAACACAAAAAATTATTTTCTTTATTTTTAGTGTTTTCTTCCGCGTCTCTATCTTTATTCATTTATTCCTTTGTTCCAATCCAGCATGACAATGATTAGGATTCCGTTGTTCTGATCTCAGATATCTCATAAAAGAGTATATTTAACTATATACCATGTTTATAAATGAACAGACATAGTTTTATTTCCTTTTTAAATAAAATTAGGCTTTTTTTTTTTTATTATTAAACCAAAGGTAGCTACTAATCATATTTAATGTTAAGGTAGGACAATGAACATGAGCAATAGCATAATAACTATATTGAAATTATTATTTTAAGAGACAAATGTATGTAATACATAGTTAATTTGAAATGCTTGTAACTAGAAGAGTCAATTTTAATAGTTTTCATTGAATTTTTGCGAACTTGATATAATTTAGTGGGCGCCATTGGTTTTAGAGACGTTGGGGGTGTTGTATGTACTTATAATGCACATGTCTTTTTGCAAAATGTCCGAGTGTCCGTTTCAATGAATCAATTTGAGATACGACCACAAATGACAAGTTGCCGGATAGCAGCATAGAGACGAACATGTCATTTTCGATATGTTTTGTATGCCAACAGTAAATCTGCAAGTCAAGTTGAGCTTGGACTAATTCCATATCGAACAGTTGAGCTTTATCGAGTTGATCAAGTCGTTGAAATTCTAACAACACATAGATGAGCTCGATCGAAACATATAACATGAATTGAATTTATAATATAACTTGACTCAAAACTTTTTGGGTCCAGTATATGTATATACGTTTTGTCATGTAATTGTATACAATTATCGGCTAAGCTTGAATAAGTTGTTTAATCGAACTTATGTAGTCATGATATATATATATATACAACCACATGGAGTTTTTAAATCAACTAAATAGCTCAAGCTTTCGTAAGGAAAGCTTGTGAGTTCTTCTAACACCAATAATAAATTCAAGCTCGACTCCTTTGTATAATTAAGGTTAAACGTTAGCATTACTAAGGAGTCGCTCGAATTAATTAACACCTCTGTGTAATTCTTTTTAAAAAATGTAGACAACTCTGCTTGTTTGGTACATTATTGCATGTAAATGTTACTGGAAATTTTGAAGTATTTGTAATGATAAAGTTTTTAAAGTAATGTTATTTGTGTAATGAAAAACTTTAACCGTGAAAAGATTGTTACGATCCAATCCATTAAAGTCATCAAAAATATTACTATGATCGAAAATATCCAATCCAAGTGGGTGGCAAAAGTGATTGAATTAGGCAACCTTGATAGAAACTATTGAGCAAACTAAAATACAACTTGAGCTAAATCATGATCAAAATGACTGAACCATTTAGAATGCAACTTGATACATCAAGACAAAACTTTATTCGGTGGCCATCATAATACCAGTTCTCAGATATTTAGAATGCAAATGCTATTAGTTATGTTTATATATATTTTAGATCAACTTATATAAATATGATATTTTTTTTTACTCAATAACAGATGGTAAATAAATAATTTCACCCATTTCATAATAAAACAAGCATGGTGCTTGACTCAACTTTTTAACATGTTGCACTAGAAATGGCATGTTGCTATCCCCATTTTTTTAATTTCCGAACATCATCTGCTTTCATATTAAATATTATCATTAATGATGGTCGTTTGCACAAGGACGTGTTTGATGGTGCTACCGGCTTGTTGTTTATTTCTGTACCTGGAACAATCTATCAGACATGCCCAAAACTTGTTAGTTGTTACTAGACATACAATAAAAGTTCCAAACCATCCATTAGGAACAAGGAATTTGCTCCTTTTTAAAATTATTATCGATCTGTTTTGTCGATAAACACTTTTAGGGATGTTCACAAGTAATACCCACAGTAATTGATAATTGAAACCAAACCGAATATAACTGAACTGGAACGAATTTGTAACCGAACCGAACCAAATTAATTATTTGATTTTCGGTTTGAATAGAGTTTTGGCAAAATGAAAATCGAACCAAACCAAAAACCGAATTCACATAAATATATAATACTTTTATATTTATATATAAAAAACCCACTAAAACTCTTTCCTAACATAAAAATAACATTTTTGAAGTTTAATTTTTTTTTTTTCTTCTAAAAATCTATATAATCAGATGAAAATAAATATAAATTATGTAACTCAGGTTATTCGGGTTAACCCGAAAACCGAACTGAATTTAAATTCTGTTTTCGGTTCGGATTAATCCAATTTAAATTCGGTTCAGTTTGCTTTTAGATTTTATCCAGAAAAAAATTCTAATCGAACTAACCTAACCGCATTAAACCGAACAAATCGATAACCGAACAGATAAACACCCTAAACACTTTATTGTTTACTTGTTAATTTGTTATGGATTTGCGTACTGCGGACATATATGATTTTGGGCTATCACAGCTGGGCCTTTGAGACCTCTACCAAACCATGTTAAGGTTCGCTAGTTAAGGACATATCCAATATTCCAATGTGGTATAGAAGAAAAAACTTTTTTATTTTCTTTAATTAAGAGCATATTTAATGTGAGGTAGAGAAAAAACTATTTTTTCTCCTAACTAAGAGCATATTCAATGAGAAGTTGATATGTTCTGCTAGAAATCAAAATATAAATGAAGAAAAACTAATCATTTTAATAGGAGTTTTAATAAAAAAGAATGAATCTCGAATTACTCAGATAAATGATTTGTGATCAATAGAATAATTGTGTCTACAAGAGAGTAAAGGAAGTTTTTTTTTTTTTTTTTTTTTTTTTTTTACAATTAACAGATAATTTAAAATGAAGAAGTTGGTTAGCTTTTATAAAAGCCTAACCAACTTTTCCGCTTAAGAACAACAATAACATACCCGATCATGTTGAGACGGGATAGGGAGATAGAATGCAAACAAGTCCTATCCCTACCTCATGACAGACCCGAGAGTAGAAGATTGTTCTGTCGAAACAAGTAACTAATTCTTAAGCTAATCACGTGCCTGACGCGTGTTTGCTCATTTTTACTTAAACACATATCATAAGTAGAGTGAAACCTTCTTTTTTTTAAGTCATTCGATGGCTTTGTTTTTCTTCGAATCAATTACATTTTTGGCATGACTTTTGGATTATCAAGTCACCACATCAAACTCGTTATATAATGAAAATGAACTTTAAATAATAGCTTATAATTTTGATTATTTGCATTTGAACAGATTTGTGTCATAACTTTTGTTATTGGAAAACTTGATGCATTATGAAGAATGGTTGGTAATATTTGATCTAGTACATGTTAGATTGATAAAACCTCGTAGGTGTATTGTAATAATAGCGAAATTTATATACGGCACATATAGCATGAAACCTTAATGGATCCAAACCAACAATCGAGCTTGGCCATATTTATCATCTATATTACGGAGTAGCATTTGTTTTTCTAACAGAAAGCATAGTACAATATCAAACATTCCCTGGTTTAACTGTATTCATATCTACCATTCAAAAGATAAAACCATAAAGTAATATGCCAACTGTTGTCATTCATTAACATCATATTTTGCTTGTTTTTTACATCCTCTCCCACAATTGTCTAAGCCTAAAAGTTTATATGGCATAAGCCTCTTATGAAGCTCTAAGCACTCTTTTCACTCATTTGACCAATTTCAAAGGCCTCATCATCACATTATCTTCATGATCCAATATCTGCAACAGAAAAGTAAAAATGCATTATAAATAATTGTATCATAAAATATGTAACAATAAGAATATGTATGAGATAAGGAACTTACATGGCAATGGTAGACATAGCCCGGCTCTGCAGTTGCATCAAAGGGATACGATGCATTCGTATGAATGTAAGCAAACTTCACGATGATCTTTGTGAGGACTCCGGTTGCATCTTATACACATTCTTCCACCCGCTTTCATAAGGTTCCACACTTAACTTTTTCCAGTTGCATATTTTCAATATTACATTTTTCGGCATTGTTAAGTTTATTCATACAATCTCTAAACTCGTCGATATTGGTAATATTTGTCTGATCCAATACTTTGAACAGTCCGAGATGGATATGTAACGGTGATTATCCTCTGTTAGATTGATCACGCCCAAATCTCTGTAGTCCCCACCTTAGGTTTCTCGGTTACTGGATCATCATACGATAATGCATTTATATAGAGATGTAGTGGCTCGTCAATAGCACTTGCATACTCATACATAGCAATATAACGCGCTTTAGATACTTCAGATAGTTTTGGGGCGGATATTTCAGCAAATTTTTGGAACCCGTGAGGAGTCGTACTCCGCTTACCACTTATAATGAACTTCATGACTTTACTGTTGTTCTCATTTACCGGGTCTCCACCAGGAAACGGATACGCAGCCCCATTATGTAGAATAGCTGAGTTTGACTTTGACTTTGAAAAGTCAACTACCACATCAGATATCTCAGATGGGCCCATAAGTATCTCCCTAACCATTACTGATTCCTCGTTATAGACCGAGTCAGACGCCACATGGATAAATCTTAGACCGTTACTGAAAAAGAACTTAAAGAACCTCGCGTTACTAGAGTTGATGATACGGAACCTGTACTTTCTTCTGCGAACATTCATGTAAGGCCATGCTTTCCCATTAACAATGATAACATCACCAAAATACTCTGGTTGCCACACTGGATGGACTGATGGGTTGTTCCCTTTGGTGTCCATGTAAATCGACCCATTAGTTCTAAAGCTACGATCAACGACTATAAATGTTCTATCAAACTCATCTCCAGATGGGAGTCCTAGTGGGGCCTCAACTTTTTACGACGTATAATGTAGCCCCAAACAGCCCGGCAAGAATGTTGACTCTAGTCAACCCCATGGTATGGTCATGGTAATACAGATTACAGATCATTGTTTGTTATGATAATGGTAAGTCTTTTTGGACCACATAGGCCCAATTTCTTTAAAGCCCGCGGTAAACCATGAATGTGAGTTTCCATCGCTTTGTGGTTCATCGATACCACCATGCAGGTGCACTACTGTGGGAATGCCTTTGTGTGTACGAGGGATGGCCGTTGGGATGGTCTCGTCTACTGGGAGTATATGTTGTGAAGGGAGATCATTTTTCCAAGTCACGTAAGTGCTAACACCATGCATGGCCTCAATTGTAGGACCAGGAACTGTTGCGGTGTTCTTCGCTTCACCGTATGCAAACACCATAGTTGGGGAGGTCCTTGTGAAATTTCTGTACAATGAAACAAAAGATTTTAAAAACATAGTGCATTATTACCACTTTAACAATATCCTCATACATTTAAAGTCTTTCATCTCAATATGGGTTTATATTTTTCAAAACAAAAATAACAGAAGACTAGCCCAAAATTTTTTAAGGTTGTGATAATAGATATTAACAATGATAATAAAAATGTCACGTAAGGAACATAAAAAGTTACTTAACTAATGGAATAAAAACTAAAACAATCGGCTAAGTTTATAAATTGCCTAAAAGTGTGTTCCATTGTAGATTAAAAAGAAAAATTATGGCCAAACGAGTTAATTATTTTCCTTAACTTCACTTTGAATTAAATATCACATTTGCTACATCTGGAAAACACTCAATTTACATAGAAAATACAACCTTTATCTTTTTAAGTAAAAATATGTATAATGGTCCACATTCATCCAGTAGTCATTCATATCGATAAAGAATCACAAGAAATGCTTAACTTTTGAAAAGGGGAATGAAACGACAAAAGTGGGGCTAAGAAAAAAACGGATAGTGTCTTGTTCTTGTAGAGGTATGTATGAGTTGTGTGTCACCCCAAAAAGTGAGTATTCTCCACGTATAAAAATTTCCTTAATACACGTATCTAGTACTCAACACAATTGTTACCAAAAGGTCGGAAATGATGGTTAAAAAAAATAATACTGTAATAATAAAATGTTTATATTCCTAATACTCCATTGTCTTTAAAAGATACTACTACTTACTAGGCATTTCATCTTTTGCATGTGTTATCTAACTTTTTACAAACATGAAAAGTGTTCTCTAGATGATTTTAAAGAATTGGTAGAATCTTAAAGATATGATCTTTTTAAAAAGGGCAAATCGTTAAACTGGGATTCATCTTAATTTAAAGTGGAACACTATATTTACTAAAAAGTTACTCTCTTTGTCTCAAAATAATTTTTCTCGATAAAAATATACAGTTTAATAAAAAGCATAATTATTATTGTTGTGTCTTTTTTTATTTTTTGCAAAAATATCAGTTTTACCTTTAACTAATTAATTAATTTTTTTTTAAACTATAATAATAATTTCAAGCAAATGTGATATGGTAAATTCGATCAAATATTCTTACCTATTTTTTTGTAGTAAGCAATTAAATTAAGATATTTCAAAAAAAAAAAAAAAAAAAAACGTTGAACTATTAATCTGAGACTGAAAGAGTACTACCTACTATATTTTCTTCAAACTCAAGTTAGACTATACAATAACTAACTGGTAAAGAATTTATGAAGGAACTTAATGATCGTAAAGTAAGTTCCTTGACATTTTGTATGAGAATATATGAATGACTTTAATGATCATAAATAAGTTCCTTGACATTTTGTATGAGAATATTTGCATTCAATACGAAAGTTATTGCAAATTTATTTATCAAAGTGAGTAGTAGTACAAACAATAAAAAGACAAGTACAAAAAAAAACCATGCTTGATAACATCAAGAAAAATGAGATTTTAATACATACCCAATATTTTTGAAACATGGAGATTTTGAGAGTCTTTGAAACAGGAACACCATGAACAACATCATAGCCTTTGATTCGTGGCATATCCGGAATTTCATCAACAAACATTTCCAACTTAGATGGACTTACTATCCCAACATCACCATAAACAACCACAAAAAGACCCAAAATATGAGCTAGAACAATAGTATAAGTCATTTTTATTCCACTTCTACCCATCTTTGTTTCTGCATGAACATGAACACACACAATTCTAGAGTGTTGTGTGTGCAAGAAAGATGTGGAGAGAGTAGATGGATGTGTTTATTTGTGTGTACTAATGGAATTAGAATCATATATATAATCAATGTGAATGTGATAATGATTGGGTGGTGTATGAAGTGTGAAGAGGGGGTTTTGTAATGTTTATAAAACAAAGAAAAGTAATTCCCATTTAATGAAAATGGGTAGAGAAATAACTTTTTGTTTATACTATTAAACGACATAACTTTTTCTTGTTAATATGCTTTTCTTTTTTATAACTTACATATATATAATTTTTAAATCGTAGATCCTTGAAGTTTTATGCTTTTCTTGTCAAATGCTATAATACTTTCTTATAAAATATCAAATGATATAAAATATCAAATGACTTGTAAATGGTAGGTTTTGTTAGGTCTTTCTGCTTTAATTGTTAAACCATTTGGTGTGGTGACTTACGTTATTTCGTCATTTCAACATCACTTCAAAGAATTCATATTTTATTCACACAACAAAATATCTTTTTACTAATGGCTCAAGCCATTTTCGTAATTTAATTTTTAATTTTTCAAACAAACTAATTTTTCATCCTTTCAAATAAAAATATAAAGAGTAAAATACACCGGTCATCCCTCGAACTTGTACCAAAACCTCACCGAGTCCGCAGAGAATTTTTAGTCACCCAAGGTCCCTACTTCTATGTTTTTCATCATCCAAGGTTTCTTTGATCATTATCCTTTGGTCAACTACCGTTAACTTTCTAATGTCTATTTTTAGGTGAGGGCATAATGGTCTTTTTATCGTAGCATATTATTTACAGCCGTTGTAATTTAAGATCATCATATAAACATTGAAAAAACCAAGTCCATGATTCTATGTTTTCTGATTCTGCAAAAGCATAAGCTAATAGGTATATAGTATATACCATTGTTGCTATTAATTCTCACAATTGTAATAAGTTGACCATTAAAAGGACCATCAATACAAACAACATTTAATCCCAACAACTCTTTTTGACAAGCTTTAATCATGCCTTCAATGCACCTAAACAAACATAAATTCTAGACTAAAATACACCGTTGGTCCTTAAACTTGGCAAGGTGCATCGCGATGGGACAAAACTCGGCCTTTTCATCGCCACATGTCCAAACCTTGGCCATTAAATGCCAAACTCGTCCCTTGACCAAATTTCCGTTAGTCAACGTCCCGTTATATGTTGTTAAATCCTGTTATTCTAGTTAAATGACCATTTTGCCCATTTATATATAAAAACCCTAAACAAATCTTCATTTAATCACCTCCAACCTTCACCTTCGCCTTCTAACCCTAACCCTAACCATAAATCCTCTCAGATCCTGCACAACCACTCACCGCCGCCCACCTCTACCGACCTATCACCGCTATCGTCACCACAACTAACAAAGCAATTGATTCACTCTAGGTTTTAGTTTCTTTTAAAGTTTAGTTTCTTGTTTTTAATATTGTATTTTGTCTTTTAATTAATGAAAAAGTTTTTATGTTATTAATCTGTCAGATCGCTTATTTCACTAATAAGCACTTTAGTGCTTATTAGCTTGTTACTTCTCATTATCACTCTCAAGTTCCATTTTAAGTTGCCACCGCTTTTACAAGTGAAAAAGATACCAAGGTTGTTTTAAAAATGCTTTTGAGTTTAACACCCCATAAAGGGTGTTTGGCACAACATAGTCTTTTGGCATAAACTTGTTTTTACTCTAAATTTGAAATTAAAACATCTCTCATTTAGGATTAGTAGTATTTTTAAAGTAGTTTTAATCACTTTCAAATAGTTTTAAAGGTCTTAAGTTAGTTTTCTAAATTTTCTTATTTAAAGTCGTTTTAAGTAGCTATAGTTAGAATCTAGTTTAGGCCTTAGTTGTTTGTAGTTTTAGCTTCTAAATAGGTTAATACACATGCTTAGAATCTGGTCTTAGACTTTCCTTAGTCAAAAACTCATTTTCACCCATTTTCAAAAATTTGCATTTGCTAAAAATCTCCCAATGAAAATTTTATTTTTGATTTTAATTTCTTTGTTTTAAGTCCTTATGCTCTAAAATTTGGTACGATAGTTATTTAGTTGCTTATCTACTAGCTTGTATTTTTATTTTATTTTTTTTAATTTTTCTTAATGCTTTTTCATTAGCTCAAACTTGCCCTTTAGCCCCATTTCTGCCGCAGAAATTTCAGTTCCCAAACCGCTTATTTTCTTGATTTTTCATTTGCTTAATATGAAGCCTTATGCCTGAAATTTGGTACACATAATCTCGGTTGGTGATCTAGTTATTACTTATTTTTTTAATTTTTAGGTAGGCTTTTAGATAGCTTTTAGAAGCCCTTTTGCGCTTGAGTTTATTGTGTTTACTCAGACTCAACAATGAGAATCTAGACTATTTAGCTTAATGTTTTGCTTTTAATTTAGATATCTATCCACTTTAGCTTATTTTAAGTTCACTAATTGTAATTTAGTTAGTATAGATTAAGTTTATTAGTTAGTAGCTTATTAGAATTTATTAAATAGCTTAATATCCATTTTGTATGCTAGAATTCCTTTTAGAATGGCTTAGATTCCCAAAAACCGCTTCGCTTTCCCTTGCTTATTTTAGGTTGTAATTTTGCTCCCAATCGTTATTATAGCCTTCATCTTCTTACAACTTATTTAGTTTAATTAGTATAGCTTATTAGTAGTCTTAAGGTAGCTTATTGAAAAGATTTGATTGCATCAGTGAATTAGTTATCTCTTATGTTCCTCACCTGCGTAAATCATTTTTTCTTCACTTCCTTTTGTTTTCTGCTTACTATCAATTCGTTAAGGTTCGTTATGTTTCTTTTTCACAGTGCCAAACAAGAATAGACATAATCATTAAACATGCTTTTGACAATGTTAGAAGATTTACGTCCAAACAGAGGAATACAATCGAGAAACCGGGAATTCAGCAGAGCAACAAACTAGAAGGAAGCAAGGGAGATCGATTCGGGAAACTCGGCGTGAATGGTTTTGAGTGGCTACAGGCAGTACTCGACTGAAAAGATTAGTATACGCCATTCTGCTGGTGGCACTATCGTCGTGCTGAACAATGGCTTGGCTGATGCAGTGCTGAACAATGATTTGGTCTCATGTTTCTTGACGTCAATTGTTAGTATGTTGATTGTATCTTTGATTGGGATTGTCCAATTCAGTAGTATGTTTATGTGATTGTAATCTGTTTGGTATTAATATATAATCAATTTCCAAGGTTTTGTTGAAATTTATTTTTGCAAATTGTCTACTTGATAATATTGTATACTAGTTCATTCTTTCATTCTATGTTGCTATTAAATTTAAAGAGAAGCGAAATTTATAGAGAAGCGAGAAAAAAAAGAGATAAAGGAGGGTGGTGGTGGTGATGGTATAATTTTATTGATTAAATACACTGTTAGTCCCTAAGGTTGTACCAACCTTACCACCAAAATAATTAACCAAAACAATGAAATGACTATTTGCCCTCATGTGCAAGGCACATGGGGAAAATAACAGTCCTTGACTAACGGAAAATTGGTCAAGGGACCCGTAACGAGTGAAAAACTTGAAATAGGGACCCCCAACGATGAAAAGGCCGAATTTTGTCCCATCGCGATGCACCTTGCCAAATTTAGGGACCAACCGTGTATTTTAGTCTAAATTCTATTGAATACTTTTGTTGGAAGAGTATTATATGCAGTTGGTTCCACATTAATCTTAACTGTTGTATTAGGGTTTGTATTCTGCAACTCTACAACATAATCTCTCAACATGGTAAATTGTATCTTATATTCACCCCTAATTTATTTATTTATTTATTTTTATTTATTTATATCTTTTTTTGCCCTTAAACCCTTTTACACAAACACTTGAAGTTCAAATTGGTTGGTAAGTTAAGTCCGAACAGCCTTGACCGGAATCGTGGATTGACTTGAACTTGTTCTATTATTTACTTTGAGAGAAAGTTATAGTCAAAGTTCGATCTCCTCGACCGCAAACGCGTGGTGCATCTTCATAAGTTTTGACTAGGGTCGAGCATCAAGGTCCAAAACCAAACCGGACCGACAAAACCGAACGAACCGACAAAAAGCCGAGCCGACACGGCCGTCGGTTCGGTTTCGGTTTCATGTTTTACATGTTTTCGATTTCGGGTCGGTTCGGGTCGGGTCGGTTCGGCCCAATACCGACACAAACATACCTAAATACACCTAAACCAAACCAAATCGACGGCCCGACACAAAACCGAACTGACCCGATGGCCCGTCGGTTTGGTTTCGGTTTAGGTTTTTCATAAATTTCGGTTTTCGGTTTGTTCAGGTCGGGTCGAGTAGGTTTTGGACCGATGCTCAGCCCTAGTTCTTACAGTCCAAGTTTTTGAGCCACGCTTTTCGCCGACATACAACATCCATGGGTACTGTGTTGGTGAAGAAACAGTTTTGGTTGCCATTAATTCCTTCCTTGTTGCATCTGGTTATTGAAATTTTACTTGCATTGTTTGGGCCTCTACCCAGTCCAACACTTTCACCTGGGCTTGAAACTGGAACAATACCCATACATCTGGCCCTTATTTTTTCTTTGTCACTCTTTACAAAAGTCAGTACCCTTCTAGTTTCTATTGAAGGCTCTCTTACCTTCTGTTTAATTTCTTTTTAGAACCAAAGGCTCGACCATAGTAAAGAATGTTTTATAAATAACATCATCCTCATATGTTCTAACTTGTTTCATCCTAAAATAACTTACATCTGACTTAGAACCACAATCAGCTTCAAAGACATTTGTATCTATGACATCTAACTTATTTTTCAAATTTTTGTCATCAGGTATATGACTAGATGTTCCTACATTGCCTAACTGTGTACTCTTAATCATTTGGAACAAAGCAAGTTGTGAATCATTCTCATCACAAGTATTCTCTTCATTTGCCACAATTGAGTCATCAACTATCTAGAAAAATGTTCCTACATTGCCTAACTGGTACTCTAACCCACTTGGAACAAAGTAACATCAACATCAAAGCTTCTCAAAAGTGTTATCCTCATCAATTAAAGGATTATGACGGAATTATATCCTTAAGACCTAAACAGGCTAGTAATTCTAAGGAATGAAGAGAAGAATTGATGACTATCCCAAGATAGTAGTTCATATTACCTCATGTATGAAAACTTAAAAATGTAATCAAGTAGTATACATAAGGTCTCAAGATTTTGTGAGTAGTAAGACATTATTGTGTTTCTAGATATTTTAACGAATTATGGTGATTATCGGGTTCGAGTTCATACTCATGTCATTTCGGATACAAATAAGCCCACTCATTTATAATTTATTACTTACATAAAGAAGCGTCCCAATTTATGCAAGTAAGAAATTATAAACTTATAGTTCGGCGATTTACAATTTCTTTATTTAAATAAAAAAGCATCCCAATCCACTCAAATAAGGATATTATAAATCATCCTACTTAAAATTCGACACAACACTCATACTTAACCGGGAGTTACAAGGCGGTGTAGTACGAGATGACGAGGTGTTCGAGATTACGGGATGAATGTTCACACTTGTCTTTGGAGACGAGAGTAAGACCATCGAGGAATCGACATAGTGTTAAAAAAATAAGCGAAATGCTTAGAAAATTATAAGCGTCTGAGGAGTAAAACAACCAAGAGAAATTGATAAAATGCAACGCTTCGTTATCATATGAAATAATATTATATAGGGTTATGAAATAGTTTTCCCACAATGTCTGAAAAATAAGAGAGGCCATTGTAATCAATTACAAGGTCTTGAGAAGGTTTCCTAAATTACAAAATGTCCGAGTAGGTACGTGATCGGGGAAATCTGGTTGTGCCATAATTCCATGGGATAGGCATACGCAGTCACATTTAGTCGAACGTTTTTATAAACAATCAATATGTAGATAAAACAGTGTTGGGTTACATGGTAAGAATGGCGCACGGAGTGTGAAAGACAGCAATAAGTGTTACGGGTTAAAATGTAACATATAGTTATAATTTAGGTTTAAATGTAACTTGGTTCTCTATAATCAAGCTCGATACCAATCAGAATAACCCAAAATTATCGCAGCAGTAATATTGTATCACCGGGTATTACCTATTAGCACACAAGATAAGTTACGTAAAATGAACTCTAAATGAGACGCTTTGAAAAGATTATCACGAATAATATAAAATATTAGAGTTTACAAAGATGTCCCAACAAGTTTGGAATGCATAAAGAGTACAACATAATCGTTTAAGTTTTATCGAATGATAATGATGCATTGTCTTCAAAAGATCCGTGCGCCTTCACATGCCAGCTAATTCCTTTCGAACCTGAGATAAACATGCTAAAAGTGTCAACACAAAGGTTGGTGAGTTCATAGGTTTATTGTGAAAAATGTGAAAACCTTTATAAGTGAATCCCCGTAACAAGTATATGTAAACATTAAATATAGATCACAAGATTTTTGAGTGTATGATGATTGTACATAAATACAATATCAAAATAGAGATAGTGTTTTCGTTGCCCTAAGTTCCTGGCACGAAGCCTTACATTTTCTAGTTTCTTGTTTTTAGTTTTTGCTTAGTTCATGATTGTACCAAGTTCGTTAATTTGTTATAATACCAAGTCTATTAGTTCGAGATTACACCAAGTACATTAGATTGGTATTATACCAAGTCCATTAGATCGAGATAATACCAAGTCCATTAGTTCGAGATTGTACCAAGTCCATTAGTTCATCAACTGATTCATGATTTGTAAGGATTTGTGTGTGGAAGAAAATAATTGTCTCAATAAATCTATTCATAACATTCACACTTACTACGTAATTAACGGTTCCTAACTTAGGTAACTGGAAATGTTTTGGTACATTTGTATTCGCATGTAAAACAATCGTATTTAAGTAAAGCGAGCAATATGTTTCAATACACAAATAGAGTGTTTCATCAATCGAGTAAAACATTTCGAAAAACAAGTAAAATATAAAAGTAAACGAGCATGTATCTCCCAAAGGTTTATAAAACAGTTAAATGATAGAAAGTGGGGCTACGAAGTCACCGAGAGAAAAGTGATAAGCGATTGTGCAAATAAAATGAGGAATGAGCCGAGAAAGTCCTACGAGCAACCTAAAGTATACATTGTCTTAAGTTCTAAATTGACATTGTAAATATATAAACACGCTTTATGTATAAAACTAGAGGGGGTGGGGGTTGAATAGTTTTACCGATTAAAACTTTTTTTTAAAACATTTAAATCAACTTATGTCAATCTATTTTGGTGAGTGTGGATATTGATAGTTAGATGTGAATAAATTATACTACGAGATAGGGAAAGGAAAACATGACCATAACACAAGTATTTATAGTGGTTCGGCTACAAGGTCACCTTTCTTGCCCTACTTCAGTCTTCGAGTACCCAACTCGAGAGTTCGTAATCACTACACATCACAAGCTCCTTTAACCGCGGAAAAGCCTAACAACGTCGCTTACACTTTTTCCGGTACAAAGCTAAATAGCGGGTTCTTCCACAAGGTAGAACCAAACCTACATCGCCTACACTTTATCCGGTGCAAGGCTAGATACCGGGTTCTTCCACACGGTAGAACTAAACCTACGTCGCCTACAATTTATCCGGTACAAGGCTAGATACCGAGTTCCTTTGGAATACATGAACTAATCCAAGCACCACTAGCTAACATACCACATATATAACCCATGTCTATCAACCCATGTCTTCGAGCTTGCAAGTCTTCTATGCTAAACGTCATGATCTCGCCATTAAGAGGAACCTAAAGAATCACTAATAGAAAAGCTACACAAGTAATCCTTATATCAGAGGTTAAAGATGTAAGAATATAGAGAGAAGATATATCTAAAGTGGTGAGAAGAAATGAGGAAATGGCCAACTATTTATAGGTAAAATGTCCTTTGATCAGCTGGATCTGCCAGATCCTTTCCCAAAGGGATCCGGCCAGTGTAATTCAAGGGATTCGGCTATCTGGTAATACCATTCCGGATTTTGGGTTACAATTTCGGGTTTTGGGTTATGGATTTTAGTCCATGGGTCATGTGATGTCAGGCATGATGTAATAGACATCTTAGGTCATGGGTTATGGACTTTGGGTTACGGTTTAAGATTTTTTGGTCATGGGTCATGGACTTTACCCATTTTAATGTCATGCATACGGTTCATGGGTTTTGGGTCAAGGTCCATGGGTCACGGGTTTTGGGTATGGGTTTTGGGTCATGGATAGTCCAACTTATTTATATTACATGTTACATTTTAACTAATATGTATTTTTTATAGAAAATAAGTAACCAAAGTTATTTATAAGTGTTTTATAAAAATGGTTTTGGTTTTATGTAAAGTATTTAACTAAACATGTTTGATGATTTTGTGGAAAACTAGAAGGGGGTTGTATAGTTTTACCGATTAAAACTTGGTTTTAAACTATTTAGATCGACTTATGTCAATCTATAAGAACGTGTGTTGGATGTTGATAGACAAGCATATCGATAAATAAAAGCTAATATAAAGAGTAAGCACAAAACCACAACGCGAGTATTTATAGTGGTTCGCCACAAGGACACCTTCCTTGCCCTACTCCACCCCCCGAGTCACCTACTCGAGAGTTCGTAATCACTACACAACACCAACTCCTTGCGGCGGAGAAGCCTTCACAACGTCCGCCACTCTTTTCCTAGGTACTAGGCTAGACACGGGTTCTTCCACGAGGTAGAACCAAACCTATCACAACGTTACCTACCTTTTATCCGGTACAATGCTAGATACCGAGTTCCATTATAAAGGAGGAAGTACTACCCAACACTACACAAATCCTATCCCTAAGGAGATTAACTCCTTATGACAACATCAACAAGGATATCAATATCCTTGGATACACCCTATCTCTATTTGTACTTCGATACACCTTATCGATTGTACACTCTTGGCATTCTTCACTAATGCCTTTGACACGGACGTTCGACACCTTTTGTTAGACCCGTTTCCCGGATACAAATAGGCCCCACCTTAGATGAAATTGACTAAGGTTTAACGTGATTGGTTAGTCAACGAATGTTAAATTGACTAGTCAAACTAATAGTTAACACATGTTATGTTATAGTTATAGAGAGTAAAGGGACCTATGTTGCCAAGTGCTAAACATGTTATAAAGTATGGTGGCCAAATAGAAGGAATGAGACTTGAAGGACCTAATGTGTCAATTAGGCAAACTATAACAACTAATAGTTATCTTCACCACATTCTCCATATTCCGAGAAGTGTGTAATGTGTGTTTGTCGTGAAGTGAAGAAGGAAGGAAAGAGACCAAGTTTGATGGGCTAGTAATGAAGAGATTATGTTCCCAATTCAGTAGTAAAGCCCTAGTAATGATCCTCTCAAGTAAGTAATCATGTGTCTTAAGTTAATTGATGAAATTATAAGTTAGGGTTCATACCCAAATTGGGGAATTGGGTAAATGATGGTTTTTAGCTAATTAATAGATTATGATGATCATGGGTTAAGTTTTATTGAGTTAAGTTAATAATTTAATGGAATCAATTATCATATAATCATTCTATGATTATGTGGTAATTAGAAGTGATTAAAAGGAGCTATAGTTGTGGTAACCATAATATAGTTAATTGATTATGTGTTTATGCCTTTAGTGAAATAGCTTAGATTGCAAGAGTGGAGAATGATGATGTTGATAATGATGTGCTTAGTTTCACTATCTTGGAATTAAGGTAAGTAAACCGGTCATTATATGTTGTTATATGATTCTCCACATTATATGTTATGTGATTTTGTTATGCTAAGAAATAAAGTAATTGAATATATGTTTATGTAAAGTGGGTTGAGACTAGTTTGGCTTAACTAGTCATGAAGGATAAAAAGGTGGACTAGGCTAAGGTATGTTAATGTTGACCCATAGAAATGTTTTACTTAAGTGAATCAAGGTGCGTGTTAATGTTTAATGATTTGCAATGGTTAATGAGTTATGATGTATAATGTATGAATGTCTATGATAACATGTTATGAACGCTTACTTACTAAGCCTTGTGCTTACGGTTTAAGATGTTAATGTTTTGTAGGTTAAACGTGAAGGAAAGGTAAAGCTTGGAAATAAGGCTTAAGGATTCTAATGATGAAGATTAAAAGCATGGTAAGAAAGTAAGAGCTTAGGTAGATACCGAGCTCAAGTCAATGTGGTACCCCCGTTGGTCTTAATGGTTTGTAAGTGTGTTGTCAAGTGTCAAGGTATATGTCATGGTTATTGAAGTGAGTGGGTCATCAACGGTATGTCATAACATGATTTAAGTGTTTATGGTCAAAGATAAAGGCGTTTGGTATAATATGTAATTATACCCATTTTGGGTTTTAAATGGGTTAATGATTATGGACATGATTTAATATGTTAAGTTAATGCTTTTGAAAGGTTTGAAGTAATTCGAAGTGGTAAATGTTGTATGTAATGTATCGGGTCAAACGGTATTTTACATAATACCCGTCGCTTTGTAAAGTACCATTCAAGGTCAATTGGTTAATGTTTATGCATGAAAATGATATATATGAGGTCTTAATAAATTCTGAAATTTTGGTGTCTTTCCGAGTAATAGATGTCATTTTCCGGAAAATGGGTGAAAGTATATAAAATGGATATGCAAAAAGGGTGTTTGGGACAAGGTCTATTTTAACCCATTTTGGGTCAAACGGGTCAAGAATGTTTGTAAAACAAAGTATATGGATAAGTGTTTGTAAAGTGGTTAAAATAGTTGGAGAACTAGTGGAGAACTAGTTTGGAGAACAAATTTGGAAAAATCATATCTTTTTAACAGAAGTCGCGCATGGTCGAGCCACCCGTCATTTCAAGATAATCGAGTCTAGTTTCATGTAGAAATACTTTCAAGGGTCGAGTTTGTTACAGACTATATCAGTTCAACGATTAGCAACAGCAGTCGGGCTTTTAAGTCAAATCAAGCCTCAGAAAAGTTTAAATTTCAATGATTTTAAGTCGTCGTTACACCTTTCACTAATGTCTTCGCCTTGACTCTTTGGCATCCTTCACTAATGCCTTGACATGGACGTTAAGCACCTTTCACTAATGCCTACGCCTTGACTATTTCGGCATCCTTCACTAATGCCTTTGACACGCACGCTTAAGCACCTTTTGTTGAAACAGTATATTGCACTTGATAGATCTTGAGCTCGGATCGTTATATATGCCTATGTAATCACAAGCACAATAAAGACAATCTCTACTACTAATGTTTATCGAATATAAACACAAGTAACAAATAACTAAGAACTTGATCCTCTATGGATCTTAATATTAACTAAACCGAGTTTTTCAATCGGACATAAACCTTTCTAATGTGTTCCTTTTATAGACAAGGAACCCTAAACAATATCGCTAAACCGCTTTCCAAGAAACGATAATCATAAAACTAAATAAGATATACACAATCACTTCCTAATAAAGCTCATGTATATCCACACTAAAATAAACTAAACACGGAATAAACACTTCCGCAGAATCAAACTAATCACTATTATTCTTCAGCAGAATAAGTCTTCAGTAATCCACTTCACTCAAGAGAAACCCTTCGCATTAATATCAAGATAATCGTATTTCACATAATTCCCAACAATCCTCCCTAAACCGAATTTGATCGTTAAGTTCCAGCTTCTTGATAGATCATTCAACACCAGAGGATTGGACACGAACAACAAAGAACAAAGAAAGAATCGAAGAACATCTCTATGATGAAGAAACTCAAACGCCATATCTTTGCAAAAAGAACAAATGACAAAAGGTACATCAAAATGCATTAGTTTCATACTATTCTCATCACTCTGTGAGTGTTAACTCGTGAGAGAATCATTGAAAATAAATGGATTTGATGTCTCTTACCAATAGCCATCACTACCGGAGTAGCCAAATGTTTAAGTTCGAAAACTATGGTACATCGATAACCATCTCGATTTATTAGCAAATCAAAGAACTATAAACGGATTTGATATGTCTTTACCGTAGCCGCTTGCTCGTGACTAGTCAATTCTTAGGATTGGTGAATTGATAACCAAATATGGAATGCCAACGCCTTTACCACATGCCATATAAGTGGGCTAGCCAATTCTTGATTCCAAAAGGAATATATCATGGTGAATTGAAAACCATACAACACTCAACAATGAAGCATGGGTGATTGCACTCTATGATTTTGAGCAAATCACACGCCTATCAATGATTTGATGTGTTTTTACCAAAGTCAGACTTTGGACTAGCTAACTCTTTGACATACTCAAAGTATATCGTGAGTCAATAACCAAAAAAATATACAACAACCTGCAAGAAAAGTTAGATAAAACCAAAACACATTTTTTTTTTTTTTTTTTTTTTTTTTTAACTAAAAAGAAAACAAATATTACAAACTAGTACAATCAAGATGAACTCCGTAAGTGATATGTTTGATTCTTAATCAAACCAACACATTGAGTAGCATGCAGTCATCATTTCAAGCAGAATGAGAGGCACTATCAACTTGTGTTTCAAAGAATCTTTCCATAAAAGTACCGTGATAACTGATAAAGCTTATCCGATAGCATACACAAATCATCCCACATGTAGTCCGAACTACATGAACACAAGGCAAAGGATAAAACCTCCAACTCTCAATCTCCATTTATGAGAATTCTTCCAAATAGAATACCCTCGACCATTTGGAGAATTAGAATCAAACATAACTCAAGATCACCTAATGAGATATAAACCGTAACCGCTGCTTGATGAAACTTATAATATCGAATCACATGATCATAAAGCATTTTCAAATCATGTCGATTCACCAAATGAAGAATATCTTTCAAGAAGTTAAACTCAAGAACAAGATCATCCAATTTAGACACGTTGTTAAGCTTTCCATTTCCAATCAACCAATGTCATGAGTTCCTTCATGAAAATCATCAACAGCCCAACTTCAATAAAAGTAGACTCATCACCTTGATATCAAAATCGGTACTCGAAACTGCTTTAGCCAACTGTCGAACATCTTGTAACCAAACTCGTTGTTCCATATCATCACTATTTTCGGTACTAATCAGAAATCACCTCGAATCGTAGAATCATTAAGCTCGACATTGGACAACATTTCGTAAGAAATCAAGGAAGATTCACAGAAACAACCGAGCCTGTAGAAGGAGTAGCATTAGAAATGGTTTCGTAAGAAACAATCAAGATTCCATCAAGGCAAAACAAGATCAAAATTATCCACAATTTCAACTGTTTTCTCGTCTTCGTCGTAGGAACATCACCATTGAATCACGATTTTCCAATAGAGAAGAAGAAGTAGTACCGTGAAGAAAACTTCATAACCGATTATACTCTCGAATCAAAGTATCATCGCACCAAGTCATGACTTGCTTCATGGATAAACCGAATTATGCATAGAAGCATTCTTCACAACTCTTCTCATATAGTTCCTCTTCTCGAGCAATCGTCATAGGTTTTTCTCTTTGGCTTTATTTCTCGATCAATAAGAGCTCTTTTTGCAGCAGATTCTAACTTTTGATTACCAAGTGCCTTCATTTTCCACAAAATCATCATCATTAAAAGAATCTCCTAAGATAAGTTTTGCAAGAGTAGGATCAAGCACCTTGAGAAATATAACCATCCCATTGATCATCAAGAATCGAGGAAAGAAAGCATCAAGTTCTAATTTCTTTCGGAGACAAATCGAAGCACACCGATCTTGAAGAAACTTAGCCACAACACGACTCTTCCAATATCTTCATAATCAAGAAATATTCCACCGAGCTTCATATTGTTCTTTAGTCATCAGCACTGATTTCAAAGAAATCATCAATCACAGATCCCGTCTCTGTCTCGTAAGATGTCTCAAGCAGAACCAATTTCAAAGAACTAATGTGAGCTTGGAAGAACCAATCAAACCCACATCAAGAAACAGTTGAGACAATTCCTCAATCGTGTAGAAAACTTCGTGAGAAGCATTCAATTTATACGCTCTTCCAAAGAAGAAAAACTTCTTCATCAAAAATCCCCAAATAATATATCAAACCCTAATCTCTTCAATTCTTCAAAATTAACCGTAATAACCATGAGTACCAACCCCGAGATCATAGATCTCAAACAACATCCTCATCATCATCCTCATCATCTAGTGAAGATACCAATACATGGTTTAACTATTTTCCAAAACCATATCCTTTACCAAAGAAGTCACCTTTTCTCCTCATCGGAAGATGAAAGTGTTGAGAAACCAAGTGTATCTGCATCAAGACTCGATGAATCCTATAATGAGGGAACATCATACTCCCAACCCTCAAAGACCTAGGCCTCAACGAAGGCCACGGGCAAAAATCCTCCACTTCCTATGGGAAGAAAGGTGGTGTTGGTCTCTTGGCATCATGTTTTGGTGCATCATCACATATCGACGAGGAATGGAAAAAGGAAAATGATGTAAGTTGATATATGATTGAAAGAGTAGATGATGCACAAAGGAAAATCTTTCCTTCTCATCTCTCCGCCACAATCGCCTTCTTCGCTTGCATCAATCCATCCTCCATTTTGATCCTTAGCATCTGTTAGGTTGGTTATGCTTTCACAAAGGCATAGCCGGCATTTAGCGAAATCAAAAGATGTGAACGATCGTGCATATCCAACAGCCTATTAGTGTGAAAGATGTGAGTCATACTCATCGTGCTCATCTTTAGATGTTGGAATAGATGATATGTAATAGATTAGGACTATTAGATCATGTAGATGCTTTTGATGTTGCCAAGATCTTTAACTGTGAAGTACAAACTGCTTCTTAAATGAATGAATGAACTATTTGCTTCAAGATTTCTTTTGATCGACTCATATAACTTCAAGATTTCAACTTCAGAGAAACAAATAACACACTTCAAAGACAATCAATTCTGGAAACCGACTTTAAGCTTTCATGACCATATCTCAACCGATCGTAGACAACCATTCTCGCAAAACAAACACATAAACGACACAAACCAACAAAGAAACACACTAAAAATACATTAGCGGTGTTAGAGTTAGTTAAAACTATCAAATATACAAAATTACATAGAAAATGCAAAGTTATACAAAATCCTCCCCGAGGCATATGCCTCCCCGAGGTTTATGCCTCCCTTAAACTTTGCAGCTAAGGGTTAAGCATGCAATATGGACCACAAGGTGTTGAAACCTTGGTCCTTCAAAAGCCTTTGTTAATGATTCGCCACATTATCATCAAGATGAATTTTCACCACATTTATCAAATTTTTATCATATGCATCTCTATAAAGTGGTGCTCGATTTCAATATGTTTTGTTCGACCGTGAAAACTCGATTTTAACAATGCATATGGTACTTTGATTATCAATAAAATTGTTGTGTTCATGAAATTATACCCATAATCCAACAACTGATTTTGAATCCAAAGAACCTCGTCTACAAAGAATTAGCAAGCAGCCTACATACTCGCTTCAAGAGATGAGGTAGCCACAATAGTTTGTTTCTGCATTGCCAAGAAATCAATCTCTTTCCAAGGAATGGCAACCTCCGTGGTGGACCTCCTATCTGCATTAGCACCAAAGATAGTCACTATCACTATAAGCTTCCAACTTAAAAAGGAGACTCTTTCGATACCAAAGACCTAGAAAAGGTTGGCCTTTAAGGTACTTAAAGATCTTCTTATAAAGATTGAGATGGGAAGTCATGGAGTAACTTGATGTCGCTAACAAACACTCACAAAGATAAGTAATATCAGCCTGAAGTCAAGTAAATACATCAAAGACCCAATCATAGACCTGCATAAATGAACATTCACTGTGGATCGCCATTATTGGTCTTTGACTTTGAGCTTCATAAGGTGTAGTAGCAATGCAGACACCCTCCATACCAAACTTCTTCAATATGTCCTCACATATTTATCCCGACCGATAAAGATACCATCAGGTTTCTCGCGAACTTGAAGACCCAAAAGAAAGTCATCTCCCATTGCACTCATCTCGAAACTCTCCTTCATAAGCTCCTCAAACTCCCTCGCACCAAGCCTCCTTTGTGGATCCAAAGATAATATCATCCACATAGACTTGCACAAGAATAATGTCGTGGAATTCTTCTTTAGGAAAAGAGTCTTATCAATTGCACCTCTTCGTAACCATGCTTCAAATAGAAATGTAGAGACCTAAGATACCGTGCTCTAGGTGCCCGATGTAGTCCATAGAGCTTTGACCACCTTATAAACATGATTTGGATGATCTGGATCTTCAAACTTTAGGTTGATGACATACACCTCCTCTTCAATTTCACCATACAAGAAGGCTCCTTTAACATCCATTTGATGACCATAAAGCCCATATAGGATGCATAAGCTAAAAAATCCAGATAGCCTCAACTCTTGCCATCGTGCAAACACTTCATCATAATCGATTCTCCTCTTGTCTATAACCCTGTGCAACCAATCCGGCTTTGTTCTTGATGACAACACCCCGAGCATCTCTTATTCTTCGTAATCCATTTTGTCCCAATAGCATACTTACCATCGTGCAAGGCACCAATATCCGCACCTGCCGATTTTGAAACTGCTGCATCTCATCCTCGCATAGCTTCAAGCCAACTTGAGTCTTCAAGAGCTCGAGTAACACCGGTTGGTTCCACTTGTGAGAGAAAACAAGCAAATGCACAATGTTGATAGTCTCATGTGATTGTCTCTCCGTTGATTTGAGACATAAGAGACAAAAGCCACTGTCCATATTTAGACGCGCCACAGGCTCTTGTTCTAACAGAGCATTAGGATCACCAATAATATTAGATCGGATGTACATTATTGATCCTTGTTGTAGTGGTGGTGTTGACATCAATGGAAGAATCAAGATTAGTCATTGAGGTTCAAAGTCGATTACATAAAGGTGTATGAAGATGCCTCTTTAGGTTGATGATGACCAAGATCCAAGGTTTTGGAAACCTTGATAAGGTTCACCAAGATCCGTTGACACTTTAGTAGACATAGGAGTAGTGTCACCATATCTTTCAAATTTAATTGGAGAGGTGAGGAGAAATGAACTAACTTCAAGAATTGAAGTTTCACGAGAGCTTCATTTGTACTATTTTCAACATTCCTCTCAAAGATCTAAATTGGTCTGCATACTCTTGTTTCTTCACCGCAAGGTCCTCAAAGATAATAGAATTCATCTTCACACACATCAAGATAATCTTTAGAAGTGTCACCTACAAAATTGTTAGGAGAGAAGGAAGGTACTACAATGGGTTGTTCATCATCGACCCACTGCCGAATTAGCATCCAAAGTGTCTCAGACAGGAGTTGGAGATGCTTCAGAATCGTGATTTTGATCACCTTATGTCTAGTATAACCCAAGTAATCATCAAGTAGTCAAGATCAAATGACCAAACATGACCCGGCCTTGAACATTAGGCTTGTCTTCAAGATACCTCAGATTCAATGTCTCTCAATCTTCTTTGCGTATACATCAGAAACTCAGATGCCTTACTATGAGCGTAATACCCCACAATGTAGCCATCATCGCCTTTCTCATCAAATTTGCCCAAAGGATCACCGGTATTTAAGATTGTCACCGACACCCAAACGGTTTAAGGTAATGAATAACAGAACTTTTCAAAGAGAAGTTCATATGGTGTTTTAAGATGTGGTCTAGTAATGGACACTCTATCGAGTACATAACAAGTCGTACTCAACAAATTCATCAAAACATGGTAGGAAGTTTAGAGTCCGCTAGCATTGATCTTGCAGCCTTCTATTAAGGTTCTATTTTTCTTCCGCCACCCCATTTTGTTGAGGGTTCTTGAGTGCTATAGTCCCTTTGATTCCCTTTAACCCGCAGAGTTCTATCGAATGGCATTTTGAACTCGTACCATTATCACACCTAATTCCTTTCACCTTTTGTTCAACTGATTCTCAATAAGGGTAATGAAGTCTTCAATATCTCGGATGTTTCATCTTTGGTTCTTAGAAAGAATACCCAACAAAATTTACTAAATCCATCGATGATCACCAGACAAAAATATTTATGATCAATGCTTCTCACTTTAGTTGGACCAAACAGATCCATATGAAGCACCAAGAGGTTCAGAATAATGGTTACTGTAATAGAACACCTTTGTAGGAGGCTCAGGTCGCTTTCCTTTGTTGCATGCAACACGCTTATGATCATTGGTGAATACTTTAAGGTGAAGTCTCGAACAAGGCCCGCTTTAGAAAGTCGGTTGATGGTCTTGAAATTGACATGGGCCATCCTTCCGTGCCATTTGGTGGACTCATCCACGCATGCTTTAGCCACCAAACATGTTAAGTCACCGGTTTGACATCCGTTAAGTTGAATGTATACAATTGTGACTACGAGGAACCTTCAAGAGAATTGAAGTATCTTCCGGGAGTTTGAAGTCTTTAGACAAAGACAAGACATTCATCCTCTGTGAAGAGTACTTTGTTCTTAGTGTCACAAATTTGTGAGACCGAAACAAATTGAAGTGTTGAAGTTCCTTAACATAGTAAACATTCTCAAAGTCCAACTGAGGTGTTTTGATGGTCCTTTTCCCGTAATTGTCCATCACTTCCTCCAAAGGTTACATTGCCTCCACCTTCAATAGGTATAAAGTTATGCATCATATCCCCTGCTTCCGACATACTTCTAGAACACCCATCACAACAATTCCAACATCTTTATGCTTAGGGGATGATCCTACAACAACAACAAAATATTCAAAGAATTAGTACACTATGGAGGCTCAAGTCATTGCTCGACTTGAACCTCGCCTTGTGGATCATATGAGTTATGCCATGTAGAAGTATAAGATCCACTATTGTTCTTGGGTTTCCAATGAAACTTAGGTCTCTGCTTATTCCAAGAACAACCTCACGAGGTCTTGATGCAGATCCCAAAGACTTTCCCATTAGTCATAGGGTTAACATAACTAGCCAAAACCATTTTAAAATATTCACCGTTGGTTGAACATATGGTTTTCCAAAAGATCTTCCAAGGAAAAGAAGTATTATAATTAGCAGCTTGTGGAACATAAGGTGGTATATCATTAACATTGGTCCACATTGGTCTAGAATTCCTAGAATCACCACACCTACTCATTCTTTGCTCATGATAATCACAATCCTTAATTAAATGAGATTTACTTCCACACACAAAACATTTCTTCTGAAGAGAAGATTTATTCAAACCAAAAGAAGTATTCTTACAAGCAAAAGTATTCAAACCAAAACCATGAAAAGAATTGTTTTTAACAGTATTATTATGCAAAGAATTAAAAAGCAAGTCTTCGAGGCAACTGCCTTGGAAGGGCATTCTTGGCAAAGAACTCACATGCTTATTGGTAGTCTTGGTGCAGGGTGGTGAAGACTGGGAAGGTCGATTGGGAAGGTCGACTTGTCATTTGAATCACACTGAGACCCTTGCTTGGAGGACTTGTCACCGTGGAACACAAGAGACAAAGTCATTAGTAGAAGTATTAGGTCCGCAAGTCTTTTGACTTTTGCCATACGTGATGGTGTGATCCATCAAAGTCATTAGTAGTGAAAGGTCAATGGGCATGTGCTCACCTCTAATTGGTCCACTTAACAAGATGTAGGTCACCTTCTTTCACAAAATGTGCTAGGCCACCGGTGTAGATCTACGTGTGTCATCCCTAGCTTCTAGGCCTACATATTTAAAACCTAAAGCCACAGAGAATTGGGAGCTTGACTCGCTATAAATGAGACTAGCCAACTTACTACCATTCATCATCCACTCATTATTCCTAGCAATTTCCTCCTTAAGTTTTTCCTTAAGCTCTAGATTTTCCGACTCTACATCCGCTCTTAATTTCTCGCACCATTTTAACTCATTTGTAGCACATTCGAGATCTCTTTCTAAAACACCTATTTTCTCACCATAAGCTATTTCATTCTTCTCAGAACCAAACCTTTGTCTTTCTAGTGTTTTTAAAGCCTGCTTATAAGCTTCTACTTCCATTAGTATTCATTATATTTTGGTTCCATAATATCATAAGCTTGTTTGAGTTCATTATAACGCTCACTACAACCAAACAAACAGTTTTGTACCCGAGAGATTCCCATCAAGGCAACTGATCATGCCTATCTTCCCAAGTACATCCTGCAATCAACCCAACATTCTCGTAACCATCATTATCGCACCTCATGTAGCTTCCAAATCCACATTGTTATCAAGAGTGACCAATGCGGATGAACCCTTTGAAGTTCTCTCGCATCCTTCCGACATCATCGATAAGCAGAGTATCGTACTTCATCACCACCTTCCTGCTTTGCATTCTCCGAAAAGTGACCCATCCGTTGGCATGTGAAGCATTTAACCTTCCTTTGTCAAACCTTGCAGATCACGCCCTTTGAACCCAAATCTACCGACCAAATTTTACACAAAGTTCTTGATATCCATGGAAATCATGGCCACTTGCCACTTCGCCTTCATCTCTTCCATGTCAAGCGGGTCCACCGATCAAAACCTCATAAGCCGCCTCACGAGGGATCATAATCAAGAAAGAAGGTTCCAAGTACATCTTCCATAATTCCACCGGATCTAGGAAGAGGCTTGATGAAGGAGCAAGATGATTAGATGATGATGGATATGAGCTTGAAAAATAGCTTGACTTTGGAGTAGAGGTCTCAAACAAATGCAAGATTATTAGCGTAGAAGATGATCGAAAAGGACTTCTCACATCATGTTCAAGAGCTTTAAGCTTGTTGTACGTACTCATCAAATGTCATCATGTCCAAACCACCTTAGCTTTTAAAGCTATGCTCACATGTAGCCGGGATGGAGGTAATGACCTCGAAACTTAGAGTTACAAATCATCATTATCCGGCTTAGCCTGTCGGTGCAACCGACTCAAGATCTTGTGAAACTTATCATAGCCCTTGTGAATTCTTCCTCTTGAGAGATCCGAAAGTCCCGAACTGCTGTCTCGAGCATGGACTTCTTTCATTCAGACTCCTCATTCCCACCGAACTTCGCTTTAATAGCTAACCATATATCCTTGGCATCATGCATGAAGTGAAAATCACTCAAGTGATCCTCGTGAATAGCTTGCGTAAGAATAGTTCGACCTTTGTTTCTCTCTCGAACTCGCGAGTAATTCTTCAAATTAGCTTGGGAGGAACATTAATCATGTTCCAAGAAGATCCGTGGTAGTTCTCTTCAAGTCGCTCCTTCAAAATAATCGCCATAGATTCCAATCAATGTTGGAAATCCAGCTCGCATCTTCATAGCCCAAAGATCATATCTCCTCTTAAGGTAAGGAAACTTAGCATTGCTATTAGCAAGACTTAGTTGTCGCAGATGGGTGGAGTTTTGGTTGTTAGTGAGTTCGGTTCAACATCTCGAACCGGGCATGGTGTTATTGTAATGGTTGTATTGGTGTTAAGAAAAAGCTTGTCCTTAGTATCGTAGAGACTCTCACGAGGCTCGATACCACTGTTAAACAGCATACGCACCTTGATAGATCTTGAGCTCGGGATCGTTATATATGCCTATGTAATCACAAGCACAATAAAAGACAATCTCTACTACTAATGTTTATCGGAATATAAACACAAGTAACAAATAACTAAGAACTTCTTGATCCTCTATGGATCTTAATATTAACTAAAACCAGTTTTTTCAATCGGTACATAAATTTTCTAATGTGTTCCTTTATAGACAAGGAACCCTAAACAATATCGCTAAACCGCTTTCCAAGAAACGATAATCATAAAACTAAATAAGATATACACAATCACTTCCTAATAAAGCTCATGTATATCCACACTAAAATAAACTAAACACGGAATAAACACTTCCAGTAATCAAACTAATCACTATTATTCTTTTTTTTTCCCCCATTTTGGGAAAAAGGGAAAAATTAACCCAAATTTTAAAATTTCCCATTTAAAATTTTTAAAAAATTTTTCCTTTTTTTCCGGAATTAAGTTTTTTTTTTTTTCCTTTTTTTTAAACCCCCTTTTTTAAGTTTTTAAAAACCCCCCTTTTTTTTTTTTAAAAAAAGGGCCCCCCTTTAAGGAAAAAAAAAAGGGCCTTTAAATTTTTTTAAAAAAAAAAAAAAAATTTTTTTAAAAAAAATTTTAAAATTTAACCCAATTTAAAAAAAAAAAATTTTCAAAGGTTTAAATTTTTTAAAATTTAAATTTTTAAGGGTTTCCTAAAAATTTTTAAAAAAAAGGGAAATTTTTGGGTTGGGGAAAAAACCCAAAGGGAAAAATAAAACCCCCTTTTTTTTTAAATTAATTTTAAAAAATTTTGAAATAAAATTTTAAAATTAAAAAAATTTTTAAAATTTCAAAATTTTAAAAATTTCCCCCCAAAAAAATTAAAAAAAAAAAAAACCCCCCATAATTTGGGGGGTTTGGGGGAAATTTTTTTAAAATTTAAATTTGGGAAAAATTTTTTTTTAAAGGGGGGGGAAAAAAACAAAAATTGTTAAAAAAAAAAATTTTTTTAAAAAATTAAAAGGGGGAAAAAAACCGAAAAAAAAACCCAAAATTTCCGGTTTTTGTTAAAAAATTTTTTATTAAAAATTTTTTTTGGGGAAAAAAAAAGGGGTTAAAAAAAAATTTAAGGGTTTTAAAAAAAAAAATTTTTGGGGGGAAAAAAAAAAATTTTTGGGGGGGGTTTTTTTTAAAAAAAATTTTAAAAACCCTTTTTTTGGGGTTTAAAAAAGGTTAAAAAAGGGGGGAAAGGTTTAAAAAAAATGTTAAACCAAAAGGAAAAATTTTAAAAATTTTTAAATTAAAATTTTTTAAAAAAATTTTTTTTTCCCCCAAATTAAATCCAAAAAAAAAATTTTTTTTTTTTTAAAAAAAATTTAAATTTTTTTTGGGTTTTTTTTAAAATTAATTTTGGGAAAATTTTAATAAAAATTTTTTAAAAGGTTCCCCAAAAATTTAAAAAAAAAAAAGGGAAAAAATTTTAAAGGGATTTTTTTTAAAATTTTCCCCTTTTGTTTTTTGGAAAAAAAAATTGCCAAAAATTAAAAATTTAATTTTTTTTTTAAAAAAAAAAAAAAATTTTATTTTAAAAAAAATTTTTAAAAATTTTTAAAAAATTGTTTAAAAAAAAAAAAATTTTTTTAAAAATTTTTTTAAAATTAAAAAAAACCCTTTTTTTAAAATTTTTGTTTTTTGGGGAAAGTTTTAAAAAAAAAAAAAAAATGGGGGGAAAAAAAAAAAGTCTTTTAAATTTTTAAAAAAAAAAAAAAAAAAAAAATTTTTTTTTTAAAAATTTTTAAATTAATTTTTTTTTGGTTGGGGAAAATTTTTTTTTTGAAAAATTTTAAAAAAAAAAAAAAAAAAAAAAAAGGGGTTGGGAAAAAATTTTTTTTAAAAAAAAGGGGTTTAAAAAAAAACCTTGGAAAAAAAAGGAAAAAAAAAAAGGGGTTTAAAAAAAAAAAAATTTTTTTTTTTAAAAAAGGGTTTTAAAAAAAAACCTTTTTTATTAAAAAAATTTTTAAAATTTTTTAAAAAAAATTTTTAAAAAAAAATCCCCTTTTGGGAAATTTTTTGGGGTTGGGTTTTGGGAAAAAAAAAAAAAAAATTTTTTAAAAGGAAAGGAAAAAAAAAATTTTTAAAAAAAAAAAAAATTTTTTTTTTTAAAAAAAGGGGGACCCCCCCCCTTAAAAGGTTTTTTAAAAAACCCTTTTTTGGGAAAATTTTTGGGGTTGGAATTTTTATTAAAAGGGGTTTTCCCAAAAAAAATTTTTTTTCCGGTTTAAAAGGGGGTTTTTTTTGGAAAAATTTGGGGGGGCCCCCGGGGGGGGGGTTTTTTTTTTTGGAATTTTTAAAACCCAAACCCTTTTAAAAAAATTTTTAAAAATTAAACCCTTTTTTAAATTGGGTTTTTTTTTTTTTTCCAAAATTGGGAAAATTTTAAAAAAAATTTAAAAAAAAAATTTTTAAATTTTAAAAAAAAAAAAAAAGGGGGTTGGGGGAAAAAAAAAAAAAAAATTTAAATAAAGGAAAAAAAATTTTTTTTGGGCCCCCTTTCCCTTTCCCCCCCCCAGGTTTGGGGCCCCAAAAATTTTTTTTTTTCCTTTTTGGTTTTGGGGGGTTTTAATGGGCCCCCCCCTTTTATTTTTTTTTTAAAAAAAAAAGGGGAAAAATTTTTTTTTTTTTTTTTTTTTTTTCCCCCCCTTTTTTTTTTTGGGGGGCCCCTTTTGGGGGTTTTTTGGGGTTTTCCAAATTTTTAAATTTAATTTTTAATTTTTTAAAAATTTTTTAAAAATTAAAAAAAATTTTTTAAAAAATTTTTTTAAAAAAAAATTTTTTTTTTTAAAAAAAACCTTTGGAAAAAAAAGAAGGGGTTTTTTAAAAAAAAAATTTTTTTTAAAAAAATTTTTTTCCCCTTTTTTTTGGGGTTGTTGGGTTTTTTAAAAAAAAAAAAAATTTTTAAAAAAAATTAAAAAAAGAAAAAAACCCCAAAATTTTTTTGGGGGAAAAAAAAATTTCCCCCAAAATTTAAAAGGGTTTTACCCTTTTTTAAAAAAAAAATTTTTTAAAAGGGTTTTTTTGGTTTAATTTTTTTTTAAATTTTAAAAGGGGGGGAAAAAAAAAAATTTTTTTTTCCCCCTTTTTAAAAAGGGGGGTGAATTTAAAAATTTTTAAAAAAAAAAAAAAAAATTTTTTTTTTTCCCTTTAAAAAAAGGTTTTTTAAAAAAAATTTTTTTTTTAAAATTTTAATTTTTTTTTGGGGTTTTTTTTAAAAAATTTTTTGTTGGAAATTTTTTAAAAAAAGGGGTTTTTAAAAATTTGGGTTTAAAATTTTTTTTTTTGGAAAAAAAAAAAAATTTTTTTAAGGGGGTTTTGGGGGAAAAAAAAAAGGGAAAAGGGGAAATTTAAAGGAAAATTAAAGGGGAAAAGGAAATTTAAAAAAAAATTTTTTTTAAATTTTTAATTTTGGGGGGTTTTTTTTGGGGTTAAAAAAAGGGGGGAAAAAAATTTGATTTTTTTTAAAAAAAAAACCCTTTTTTAAAATTAAACCCGGGTTTTGGGTTAATTTTTTAAAAATTTTTAAAATTTTTAAATTTTTTCAAAAAAATTTTTTGGGAAATTTGGGTTTTTTTTTTTAAAAAAAATTGGGGTTTTTTTTTTTTAAATTTTAAAAATTTAAAAATTTTTTTTTTTTAAAAATTTGGTTTTTAAAAATGGGAAAAAGGAAAAAAGGGGGGGTTTTAAAAAATTTTTTTAAAAAGGGGGGAAAATTTTTAAAAAGGGAAAAGGAAAGTTTTTAAATGGTTTTTTTTTAAAATTGGGGGGGTTTTTTTTTTTTTTAAAATTTTTCCCCCCTTTAAAATTTTTTTTTTTAAAAAAAAATTTTTAAAATTTTAAAAGGGGTTAGGGGGAAAAAAAAAAAAAAAAAATTTTTTTTTGGGCCCTTTTTTTTTTTGAATCTTTTGGGGTTTTTTAAATTTTAATGAAAATAAAAGTTCCCAACCATCCACTAGGAACATATTTGCTCTTTTTCAAAATTATGATGATCTGTTGATTCGATAGACACTTTTAAGAATGTTCACAAATCGGGTAATACCTACAAGAATCGATAATTGAACTAAATCTAACCGAACCGAAATTTGTCAAAATCGAACCAAATCGAATTAATTATTCGATTTTTGTTTTGAATTATGATTTTGGTAAAATGAAATCGAACCAAAAAACAAATTCACATAAATATATATATTTTATGTATTTACATATAAAAAAAAAAAAAAAAAAACTATTAAAACTCTTTTCTAGTGTAAAATAATATTTTTAGAATAAAGAAAAACAAAATTACTTCTAAAATTTATATAATTAATGAAAAATAAATATAAATTATGTAATTTGGGTTATTCGGATAAACCCGAAAACCGAACTAAATTCATATTTGATTTTTCGTTCAATTTAAATTTGATTCGATTCGGTTTTCAATTTTACTCAAAAAAAAATTAATTGAATTAATCAAAACGAATAAACCGAACAAATCGATAACCAACACTCTAGACACTTTATTCTTTACTTGTTAATTTGTTATGGACTTACGGACTGCGGACATATATGGTTTTGGGCTATCTTAGCTGGGCCTGTGAGACCTCTACCATGTTAAGGTTCGCTAGTTTAGGACATATCCAATATTCGAATGTGGTATAGAAGACAAAACATTTCTTTTTCTTTTTTTTAATTAAGAGCATATCTAATGTGAGGTAGAGAAAAAACTATATTTTATCCTAACTAAGAGCATATTCAGTGAGAAGTTGATATGTTCTTCTAGAAATCAAAATATTAATGAAGAAAAACTAATCATATTAATAGGAGTTTTAATAAAAAAGAATGAATCTCGAATTAATCAGACAAATAATTTGTTATTAATAGAATAATAATTGTGTTTACAAGAGAGGAAAGGAAGTTTTATGTACAATTAACCGTATAATTCGAAATGAAGAAGTTGGTTAACTTTTATAAAGGAAGTCTAACCAACTTTTTTGCTTAAGCAACAACAATAACATACCCAATTCTGTTGAGGTGGGGTAAGAGGAGATAAATGCAAACAAGTCCTATCCTTACATCATAGGCCCGAAGTAAGGAGGATTGTTCTGTGCAAACAAGTAACTAGTTTTTAAGTAAACACATGACTGGCACGTGTTTGCTCTTTTATAAACACATATCATAAGTAGAGTGAAACCTTCTTTTTTAAAAAGTCATTCGATGGCTTTGTTTTTCTTCGAATCAATTACATTTTTTGGCAGGACTTGTGGATTATCAAGTCACTCACATCAAACTCGTTATATAATGAAAATGAACTTTAAATAATAGCTTATAATTTTGATTATTTGCATTTGAACATATTTGTGTCATAACTTTTGTTATTGGAAAACTTGATGCATTATGAATGGATGTTAATATTTGATCTAATAAATATGGCCCAAGCCCGTTTATAAGATCGGGTCATATTAATCGGTCTAATAGTACATTCTCAATAGTTTTGATGGTTAGTAACAATCAAAACTGTCCAAAAACATGTAATTCTTTAATGGTAATAATCAAAGTATCAACATAAGTTACGAAGACTTGAAACCTAAAACATGCAGGAATTTTATTATATATGTAACACCCTTGAAAAACATCAACACAAAGGACTCATAGCAATTCTTCATCACTCTATATTATGGAGTAGCATTTGTTTTTCTAACTGAAAGCATAGTACAAGATTCCCTGGTTTAACTGTATTCATATCTACCATTCAAAAGATAAAACCATCTATTTCAAAAAAATAAAAAAAGATAAAACCATTAAGTATTATGGAGTAGCATTAGTTTTTCTAATTGTCATTCATTAACATCATATTTTGCTTGTTTTTTACATCCTCACCCACAATTGCCTAAGTCTAAAAGTTTATATGGCATAAGCCTCTCTCTTTTCACTTATTTGACCAATTTCAAAGGCCTCATCATCACATTATCTTCATGATCCAATATCTGCAACACAAAAGTAAAAATGCATTATAAATAATTGTATCATAAAATATGTAACAATAAGAATATGTATGAGATAAGGAACTTACATGGCAATGGTAGACATAACCCGGCTCTGCAGTTGCATCAAAGGGATACGATGCATTTGTATGTATGTAAGCAAACTTCACGATGATCTTTGTGAGGACACCGGGTTGCATCTTATACACATTCTTCCACCCTTTTTCATATGGTTCAACACTTAGCTTTTTCCCGGTTGCATATTTTTCAATATTACATTTTTCGGCATTGTTAAGTTTATTCATACAATCTCTAAACTCGTCGATGTTTGTTATATTTGTCTGATCCAATACTTTGAACAATCCAAGATGGATATGTAACGGGTGATTGTCCTCTGTTAGATTGATCACGTTCCAAATCTCTGTAGTCCCCACCTTAGGTTTCTCGGTTACCGGATCATCATATGATAATGCATTTATATAGAGATGAAGTGGCTCGTCAATAGCACTTGCATACTCATACATAGCAATGTAACGTGTTTTAGATACTTCAGATAGTTTTGGGGCCGGATATTTCAGCAACTCTTTTGGAACCCGTGAGGAGTCATACACGCGTTTACCACTTAGAATGAACTTCATGACTTTACTGTTGTTCTCATTCACCGGGTCTCCACCGGGAAACGGATACGCAGCCCCATTATGTAGAATAACTGAGTTTGACTTTGACTTTGAAAAGTCAACTACCACATCAGATATCTCAGATGGGCCCATAAGTATCTCCTTAACCATTACTGATTCCTCGTTATAGACCGAGTCAGAAGCCACATGGATAAATCTTAGACCGTTACTGAAAAAGAACTTAAAAACCTCGCGTTACTAGAGTTGATGATACGGAACCTGTATTTTCTTCTGCGAACATTCATGTAAGGCCATGCTTTCCGTTAACAATGATAACATCACCAAAATACTCTGGTTGCCACACTGGATGGACTGATGGGTTGTTTCCTTTGGTGTCCATGTAAATCGACCCATTAGTTCTAAAGCTACGATCAACGACTATTAATGTTCTATCAAACTCATCTCCAGATGGGAGTCCTAGTGGGGCCTCAACTTTATGACGTATAATGTAGGCCCAAACAGCCCGGCAAGAATGTTGACTCTAACAACCCCATGGCATGGTCATGGTAATACTGATTCTTAGGGCATTTGTTTGTTATGATAATGATAAGTCTTTTGGACCACATAGGCCCAACTTCTTTAAAGCCCGCGGTGAACCATGAATGTGAGTTTCCATCACTTTGTGGTTCATCGATACCACCATGCAGGTGCACTACTGTGGGAATGCCTTTGTGTGTACGAGGATGGCCGTTGGGATGGTCTCGTCTACTGGGAGTATATGTTGTGAAGGGAGATGATTTTTCCAAGTCAAGTATGTGCTAACACCGTGCATAGCCTCAATCGTAGGACCAGGAACTGTTGCGCTGTTCTTTGTTTCACCGTATGCAAACACCTTAGTTGGTGGGAGGTCCTTGTGAAATTTCTGTACAATGAAACAAAAGAGTTTAAAAAAACAGTATCATCATACATTTAAAATCTATCATCTCAATGTGGAAACTAAACTTCATTAACTTTGTCTTGGTCAACGTGTCATTTTACATATGATTGTTAATACGATCATTTAAGGTAGCTAATCTTGCTGGTGCTAATAATTTAATTTTATTGAATTTATTTTGTAGCATTCCATTTTTTCAAACGTGTTTTACTTTTTGTCATTAGTAGACCGGTAGTATGTCGATGTATAACCTTTTAAGGTATACCTTACGTCACGGACGGAACCAGAAACAAATATGATTGGGTGTACACATTTTTTGAAACCATAATATAAAAACATATTTTGATAAACCTTGTGCATTTAAAATACCTTTAAAAAATATTAATATTCTTTTAAAAATTAACATTATATCGAAAATTCTATAAAGGTTTCAGCACCCGCAAAAACCTTACAAAAGATAAAAAGTTACTTAATTAATTGAATAAAAACTAACAATTGGCTAAGTTTTAAATTGCCTAAAAGTGAGTTCCATTGTAGATAAAAACTTCACTTTGAATTAAATGTCACGTTTGCTACATCTGGAAAACACTCAAGTTACATAGAAAATACAACCTTTAACATTTTAAGTAAAAATATGTATAATGGTCCACATGCATCCAATAGTATTTCATATCGATTTCTAAAAAACGTCAAGCAGTAGCAATAAGTTTATGTGTTTGTCTGGTGATAAATATAAAGAATCACAAGAAATGCTTTACCTTTTGAAAAGGGGTATGAAACGACAAAAGTGGGGCTAAGAAAAAAACCGATAGTGTCTTGTTCTTGCAGAGGTATGTATGAGTTGTACATCACCCCAAAAAGTGAGTATTCTCCACGTATAAATTTTTTCTTAATACACGTATCTAATACTTAACTACTTACTAGGCATTTCATCTTTTGCATGTGTTATCAAACTTTTTGCAAACATGAAAAGTGTTCTCTATATGATTTTACAGAATTGGTAGAACCTTAAAGATGTGATCTTTTTAAGAAGGGCACACCATTAAACTGGGATTCATCTTAATGTAAAGTGGAACACTGTATTTACTAAAAAGTTACTGACTCAAAATAGATTTTCTCGATAAAAAATAAGTAGTTTAATAAAAGCATAATTATTATTATTATTTTATTTATTTTTTTCGCAAAAATATCAGTTTTCTTTTAACTAATTAATTAATTTTTTCGTTAAAGTTGTAATAATAATTTCAAGCAAATGTAATATGGTAAATTCGATTAAATATTCCTATCTATTTTTTGTAGTAAGCAATTAAATTGAGATATTTCCAAAAAAGAGAAAAAAAAAAAATAAATAAATAAAATAAATAAAATCGAACTATTAATTTGAGTCCGAAAGAGTAGTACCTACTATGTTTTCTTCAAACTCAAGTTAGACTATTACAATAACTAACTGGGAAAGAATTTATGAAGGAATTTAATGATCATAAAGTAAGTTCCTTGACATTTTGTATGAGAATATTTGCATTCAATACGAAAGTTATTGCAAATTTATTTATCAAAGTGAGTAGTACAAACAATAAAAAGACAAGTAAAAAAAAAAACAATGCATGATAACATCAAGAAAAATGAGATTTTAATACATACCCAATATTTTTGAAACATGGAGATTTTAAGAGTCTTTGAAACAGGAACACCATGAACAACATCATAGCCTTTGATTCGTGGCATATCCGGAATTTCATCAACAAACATTTCCAACTTAGATGGACTTACTATCCCAACATCACCATAAACAACCACAAAAAGACCCAAAATATGAACTAGAACAATAGTATAAGTCATTTTTATTCCACTTCTACCCATCTTTGTTTCTGCATAAACATGAACACACACAATTCTAGAGTGTTGTGTGTGCAAGAAAGTTGTGGAGAGAGTAGATGGATGTGTTTATTTGTGTGTACTAATGGAATTAGAATCATATATATAATCAATGTGAATGTGATAATGATTGGGTGGTGTATGAAGTGTGAAGAGGGGTTTTGTAATGTTTATAAAACAAAGAAAAGTAATTCCATTTAATAAAATGGGTAGAGAAATAACTTTTGTTTATACTATTAAACCACATAACTTTCTCTTGTTAATATACTTTTCTTTTTATAACTTACATATATATAATTTTAAATCGTAGATCCTTGAAGTTTTATGCTTTTCTTGTCAAATGCTATAATACTTTCTTATAAAATATCAAATGATATAAAAATATCAAATGACTTGTAAATGGTAGGTTTTGTTAGGTCTTTCTGCTTTAATTGTTAAAGCATTTGGTGTGGTGACTTAAGTTATTTCGTCATTTCAACATCACTTCAAAGATTCATATTTTATTCACACAACAAAATATCTTTTTACTAATGGCTCAAGCCATTTTAGTAATTAATTTTTAATTTTTCGAACAAACTAATTTTTCATCCTTTCAAATAAAAATATAAAGAGTAAAATACACTGTCATCCTTGAACTTGTACCAAAACCTCATGAGTCTGGCAGAGAATTTTAGTCACCCAAGGTCCCTACTTCCATGTTTTCATCATCCAAGGTTTCTTTGATCATTATCCTTGATCAACTACAGTTAACTTTCTAATGTCTATTTTAGGTGAGGCATAATGGTCTTTTATCGTAGCATATTATTTACAGCCGTTGTAATTTAAGATCATCATATAAACATTGAAAAAACCAAGTCCATGATTCTGCAAAAGCATAAGCTAATAGGTATATAGTATATACCATTGTTGCTATTAATTCTCACAATTGTAATAAGTTGACCATTAAAAGGACCATCAATACAAACAACATTTAATCCCAACAACTCTTTTGACAAGCTTTAATCATGCCTTCAATGCACCTAAACAAACATAAATTCTAGACTAAAATACACGTTGGTCCTTAAACTCATGAGGTGCGTCGCGATGGGACAAAATCTCGGCTTTTCATCGCCACATGTCCAAACCTTGGCCATTAAATGCCAAACTAGTCCTTGACCAAATTTCGTTAGTCAACGTCCGTTATATGTTGTTAAATCCCGTTATTCTAGTTAAATGACCATTTTGCCCATTTATATATAAAAACCCTAAACAAATCTTCATTTAATCACCCTCCAGCCTTCACCTTCGCCCTAACCCTAACCATAAATCCCCTCTGTATCCCGTGCACAACTACTCCGCCTGCCGCCCACCTCTACCGACCTATCACCGTCATCGTCACCATCAACTAACAAAGCAGCTGATTCACTCTAGGTTTTAGTTTCTTGTTTTTAATATTGTATTTTGTCTTTTTAATTAATGAAAAAAAGTTTTTATGTTATTAATCTGTCGTACTGCTTATTTCACTAATAAGCACTTTAGTGCTTATTAGCTTGTTACTCTCATTATCACTCTCAAGTTCCATTTTTAAGTTGCCATCGGTTTTACAAGTGAAAAAGATACCAAGGTTGTTTTAAAAAGCAGGTTTTGAAGTTTAACACCCGTAAAGGGTGTTTGGCACAACATAGTCTTTTGGCATAAACTTGTTTTTACTCTAAATTTGAAATTAAAACACTCTCATTTAGGATTAGTAGTATTTTTAAAGTAGTTTTAATCACTTTCAAATAGTTTTAAAGGTCTTAAGTTAGTTTTCTAAATTTTCTTATTTAAAGTTTGTTTTAAGTAGATATAGTTAGAATCTAGTTTAGGCCTTAGTTGTTTGTAGTTTTAGCTTCTAAATAGGTTAATACACATGCTTAGAATCTGGTCTTAGACTTTCCTTAGTCAAAAAACTCATTTTCACCCATTTTCAAAAATTTGCATTTGCTAAAAATCTCCCAACAGCCTTTTATTTTTGATTTTTAACTTCTTTGTTTTAAGTCCTTATGCTCTAAAATTTGGTACGATAGTTATTTAGTTTCTTATCTACTAGCTTGTATTTTTATTTTATTTTTTTTTTAATTTTTCTTAACAGCTTTTCATTTGCTCAAACTTGCCCCCTTAGCCCCATTTCTGCGTCAGTAGCCTTAGGTTCCCAAACTGCTTATTTTCTTGATTTTTCATTTGCTTAATATGAAGCCTTACGCCCTGAAATTTGGTACACATAATCTCTGGTTGGTGATCTAGTTATTACTTATTTTTATGAATTTTTAGGTAGGCTTTTAGATAGCTTTTTAGAAGCCCTTTTGTGCCTATTGTCATTGTACTCAAACAATGAGCAATGACTATTTAGCTTAATGTTTTGCTTTTTAATTTAGATATCTATCCACTTTAGCTTATTTTAAGTTCACTAATTGTAATTTAGTTAGTATAGATTAAGTTTATTAGTTAGTAGTTTATTAGAATTTATTAAATAGCTTAATATCCATTTTGTATGCTAGAATTCCTTTTAGAATGGCTTAGGATTCCCAAAAAGCGCTTTTGTTTCCCTTGCTTATTTTAGCTTGTAATTTTGCTCCCAATCGTTATTATAGCCTTCATCTTCTTACTGACTTATTTAGTTTAATTAGTATAGCTTATTAGTAGTCTTAAGGCAGCTTATTGAAAAGATTTGATTGCATCGATGAATTAGTTATCTCTTATGTTCCTCACCTTGCGAAATCGTTTTTCTTCACTTCCTTTTGTTTTGCTTACTATCAATTCGTTAAGGTTCGTTATGTTTCTTTTCACAGTGCCAAACAAGAATAGACATAATCTGTTAAACATGCTTTTGACAATGTTAGAAGATTTACGTCCAAACAGAGGAATGCAATCGAGAAACCGGGCTTCATGCGAGCAACAAACTAGAAGGAAGCAAGGGAGATCGATGTCCGGGAAACTCGATGTGAATGGTTTTAAGTGGCTACAGAAGTACTCGATGAAAAGATTAGTATACGCCATTCTCTTGGTGGCACTATCGTCGTCTTGAATAATGGCTTGGGCGATGCGATGTTGAACAATGATTTGGTCTCATGTTTCTTGGCGTCAATTGTTAGTATGTTGATTGTATCTTTCATTGGGATTGTCCAATTCAGTAATATGTTTATGTGATTGTAATCTGTTTGGTATTAATATATAATCAATTTCCAAGGTTTAGTTGAAATTTATTTTTGCAAATTGTCTACTTGATAATATTGTATACTAGTTCATTCTTTCATTCTATGTTGCTATTAATTTTAAAGAGAAGCGAAATTTAGAGAGAAGCGGAAAAAGAGATAAAGGGAGGGTGGTGGTGGTGATGGTATAATTTTATTGATTAAATACACGTTAGTCCCTAAGGTTGTACCAACCTTACCACCAAAATAATTAACCAAAACAATGAAATGACCATTTGCCCTCATGTGCAAGGCACATGGGAAAATAATGATCCTTGACTAACGGAAAATTGGTCAAGGACCCGTAACGAGTGAAAAACTTGAAATAGGGACCCCAACGATGAAAAGGCCGAGTTTGTCCCATCGCGATGCACCCAAATTGCCAAATTAAATACTTTTGTTGGAAGAGTATTATATGCGGTTGGTTCCACATTAATCTTAAGCTGTTGTATTAGGGTTTGTATTCGCAACTCTACAACATAATCTCACAACATGGTAAATTGTATCTTATATTCACCCCTAATTTATTTATTTATTTATTTTATTTATTTATATCTTTTTTGCCCTTAAACCCTTTTACACACACTTGAAGTTCAAATTGGTTGGTAAGTTAAGTCCGAGCAGTCATGACCGGAATCGTGGATTGACTTGAACTTGTTCAATTATTTACTTTGAGAGAAAGTTATAGTCAAAAGTTGGGATCTCCCTTGACTGCAAACGCGTGTGTGCATCTTCATAAGTTTTGACTAGGGCTGAGCATCAAAGGTCCAAAACCAAACCGGACCGACAAAACCGAGCGAACCGACAAAAGCCGACCGACCCGGCCCGTCGGTTCGGTTTCGGTTTCATGTTTTACATGTTTTCGGTTTCGGTCGGTTCGGTTCGGGTCGGTTCGGCCCAATACCGACACAAACATACCTAAATACACCTAAACCGAACCGAACCGACGGCCCGACACAAAACCGAACTGACCCGATGGCCCGTCGGTTCGGTTTCGGTTTAGGTTTTTCATGAATTTCGGTTTTTGGTTTGTTAAGGTCGGGTCGGGTAGGTTTTGGACCGATGCTCAGCCCTAGTTCTTACAGTCCAAGTTTTTGAGCCACGCTTTTCGCCGACATACAACATCCATGGGTACTGTGTTGGTGAAGAATCAGTTTGGGTTGCCATTAATTCCTTCCTTGTTTCATCTGGTTATTGAAATTTTACTTGCATTGTTTGGGCCTCTACCCAGTCCAACACTTTCACCGGCTTGAAACGGAACAATACCCATACATCGGCCCTTATTTTTCTTTGTCACTCCTTACAAAAGTCGGTACCCTTCTAGTTTCTATTGAAGGCTCTCTTACCTTCTTTAATTTCTTTTTAGAACCAAAGGCTTGACCATAGTAAAGAATGTTTTATAAATAACATCATCCTCATATGTTCTAACTTGTTTCATCCTAAAATAACTTACATCGACTTAGAACCACAATCGACTTCAAAGACATTTGTATCTATGACATCTAACTTATTTTTCAAATTTTGTCATCGTATATGACTAGATGTTCTACATTGCCTAACGTGTACTCTTAATCATTTGGAACAAAGCAAGTTGTGAATCATTCACATCACAAGTATTCTCTTCATTTGCCACAATTGAGTCATCAACTATCTAGAAAATGTTCCTACATTGCCTAACGGGTACTCTAACCCACTTGGAACAAAGTAACATCAACATCGGGCTTCTCAAAAGTGTTATCCTCATCAATTAAAGGATTATGACGGAATTATATCCTTAAGACCTAAACAGGCTAGTAATTCTAAGGAATGAAGAGAAGAATTGATGACTATCCCAAGATAGTAGTTCATATTACCTCATGTATGAAAACTTAAAAATGTAATCAAGTAGTATACATAAGGTCTCAAGATTTTTCTTGAGTAGTAAGACATTATTGTGTTTCTAGATATTTTAACGAATTATGGTGATTATCGGGTTCGAGTTCATACTCATGTCATTTCGGATACAAATAAGCCCACTCATTTATAATTTATTACTTACATAAAGAAGCGTCCCAATTTATGCAAGTAAGAAATTATAAACTTATAGTTCGGCGATTTACAATTTCTTTATTTAAATAAAAAGGCATCTCAATCCACTCAAATAAGGATATTATAAATCATCTTACTTAAAAATTCCCGACACAACACTCATACTTAACTGGTGAGTTACAAGGCAGTGTAGTACGAGATGACGTAGGTGTTCCGAGATTACGGGATGAATGTTCACACTTGTCTTTGGAGACGAGGTAAGACCATCGGAGGAATCGACATAGTGTTAAAAAATAAGCGAAATGCTTAGAAAATTATAAGCGTCGAGGAGTAAAACAACCAAGAGAAATTGATAAAATGCAACGTTTCGTTATCATATGAAATAATATTATATAGGGTTATGAAATAGTTTTCCCACAATGTCTCGAAAATAAGAGACCATTGTAATCGATTACAAGGTCTTGAGAAGGTTTCCTAAATTACAAAATGTCCGAGTAGGTGCGTGATCGGGAAATATGGTTGTGCCATAATTCCATGGGATAGGCATCTGTGATACATTTAGTCGAACGTTTTTATAAACAATCAATATGTAGATAAAACAAGGTTGGGTTACATGGTAAGAATGGCGCACGGAGTGTGAAAGACAGCAATAAGTGTTACGGGTTAAAATGTAACATATAGTTATAATTTAGGTTTAAATGTAACTTGGTTCTCTATAATCAAGCTCGATACCAATCAGTAACAACCCAAAATTATCGCAGAGAATATTGTATCACCTGGGTATTACCTATTAGCACACAGATAAGTTACGAAAATGAACTCTAAATGAGACTTTTGAAAAGATTATCGATCGAATAATATAAAATATTAGAGTTTACAAAGATGTCCCAACAAGTTTGGAATGCATAAAGAGTACAACATAATCGTTTACAAGTTTTATCGAATGATAATGATGCATTGTCTTCAAAAGATCCGCGCGCTTCACATGCCATTAATTCCTTTCGAACTTGAGATAAACATGCTAAAAGTGTCAACACAAAGGTTGGTGAGTTCATAGGTTTATTGTGAAAATGTGAAAACCTTTATAAGTGAATCCCGTAACAAGTATATGTAAACATTAAATATAGATCACAAGATTTTCGAGTGTATGATGATTGTACATAAATACAATATCAAAATAGAGATAGTGTTTTCGTTGCCTAAGTTCCCGCAATCAAGCCTTACGTTTTCTAGTTTCTTGTTTTTAGTTTTGCTTAGTTCATGATTGTACCAAGTTCGTTAATTTGTTATAATACCAAGTCTATTAGTTCGAGATTACACCAAGTACATTAGATTGGTATTATATGAAGTCCATTAGATCGAGATAATACCAAGTCCATTAGTTCGAGATTGTACCAAGTCCATTAGTTCATCAACCGATTCATGATTTGTAAGGATTTGTGTGTGGAAGAAAATAATTGTCTCAATAAATCTATTCATAACATTCACACTTACTACGTAATTAACGGTTCCTAACTTAGGCAATCTGGAAATGTTTTGGTACATTTGTATTCGCATGTAAAAACAATCGTGTATTTAAGTAAAGCGAGCAATATGTTTCAATACACAAATAGAGTGTTTCATCAATCGAGTAAAACATTTCAGATAAACAAGTAAAATATAAAAGTAAAACGAGCATGTATCTCCCCCAAAGGTTTATAAAACAGTTAAATGATAGAAAGTGGGGCTACGAAGTCACCGAGAGAAAAGTGATAAGCAGTGTGCAAATAAAATGAGGAATGAGCCGAGAAAGTCCTACGAGCAACCTAAAGTATACGTTGTCTTAAGTTCTAAATTGACATTGTAAATATATAAACATGCTTTATGTATAAAACTAGAGGAGTGGGGTTGAATAGTTTTACCGATTAAAACTTTGTTTTAAAACATTTAAATCGACTTATGTCAATCTATTTTGGTGAGTGTGGATATTGATAGTTAGATGTGAATAAATTATACTACGAGATAGGGAAAGGAAAACATGACCATAACACAAGTATTTATAGTGGTTCGGCTACAAGGTCACCTTTCTTGCCCTACTTGGTCTTGAGTACCCAACTCGAGAGTTCGTAATCACTACACATCACAAGCTCCTTTAACCGTGGAAAAGCCTAACAACGGTCGCTTACACTTTTCCAAGACAAAGCTAAATAGCGGGTTCTTCCACAAGGTAGAACCAAACCTACATCGCCTACACTTTATCCGGTGCAAGGCTAGATACGGGTTCTTCCACACGTGTAGAACTAAACCTCGTCGCCTACAATTTATCCGGTACAAGGCTAGATACCGAGTTCCTTTGGAATAGAGGAACTAATCCAAGCACCAATAGCTAACACACCACATATATAACCCATGTCTTCAACCCATGAGCTTCCAAGTCTTCTATGCTAAACGTCATGATCTCGCCATTAAGAGGAACCTAAAGAATCACTAATAGGAAAGCTACACAAGTAATCCTTATATCAGAGGTTAAAGATGTAAGAATATAGAAAGAAGATATATCTAAAGTGGTGAGAAGAAATGAGGAAATGGCCAACTATTTATAGGTAAAATGTCCTTTGATCAGCTGGATCTGCCAGATCCTTTCCCAAAGGGATCCGGCCAGTGTAATTCAAGGGATTCAGCTATCTGGTAATACCATTCCGGATTTTGGGTTACAATTTCGGGTTTTGGGTTATGGGTTTTAGTCCATGGGTCATGTGATGTCAGGCATGATGTAATAGACATCTTAGGTCATGGGTTATGGACTTTGGGTTACTGGTTTAAGATTTTTGGTCATGGGTCATGGACTTTACCCATTTTAATGTCATGCATATGGTTCATGGGTTTTGGGTCAAGGTCCATGGGTCATGGGTTTTAGTATGGGTTTGGGGTCATGGATAGTCCAACTTATTTATATGACATGTTACATTTTAACTAATATGTATTTTTATAGAAAATAAGTAACCAAAGTTATTTATAAGTGTTTTATAAAATTGTTTTGGTTTTATGTAAAGTATTTAACTAAACATGTTTGATGATTTTGTGGAAAACTAGAAGGGGTTGAATAGTTTTACCGATTAAAACTTGGTTTTAAACTATTTAGATCGACTTATGTCAATCTATAAGAGCGTGTGTGTTGGATGTTGATAGACAAGCATATCGATAAATAAAAGCTAATATAAAGAGTAAGAAGCACAAAACCACAACGCGAGTATTTATAGTGGTTCGGCTACAAGGACACCTTCCTTGCTCTACTCCACCCCCGAGTCACCTACTCGAGTTCGTAATCACTACACAACACCAACTCCTTGTGGCGGAGAAGCCTTCACAACGTCGCCTACTCTTTTTCGGTACTAGGCTAGACACCGGGTTCTTCCACGAGGTAGAACCAAACCTATCACAATGTTGCCTACCTTTTATCCGTGACAATGCTAGATACCGAGTTCCATTATAAAGGAGGAAGTACTACCCAACACTACACAAATCCTATCCCTAAGGAGATTAACTCCTTATGACAACATCAACAAGGATATCAATATCCTTGGATACACCCTATCTCTATTTGTACTTCGATACACCTTATCGATTGTACACTCTTGGCATTCTTCACTAATGCCTTTGACACGGACGTTCGACACCTTTTGTTAGACCCGTTTCCCGGATACAAATAGGCCCCACCTTAGATGAAATTGACCAAGGTTTAACGTGATTGATTAGTCAACGAATGTTAAATTGACTAGTCAAACTAATAGTTAACACATGTTATATTATAGTTATAGAGTAAAGGGACCTATGTTGCCAAGTGCTAAACATGTTATAAAGTATGGTGTGGCCAATAGAAGGAATGAGACTTGAAGGACCTAATGTGTCAATTAGGCAAACTATAACAACTAATAGTTATCTTCACCACATTCTCCATATTCCGGAAGTGTGTAGGCTGTGTGTTTGTGTCGTGAAGTGAAGAAGGAAGGAAAGAGAGACCAAGTTTGATGGGCTAGTAATGAAGAGATTATGTTCCCAATTCAGTAGTAAAGCCCTAGTAATGATCCTCTCAAGTAAGTAATCCTTTGTCTTAAGTTAATTGATGAAATTACAAGTTAGGGTTCATACCCAAATGGGGAATTGGGTAAATGATGGTTTTAGCTAATTAATGGATTATGATGATCATGGGTTAAGTTTTATTGAGTTAAGTTAATAATTTAATAGAATTAATTATCATATAATCATTCTATGATTATGTGGTAATTAGAAGTGATTAAAAGGAGCTATAGTTGTGGTAACCATAATATAGTTAATTGATTATGTGTTTATGCCTTTAGTGAAATAGCTTAGATTGCAAGAGTGGAGAATGATGATGTTGATAATGATGTGCTTAGTTTCACTATCTTGGAATTAAGGTAAGTAAACCGGTCATTATATGTTGTTATATGATTCTCCACATTATATGTTATGTGATTTTGTTATGCTAAGAAATGAGGTAATTGAATATATGTTTATGTAAAGTGGGGTTGAGACTAGTTTGGCTTAACTAGTCATGAAGGATAGGCAAGGTGGACTAGGCTAAGGTATGTTAATGTTGACCCATAGGAAATGTTTTACTTAAGTGAATCAAGGTGCGTGTTAATGTTTAATGATTTGCAATGGTTAATGAGTTATGATGTATAATGTATGAATGTCTATGATAACATGTTATGAACGCTTTACTTACTAAGCATTGTGCTTACGGTTTAAGATGTTAATGTTTTGTAGGGTTAAGCGTGAAGGAAAGGTAAAGCTTGGAAATAAGGCTTAAGGATTCTAATGAGGAAGATTAAAAGCATGGTAAGAAAGTAAGAGCTTAGGTAGATACCGAGCTCAAGTCAATGTGGTACCCGTTGGTCTTAATGGTTTGTAAGTGTGTTGTCAAGTGTCAAGGTATATGTCATGGTTATTTAAGTGAGTGGGTCATCAACGGTATGTCATAACATGATTTAAGTGTTTATGGTCAAAGATAAAGGCGTTTGGTATAACATGTAATTATACCCATTTTGGGTTTAAATGGGTTAATGATTATGGACATGATTTAATATGTTAAGTTAATGCTTTTGAAAGGTTTGAAGTAATTCGAAGTGGTAAATGTTGTATGTAATGTAACGGGTCAAAACGGGTATTTTACATAATACCCGTCGTTTTGTAAAGTACCATTTCGAAGGTCAATTGGTTAATGTTTATGCATGAAAATGATATATATGAGGTCTTAATAAATTAAAATTTTGGTGTCTTTCCGAGTAATAGATGTCATTTTCGGAAAATGGGTGAAAAGTATATAAAATGGATATGCGAGAAAAGGGGTGTTTGGGACAAGGTCTATTTTAACCCATTTTGGGTCAAACGGGTCAAGAATGTTTGTAAAACAAAGTATATGGATAAGTGTTTGTAAAGTGGTTAAAATAGTTGGAGAACTAGTGGAGAACTAGTTTGGAACAAATTTGAAAATCATATCTTTTAACCGGAAGTCGTCATGGGTCGAGCCACCCGTCATTTCAAGATAATTGAGTCTAGTTTCATGTAGAAATACTTTCAAGGGTCGGTTTGACCTTGATAGATCTTGAGCTCGTGGATTTTAAGTGGTTTTCATATATGCCTATGTAATCACAAGCACAATAAATCCTTCACTAATGCCTTTGACAATCTCTACTACTAATGTTTATCGGTGAATATAAACACAAGTAACAAATAACTAAGAACTTCTTGATCCTCTATGGATCTTAATATTAACTAAAGCGAGTTTTTCAATCGGTACATAAACCTTTCTAATGTGTTCCTTTTATAGACAAGGAACCTAAACAATATCGCTAAACCGTTTTCCAAGAAGCGTATAATCATAAAACTAAATAAGATATACACAATCACTTCCTAATAAAGCTCATGTATATCCACACTAAAATAAACTAAACACGGAATAAACACTTCCGAGAAATCAAACTAATCACTATTATTCTTATTGAGAATAAGTCTTGGCAGAATCCACTTCACTTGATGAAAACCCTTCGGCATTAATATCGGCATAATCGGACTTTCACATAATTCCCAACAATCCTCCCTAAGCGGAATTTGGTGGTTAAGTTCGGTTTCTTGATAGATCATTCAACACGGAGGATTGGACACGAACAACAACAACGACAAAGAATCGAAGAACATCTCTATGATGAAGAAACTCGAAAACGCCATATCTTTGCGACAACAAATGACAAAAGGTACATCAAAGCAGTTAGTTTCATACTATTCTCATCACTTCCGGAGTGTTAACTCTGTGAGAGGTGAATCATTGAAAATAAATGGATTTGATGTCTCTTCTAATAGCCATCACTCTTGGAGTAGCCATATGTTTAAGTTAAGTAAACTATGGTACATTGATAACCATCGATTTATGGGCAAACCGGCAACCATATAAGCGGATTTGAAATGTCTTTACACGTAGCCGTTTGCTCGGGACTAGTCAATTCTTAGGATTGGTGAATTGATAACCAAATATGGAATGCCACTTGCCTTTACCACATGCCATATACAAGTGGGCTAGCCAATTCTTGGATTCCAAAAGGAATATATCATGGTGAATTGAAAACCATACAACACTCAACAATGAAGCATGGGTGGTTGCGGACCCTATGATTTTGAGCAAATCATTACACTATCAACAGATTTGATGTGTCTTTACCAAAGTTGTACCCTTTGGACTAGCTAACTCTTTGACATACTCAAAGTATATCGGTGAGTCAATAACCAAAAAATATACAACAACCACAAGAAAAGTTAGATAAAACCAAAACACATTTTTTTTTTTTTTTTTTTTTTTTTTTTTTTAACTAAAAGAAAACAAATATTACAAACTAGTACAATCAAGATGAACACATAAGTGATATAAGTGATTCTTAATCAAACCAACACATTGAGTAGCATGCGGTCATCATTTCCAGTGAGAATGAGGAGGCACTATCAACTTGTGTTTCAAAGATCTTTCCATAAAAGTACCGGATAACGGATAAAGCTTATCGATAGCATACACAAAATCATCCCACATGTAGTCCGAACTACATGAACACAAAACAAAGGATAAAACCTCCAACTCTCAATCTCCATTTATGAGAATTCTTCCAAATAGAATACCCTTGACCATTTGGAGAATTAGAATCAAACATAACGAAGATCACCTAATGAGATATAAACGAGAACCGGTTGCTTGATGAAACTTATAATCTTGAATCACATGATCATAAAGCATTTTCAAATCATGTCGATTCACCAAATGAAGAATATCTTTCAAGAAGTTAAACTCAAGAAACGGTATCATCCAGCCTAGACACGGTGTTAAGCTTTCCGACTTTCCAATCAACCAATGTCACATGAGTTCCTTCATGAAAATCATCAGCAGTTCCAACTTCAATAAAAGTAGACTCATCGACCTTGATATCAAAATCGGTACTCACGAAACACATTTCTTAGCCAATCTGTCGAACATCTTGTAACCAAACTCATTGTTCCATATCATCACTATTTTCGGTACCAATCGTAAATCGGTCTCTGAATCGAGAGAATCATTAAGCTCGACATTGGACAACATTTGGAAGAAATCAAGGAAGATTCGTGAAACAACCGATTCGAGAAGAAGGAGTAGCATTAGAAATGGTTTCGAAGAAACAATGAAGATTCCACGAAGGCAAAACAGTATCAAAATTATCCACAATTTCAAGCTGTTTTACATCTCTTGGTGTAGGAACATCGGTCATTGAATCACGATTTTCCAATAGAGAAGAAGAAGTAGTACCTCGTGAAGAAAACTTCATAACAGTTATACTCTCGAATCAAAGTATCATCGGACCAAGTCATGACTTGCTTCATGGATAAACCGAATTATGCATAGAAGCATTCTTCACAACTCTTCTCATATAGTTCCTCTTACGAGCAAGCTGTCATAGGTTTTCTCTTTTGGCTTTATTTCTCGATCAATAAGAGCTCTTCTTTTGCGTGATTCTAACTTTCTTTGATTACCAAGTGCCTTCATTTTCTCCACAAAATCATCATCATTAAAAGAATCTCCTAAGATAAGTTTTGCAAGAGTAGGATCGAAGCACCTTGAGAAATATAACCATCCATTGATCATCGATGTCGTAGGAAAGAAAGCATCAAGTTCTAATTTCCTTCGGAGACAAATCGAAGCATCTTGATCTTGAAGAAACTTAGCCACAACACGACTCTTACGAATATCTTCATAATCGGCAAATATTCCACTGAGCTTCATATTGTTCTTTAGTCACATGCACGATTTGACAAATCATCAATCACGGGATCTGTCTGTCTCGGAAGATGTCTCGTGAGAACCAATTTCAGTGAGAACTAATGTGAGCTTGAAGAAGAACCAATCAAACCCACATCGGAAGAAGCAGGTTGAGACAATTCCTCAATCGTGTAGAAAACTTCTGAGAAGCATTCAATTTATCGTTCTTCCACCAGAAGTAACTTCTTCATCAAAATCCCCAAATAATATATCAAACCCTAATCTCTTCAATTCTTCAAAATTAACGAATAACCATGAGTACCAACCACGAGATCATAGATCTCACAACAACATCCTCATCATCATCCTCATCATCTAGTGAAGATACCAATACATGGTTTAACTATTTTCCAAAACCATATCCTTTACCAAAGAAGTCACCTTTTCTCTCCTCATCGGAAGATGAAAGTGTTGAGAAACCAAGTGTATCTGGCGAAGACTCGATGAATCCTATAATGAGGAACATCATACTCCCACCCTCGGCACCTAGGCCTCAGCGAAGGCCACGGGCCAAAAATCCTCCACTTCCTATGGGAAGAAAGGTGGTGCTTGGTCTCTTGGCATCATGTTTTGGTGCATCATCACATATCGTGTCGAGGAATGGAAAAAGGAAAATGATGTAAGTTGATATATGATTGAAAGAGTAGATGATGCACAAAGGAAAATCTTTCCTTCTCATCTCTACGCCACAATCGACTTGACTTCTTCGTTTGCATCAATCCATCCTCTCCATTTTGATCCTTAGCATCTGTTAGGGTTGGTTATGCTTTCACAAAGGCATAGCCGACATTTAGCGTCAAAAGATGTGAGCGATCGTGCATATCCAACAGCTATTAGTGTGAAAGATGTGAGCCGTCATACTCATCGTGCTCATCTTTAGATGTTGGAATAGATGATATGTAATAGATTAGGACTATTAGATCATGTAGATGCTTTTGATGTTGCGGTACTCTTTAATCATAGTAAGTCCTTCAAGTACCATGTTTCTTAAATGAATGAATGAACTATTTGCTTGATGCTTCTTTTGATTGACTCATATAACTTGATACTTCAACTTGGAGGAAACAAATAACACACTTGACACAATCAATTCGGTGGAAACCGACTTAAGCTTTCATGACCATATCTCAACGATCGAGACAACCATTACGCAAAACAAACACATAAGCGTACACAAACCAACAAAGAAACACACTAAAATACATTAGCGAGTTAGAGTTAGTTAAAACTATCAAATATACAAAATTACATAGAAAATGCAAAGTTATACACAATCCTCCCACAGGCATATGCCTCCCACGAGGCCTATGCCTCCCTTAAACTTTGCGGTTAAGGGTTAAGCATGCAAATATGGACCACAAGGTGTTGAAACCTTGGTCCTTCAAAAGCCTTTGTTATGAGATCGCCACATTATCATCGGTATGAATTTTGACCACATTTATCAAATTTTTATCATATGCATCTCTTATAAAGTGGTGCTGATTTCAATATGTTTTGTTCATTGTGAAAAGCTGGATTTTAACAATGCATATGGTACTTTGATTATCAATAAAAATTGTTGTGTTCATGAAATTATACCCATAATCCAACAAGCGATTTTGAATCCAAAGAACACATCCACGACAATTAGCGTGACCACATACTACTTGATAGATGAGGTAGCCACAATAGTTTGTTTCTTGCATTGCCAAGAAATCAATCTCTTTCAAGGAATTGGCAACCTCGGTGGTGGACCTCCTATCCATTAGCACCGGCATAGTCACTATCACTATAAGCTTCCAACTTAAAGGAGACTCTTTTGGATACCAAAGACCTAGAAAAGGTTGGCCTTTAAGGTACTTAAAGATCTTCTTATGACATTGAGATGGGAAGTCGGTGGAGTAACTTGATGTCATGAACAAACACTCACAAACATAAGTAATATCGGGCTGGAAGGCATTAAATACATCAAAGACCCAATCATAGACACATACAAATGAACATTCACGGGTGGATCGGCTTCATTATTGGTCTTTGACTTTGGAGCTTCATAAGGTGTAGTAGCGATCCGTACACCCTCCATACCAAACTTCTTCAATATGTCCCTCACATATTTATCACGGTGATAAAGATACCATCGGTTTCTGCGAACTTGAAGACCCAAAAGAAAGTCATCTCTCCCATTGCACTCATCTGAAACTCTCCTTCATAAGCTCCTCAAACTCCACACACCAAGCCTCCTTTGTGGATCCAAAGATAATATCATCCACATAGACTTGCACAAGAATAATGTCGGTGGAATTCTTCTTTAGGAAAAGAGTCTTATCAATTGCACCTCTTACGTAACCATGCTTGAGAAATGTAGAGAGCCTAGCATACCGGGCTCTAGGTGCTGATGTAGTCCATAGAGAGCTTTGACCACCTTATAAACATGATTTGGATGATCGGATCTTCAAATCCTTTAGGTTGAGTGACATACACCTCTCTTCAATTTCACCATACAAGAAGGCTCCTTTAACATCCATTTGATAGACCATAAAGCCCATATAGGATGCATAAGCTAAAAAATCCGTATAGCCTCAACTCTTGCCCTTTGGTGCAAACACTTCATCATAATCGATTCCCTCCTCTTGTCTATAACCACATGCAACCAATCGGCTTTGTTCTTGATGACAACACCCCGAGCATCTCTCTTATTCTTGAATCCATTTTGTCCCAATAGCATACTTACCATCGGTGGTGGCACCAATATCGAGACCTGCTTGATTTTGAAGCTGTTGCATCTCATCTGCATAGCTTCAAGCCAACTTGAGTCTTCAAGAGCACGAGTAACACTTGGTTGGTTCCACTTGTGAGAGAAAACAAGCAAGCAGACAATGTTGATAGTGCGTGTGATTGTCTCTCTGATGATTTGAGACATAAGAGACAAAAGCCACTGTCCATATTTAGAGCGCGCACGGTGCCTCTTGTTCTAAGGAGCATTAGGATCACCAATAATATTAGGCGTGGATGTACATTATTGATCCTTGTTGTAGTGGTGGTGTTGACATCAATGGAAGAATCAAGATTAGTCATTGTGGGTTCAAAGTCGATTATCATAAGAAGGTGTATTGAAGATGCACTTTGGGTTGATGATGACCAAGATCGAAGGTTTGGAAACCTTGTATAAGGTTCACCAAGATCATTGACACTTTAGTAGACATAGGAGTAGTGTCACCATATCTTTCGGCCGAATTGGAGAGGTGAGGAGAAAGCAGAACTAACTTGAGTGAATTGAAGTTTCAGAGAAGCTTCATTTGTACTATTTTCAACATTCCTCTCGGCATCTAAATTGGTGCATACTCTTGTTTCTTGATCAGCAAGGTCCTCGGCATAATAGAATTCATCTTCACACACATCAATATAATCTTTAGAAGTGTCACCTACAAAATTGTTAGGAGAGAAGGAAGGTACTACAATGGGTTGTTCATCATCGGACCAGCTGTCGAATTAGCATCCAAAGTGTACGTATTAGGAGTTGGAGATGCTTGAATCGCATTTTGATCGACCTTATGTCTAGCATAACCCAAGTAATCGGTCAAGTAGTCAAGATCAAATGACCAAACATGACCACGGCCTTGAACATTAGGCTTGTCTTCAAGATACCTCAGTTCAATGTCTCCTCAATCTTCTTTGCGGATACATTGTAAACTCTGTATGCCTTACTATGAGCGAGAATACCCACAATGTAGCCATCATCGACTTTCTCATCAAATTTGCCCAAAGGATCACCGGTATTTAAGATTGTCACTGACGACCAAACGGTTTAAGGTAATGAATAACGGAACTTTTCAAAGAAGTTCATATGGTGTTTTAAGATGTGGTCTAGTAATGGACACTCTATTGAGTACATAACAAGTTTGTACCATGACCTCGAGTCAAAACATGGTAGGAAGTTTAGAGTCGCTAGCATTGATCTTGCGACTTCTATTAAGGTTCTATTTTTCTTTACGCCACCCCATTTTGTTGAGGGTTCTTGGAGTGCTATAGTCCCTTTTGATTCCCTTTAACTGCGAGTTCTATCGAATGGCATTTTTGAACTCGTACCATTATCACACCTAATTCCTTTCACCTTTTGTTCAACTGATTCTCAATAAGGGTAATGAAGTCTTTCAATATCTCGGATGTTTCATCTTTGGTTCTTAGAAAGAATACCCAACAAAATTTACTAAATCCATCGGTGATCACGGACAAAAATATTTATGATCAATGCTTCTCACTTTAGTTGGACCAAACAGATCCATATGAAGCGGTGAAGAGGTTCGAAATAATGGTTCTTTAGCATGTGAGAACACCTTTGTAGGAGGCTCTGTCTTGCTTTCCTTTGTTGCATGCAACACGGTTATGATCATTGGTGAATACTTTGGCGGGAAGTCCTTGAACAAGGCCCGGTTTAGAAAGTTTGGTTGATGGTCTTGAAATTGACATGGGCCATCCTTACATGCCATTTGGTGGACTCATCCACGGATGCTTTAGCCACCAAACATGTTAAGTCACTTTTTGGTTTGACATCTGTTAAGTTGAATGTATACAAATTGTGACTACGAGGAACCTTGATGAAATTGAAGTATCTTACGGGAGTTTGAAGTCTTTAGGCGACACAAGACATTCATCCTCTGTGAAGAGTACTTTGTTCTTAGTGTCACAAATTTGTGAGGCGAAAACAAATTGAAGTGTTGAAGTTCCTTAACATAGTAAACATTCTCAAAGTCCAAGCGAGGTGTTTTGATGGTCCCTTTTCACGTAATTAGTCCATCACTTCCTCCAAAGGTTACATTGCCTCCACCTTCAATAGGTATAAAGTTATGCATCATATCCTGTTTCTGACATACTTCTAGAACGACCACATCAACAATTCCAACATCTTTATGCTTAAGGGATGATCCTACAACAACAACAAAATATACAAAAATTAGTACACTATGGAGCTCAAGTCATTCTTGACTTGAACACCTTGTGGATCATATGAGTTATGCCATGTAGAAGTATAAGATCCACTATTGTTCTTGGGTTTCCAATGAAACTTAGGTCTCTGTTTATTCCAAGAACAACTGCTTGAGGTCTTGACAGTATGATATCGATACCCTTTCCCATTAGTCATAGGGTTAACATAACTAGGCCAAAACCATTTTAAAATATTCATTTGGTTGGTTGAACATATGGTTTTCAAAGATCTTCTCAAGGAAAAGAAGTATTATAATTAGCGACTTGTGGAACATAAGGTGGTATATCATTAACATTGGTCCACATTGGTCTAGAATTCCTAGAATCACCACACCTACTCATTCTTTGCTCATGATAATCACAATCCTTAATTAAATGAGATTTACTTCCACACAAAACATTTCTTACGAAGAAGATTTATTCAAACCAAAGAAGTATTCTTACAAGCAAAAGTATTCAAACCAAAACCATGAAAAGAATTGTTTTAACGATATTATTATGCAAAGAATTAAAAGCAAGTCTTGAGAGCAAGCTGTCTTGGAAGGGCATTCCTTGGCGACAACTCTGTCATGCTTATTGGTAGTCTTGGGTGCGGCGGTGAAGACTTGGGAAGGTCGGACTTGGGAAGGTCGGACTTGTCATTTGAATCACACTCTGTAGACCCTTGCTTGGAGGACTTGTCACTTTGTGAACACAAGAGACAAAGTCATTAGTAGAAGTATTAGGTGCAGCAAGTCTTTTGACTTTTGCCATACGGATGGTGTGATCCATCAAAGTCATTAGTAGTGGAAAGGTCAATGGGCATGTGCTCACCTCTAATTGGTCCACGAGCGACATGTAGGTCACCTTCTTTCACAAAATGTGCTAGGCCGGTGGTGTAGATCTCGTGTGTCATCCCTAGCTTCTAGGCCTACATATTTCTTAAAACCTAAAGCCACGATAGAATTGGGAGCTTGGTGCTATAAATGAGACTAGCCAACTTACTACCATTCATCATCCACTCATTATTCCTAGCAATTTCCTCCTTAAGTTTTCCTTAAGCTCTAGATTTTCGACTCTACATACGCTCTTAATTTCTCGGACCATTTTAACTCATTTGTAGCACATTCGAGATCTCTTTCTAAAACACCTATTTTCTCACCATAAGCTATTTCATTCTTACGTAACCAAACCTTTTGTCTTTCTAGTGTTTTTAAAGCACATTTATAAGCTTCTACTTCCACATAGTATTCATTATATTTTGGTTCCATAATATCATAAGCTTGTTTGAGTTCATTATAACGCTCACTACAACCAAACAAGCAGTTTTGTACACGAGAGATTCCCATCAAGGCAATCGATCATGCCTATCTTCCAAGTACATCCTGCAATCAACCCAACATTCTCGAACCATCATTATCGGACTCCTCATGTAGCTTCAGGTCCACATTGCTATCAAGAGTGACCAATGCGGTTGAACCCTTTGAAGTTCTGCATCCTTACGATCTGGCGATAAGTAGAGTATCGTACTTCATCACCGACTTTCTGTCTTTGCATTCTCTAGGAAAAGTGACCCATCTGTTGGCATGTGAAGCATTTAACCTTCCTTTTGTCAAACCTTGCGGGATCGCGTCCTTTGAACCCAAATCTTCTACCGACTTTGCGCTCAAAGTTCTTGATATCCATGGAAATCATGGCCACTTGCCACTTGACTTCATCTCTTCCATGTCAAGCGGGTCCACTGATCAAAATCCTCATAAGCCGGTTCTGCTGAGGATCATAATCGACAAAGAAGGTTCCAAGTACATCTTCCATAATTCCACTGGATCTAGGAAGAGAGCTTGATGAAGGAGCGACATTAGATGATGATGGATATGAGCTTGGAAAATAGCTTGACTTTGGAGTAGAGGCTCCAACAAATGCGACATTACTAGCGATGAAGATGATCGAAAGGACTTCTCACATCATGTTCAAGAGCTTTAAGCTTGTTGTACGACTCATCAAATGTCATCATGTCCAAACCACCTTTAGCTTTTAAAGCTATGCTCACATGTAGCGGGATGGAGTAATGACCTCGAAACTTAGAGTTCTGATCATCATTATCCGGCTTAGCTTTGAAGGTGGTGCAAGTGACTCAAGATCTTGTGAAACTTATCATAGCCCTTGTGAATTCCTTCCTCTTGAGAGATCCGAAAGTCCACAAGCTGTTGTACGAGCATGGACTTCTTGACCTTCTAGACTCCTCATTCCCACGAACTTCGCTTTAATAGCTAACCATATATCCTTGGCATCATGCATGAAGTGAAAATCACTCAAGTGATCCTCGGGAATAGCTTGCGAAGAATAGTTCGACCTTTGTTTCTCTACGAGCTGCGAGTAATTCTTGACGAGTTTGGGAGGAACATTAATCATGTTCAGCTGACATCCGTGGTAGTTCTCTTCAATTGTTCCCTTCAAAATAATCGCCATAGATTCCAATCAATGTTGGAAATCGATTCGCATCTTCATAGCCCAAAGATCATATTCCTCCCTCTTAAGGTAAGGAAACTTAGCATTGCTATTAGCAAGACTTAGTTCTTTGCAGATGGGTGGAGTTTTGGTTGTTAGTGAGTTCGGTTCGACATCCCGAACCGGGCATGGTGTTATTGTAATGGTTGTATTGGTGTTAAGAAAAAGCTTGTCCTTAGTATCGTAGAGACTCTCACGAGGCTCGATACCACTTGTTAAACAGACCTGAGACCTTGATAGATCTTGAGCTCGTGGATCGTTATATATGCCTATGTAATCACAAGCACAATAAAGACAATCTCTACTACTAATGTTTATCGTGAATATAAACACAAGTAACAAATAACTAAGAACTTCTTGATCCTCTATGGATCTTAATATTAACTAAAGCGAGTTTTTCAATCGGTACATAAACCTTTCTAATGTGTTCCTTTTATAGACAAGGAACCCTAAACAATATCGCTAAACCGTTTTCCAAGAAGCGATATAATCATAAAACTAAATAAGATATACAAACTAATCACTTCTTAATAAAGCTCATGTATATCGGCATAATCGGACTTTCACTAAAACACCTAAACTAAACACGGAATAAACACTTGCCTCGTCTTGACTCTTTTGATCTTTGACTAATCAAACTAATCACTATTATTCTTGCCTTCAACACAACATACGTGAGAATAAGTCTTGATGATGATAAAACACTGCAACTCATGGAATCCACTTCAAAGAGGTGGTGATCTTGGAACCTAAAGAAACCCTTACAAAGGCATTAATAGTTTACGAGAAAGTATATGTAAAAGTGGTGAGTTCCATAATCGAGACTTTCACATAATTCCCAACACGCTCCTCTTTGCCCATGGGTTTTGGGTCATGGGTCATGGTTATGGGTTATGGGTCTTAGACTTTGGACCATGGGTATCCAAGTAGATACAATGTATCTACTAGATGCAATGCATCTAGTCCATGGGTCATGGGTTATCTCCATGGGTCATGGGTAATGCCCATTTATAACTTATGCATGATGTCATACAATGGGTTATGGGTTATGCTCCATGGGTATGGGTCATGGACTTTGGGTTATACCCAACTACATTCAATGTATTTGGTCAATGGGTCAAATACTTAAACTTCTACCTATTATATTATCCATTATAATACATACTAATTATGTATATATCTACCCAATATGTAAACACTAGTTGTTGTACATATGTATTACTAAATCATAAAATCACAATTACTTGTTTAGTGTTTTATGTGAAAACGTAAGTGTGTTAGTAAACTATTGGTTCAAACCATTTACGTATTTTATTTGTTTCGTTAAAATGATTTTACGTTTGTCATCGACAAAACATTAGAAGATCGTAAAATATAAATAAATGTTTTCTGACTTATTTGTATTAACAATCTCCCATTTTGTTGATGACAAAACATAAAATTATTTTAAGTAAAACTAAAATTAAGTAAAAGTTTGAATTGGAGTTTACTCTCTTCTCCCTTTTGACGAAACAAAAAGAGCGTCGAAAAGAAACTAACACCTTGTTTTAAGAAAAACATGTAAAAGGAAAAAAATATATAGAAAGCAAGTAAGAAGCAATAATAAACTAGTGCATTGCAACTATGTTTGCAAATGGTTTCGTCCTTGTGACGAATATGATCCCCCTTGATGATTGCAACTTTGTAAAGGGACGTCATGTAACGTAATCCTAATGTGAAATATATTGCAAATGATTTTGCAATGTATCGTTTTGACACGAAACTCCCCCTAGCTTAGGGTGTCAAAGTCTTAATGTGTGTATTGAAAATCTACAAAACAAAAGTTAGAAAACAAGTATATAAAGCATAATTTCCTGCAAATAAGATTCAAGTTAGTAGAAGACAAGTCTTCTGTTGCACGGATCCCACGGTTCCCTCCTTGGAGGAATCCGTCTAGCCAAAATAGTGGGATCCGTCTGACTGTAAGCAAAATACAGCAATGGAGATGTAACAAATGATGTTATCATCAAAGTGAGATATGTAATATTGCACCAAACATATACTCAAGACAATATGGCATAAAACATGTAATCTCATTTAATAAAATACTACGAGAGATGATCTACAAATCTCTAAAACTAAGAAAATGATTTAAACATGAAATTTCATACCTAAACTATCTAAGTTAAGCTTAAAACTAGGACACTACTTGAATCCTTAAGCTTAGGGTTGTTTGGGTTTGTTGATCTCGTCGAAATGTTCGAGGAGGTGATAAAACATGAAACGTTGATCTTCACGTACTTCATGTATCAAGCTTTCAACATGTTGACAATGATAACAATCTTTGTCATGGCTCGGAAGTGGTGGTGGTAGAAAGGAAATGGCTTGATGTGAAGGATCAAGTGAAAAGGGTTGAGGAGCCTCAAAAGAAGGAGGGATTGGTAGAGGCACATTCGAAGATGGCTCAACTAAGAATGATGGTGGCGGTAGAGAGGTGTCAACTTCCATGTGGTCGGGTGGTTGACTTTGATGATTTCTCATAATCCAAAAGGGACTATTTGAGGGTGACGGAGAAAAAGAAGCCGGAGCTAGTGTTGACTCAACACCTTGATTTTGTTGTGCTATTCCTCCTAAAGAGGAGAATGTTGACGAATGTGGAGGATGGAATGGCCTAGGAGGCAAGTACTCTAGATTGTAGAGGTGTGGTGATGAGAGTGGGGTGGTGAATAATAGGGCTCTAGGCACTAAGGGTGATGGTTTAGTGGAAATAGGATTGCTTGGTTTAGGAGGTACGGTGGTGTTTGGCATTGGTAGTTTTGTGGGAGCAATTCTTTTGGGAATTGGTTTGATAGGTGGAGGGGAGATCCTAGCATTTGTGGATTTAACGGGAGATGATTCGGTTGAAGAAATTTCGTGAACAACACGAGCAATTTTATTGGGTGGTCCTTGGGTGGATGAGTTACCATTAGGAGCTTTCCTCATGATGAGATGATTAAAAGAGGTTTGTAAAAGTTTCTAAGTGCTGAGAATGAGGATGTAGATGATGACTTTTAGAAGTCTTAGAAAGATGGTTTATAAAAAAAATGATTTGGCAAGTGCATTCAAGATTTAAGCCACTAAGATCCTTTAGAATGTGATGATTAACATGCACAAGAGTCAACTTCAGAGTTGCACTGATCTAGGGATTTAATTAAATTAGGATGGAGTGTTCAAGTTAGCAAGAAGAGCTTGAAATGATTGTTTTAATACATACCTCTTGAGTGTTTCAGTCTTCCTAAGTGTCTTAAATGAAAGGGTACTTAAATGATCAAGGGCAATAAGTGATCTAGCTAATGACTGCCTTTTATGGAAGAAAAATGAGACTTTTATGAGTACCAATAAATGACCAAAGATGAAACTAGAAAATTTGAGAGTGTCATGTAGAGCTAAATGATTATAAAGACCAGATAGTGACTCAAGATAATTTTGAAAATACCTTATAGTTTATAAGAAATGAAAAACTAGCATTTGACCCATTTTGAGGTAGGGATGACTAAACTCAATTTGCTAGAATTGAGAGATTTATAAAACTCGATGTGTTGATATGTGAGAGATGATGTGTGAGTATAAGAGCGGAAGAATGATGAGTTTTGGTGAAATGATAAATCGAAAAACACCTTGAGTGTGATCCTAAATGAGCTATGTGAGAATGAGTCTTACTAAGCGTGAGAAAGACTTAAGAGATGCTAAGGCATTATGTCCAGCTAATGTGAAGTAGTCTAAGAACATGGTTTTGAAGTATAAAAGACTGCAACTGCATTACTGTTTGCTCGGATCCCACGGTTCCCTAAGTGGAGGGATCCGTCGAGTATAAGGTGAGGGATCCGTCCCATGCAAAACAGTGCCTTCACAAAACGTATGCAGAAGTTTCACAAGGCATCGTATTTCAAAGCTAGTATTTTCTAAGAAGTTTGGACAACAATATAATCGAGACATCAAAAGTTAAATGTTTTATTTCATAAGAGAAATTACATAACAATGATGAAAGATCAAATCTAGGGATTGAGCTTATTTTGAAAAGAAACTAAGTTTCTTGAGCATTTTAGCTAGATGGATCGCCAAAATGGATGATGAGTATTTGCCGATTCAGGGATTAAGAAAGACTTTATGAGAGATGTGTTTAGAGGTTCCATCATCTTATTCACAAGTACGTACAATGGACTTTGAAATTGAGGGTGGAAGTACATGATGTGATGATAAAGGCATGTAAAGAACATTCCATAAGGGATTAGTTTGTTCTTGTTGCCTTGAAGGTTTACAATTCGCCTTGCGAAGAAATAGGCGAGATTGTATGGTTGTTGTGTTAGTAAACAATACATTATGTGAGCACAACAAGCGGGAAGGATTTCTCGATTTCCCCTAAGACTCTAAACATTTTCACGTAGGATGAGTGCGAGAGGTTTATATTCATCTCGGATATCCCGTGTATAGATAATGTTTGGATCAGAATAATAGGGTTGAGGTTTGCATAACATGCGAGTCAAGTCTTGGGGGCAAGGTATGTTTGAACAATATGGACTGTTTTCTTCACGATAGTTGAAGAGAGAATTAAGAGACCAATCTTCAGTGAAGGCACATTGTCCATGATTTGGAATTCGGAGAATGTGAGCAAATTGCCCAAGGGTTAAAACAAACTTTTGGTTTTTGATCCAAAACCAAAGAGATAGAGATCGATCCTCGTTTCTCCTCGTTACGAACGAGTTCAACTTGATGGAAGAATTCCAATACAAACCTTGGACAGATTTTCTCGTTGATTCCGAGAAGGCATTCTAGTCCTATGGTTCGGAAAGAGGTATTGATGTCTTCTTCGTATTGTAGAGGAGTATCGACAATACGTCCTTCATGGAAGTGACGAGTTTCGAGATGATTGAACCCACGGACATGATTGCCAGGTGTGTTGGGCTCAAGAGAGATGTTAAGGATGTAGACATAAGTAAGTGAAAAGTCGAACTCATACTCATGAGACATGACGAGACCTATAGAAGCGAAAAGAATATGATGAGACTCGTTTTTTTTTTAAATGATCACTTAACGTTTTTACTAGCTTTCTATTAACAATTACAGTTAGCTCACTTAGTATTTATCATTCTAGTGGGATATTTCTTTTTAAGATGAAAACAATTTTTATGTTGCATGAGAATCTGTTTTCCAGAACCACGGTTCTCACGGTTCCCTTCCAAGAGGGATTCGTCTAGTTGAAATATAGTGATCCGTGGATCTGCTGTGACAGAAAAGAATTTTGACAAAAATAGATTTTTGCATCTTATAAGTTTATAAGAAGATGTGTATTTTAGCCAATATTTACTTAGTTAAGCATGCATTGTAGGTTTCTAAGGTATCTCAAAACCGAAAGTACGAAAGAAAAATAATAGAAGAAATAATAAACACATTATGAAAAATAAACTAGATAAACTAAAACATTAGTAGTATTTCATTTCAATGCTAAGAATGATACAAAGGATTGGGTATAAACACCAATGTAAATTAACAAGACAAAATACATGTCTCCATACGAAAACTTGATAATGGGGAACACGAGAGCGATGAGTGTCAAGACGATGAGTACGAAGGCGATGTAAACCATGATGATGAAATTCTTCCTTGGTTTTGATTTGAGATGAGATGAGATAAGAAGGAAGATGAAGCTTGAATGAGAGGTAATTTTTGAAAGTGGAAGATTTGAAAAATGAGGGTTTGGTGGAGTGTGACGATCGGAAGGGATATTTATGGGGAAGGTGGAATTTTTGAGATTTGTGTTTTGTTTTAGTATTAGAAAGATTTGATTTTTGGATTAAGTAAAATAAGACACAAGTTTATAAACCTATACTATAGACGGAAGAATAACACGTATGCAAGAAGAGTTTCCTAACGAAGCTACGTGTAATATATGAGAAAAAAAAATAATCATATAAGTTTCTATGTAAGCTTACTTATTCTTAAGCTAATGTTATTTAGAGATAAGTAGGAAGTCATACCTCTAATGCACTTATGAGTGTCTTTCTTATGATAAGAAAAATGTCAATAGACAACTCCGGTTCCTTCGTGATTAAGATACCTTCTTATGGAAGGTAATCTTGTTACCAAGCAATTCCTATGGCTTGATAAGTGTGAATTTTAACTAAGCAAAATGACAACGAAGGTTGGTGCAATTTTAGTAAGATGAGAGAAAAAAAATGTTGTCATCTAATCAACATCATACAAAAGTGTTTTTAAGACATGTTGTTTATTTTTGTAAAAGACCTTCTTTGTAGTTTTCAATTAAACACGGATCGTATCAAGTTTTTAAAGTACCATATACTTTAAGAAACTTGGTAACGAAGCTCTGATGCCAATTATGGAAAACTAGAAGGGGGGGTTGAATAGTTTTACCGATTAAAACTTGGTTTTAAACTATTTAGATCGACTTATGTCAATCTATATGAACGTGTGTGTCGGATGTTGATAGACAAGCATATAAATAAATAAAAGCTAAGATAAAGAGTAAGAAGCACAAAACCACAACGTGAGTATTTATAGTGGTTCGACTACAAGGACACCTTCCTTGCCGTACTCTAATCCCCGAGTCACCTACTCGAGAGTTCGTAATCACTACACAACACCTCTCCTTGTGGCGGAGAAGCCTTCACAACGTCGCCTACTCTTTTTCCAGTACTAGGCTAGACACCAGGTTCTTCCACGAGGTAGAACCGAACCTATCACAACGTTGCCTACCTTTTATCCGGTACAAGGCTAGATACCGAGTTCCATTATAAAGGAGGAAGTACTACCCAACACTACACAAATCCTATCACTAAGGAGATTCACTCCTTATGACAACATCAACAAGGATATCAATATCCTTGGATACACCCTATCTCTATTTGTACTTCGATACACCTTATCGAGTGTACACTCTTGGTATTCTTCACTAATGCCTTTGACACGGACGTTCGACCTTTGTCACACCCCAAATTACATTTTGCGGTGAATTGAATACCTTGGGAGGGCTGTCATAGCATCAAAGTTCTGATTATATCGAGCGACCTAAAGTGTCGTTTGGAAAACACATCGTTTAATTTATTAAAACAATCGAGTTTACAAAGTATTGGTCTCAAATGAAAATCAACTTGCGGAAATAAGTTTGTTACAAGCCAAATGATGTTTTAAAGTTTATAAAACCCAAGTGAGGCAGCGTCGTCACCGACTCTATGATATGTCCATATGCATGCCATGAAGTGAATGCCTTAGATACGAGATAAAACATGCTAAAAAGTGTCAACACAAAGGTTGGTGAGTTCATAGAGTTTGGTTAACAAGTAAAGCCTTAAAGAGCGTTCATGTAACAAAGGCAAAGTTTTGGTCATTTAAAATAGTCCACGAAGCAAAGGCATCATAAATCCACCCAGTTCAAGTTCGCCCATACAAAACTTGCAACTTTGTGTGTTTACAACCTTTGCTAAAAATAGAATGACAATTATGATTATGCGCATCAAGGTAGTTAAAAGTATAAATGTCACCACAAGGGTCTTCCAACAACTCGTGTTGGGATGTTCCTCAACGCTCGCGTTGAAATTTGTATCCATAAAATGGCCTTCCAACATATAAATATTGGGATGTTTGTAAATTAATAGCATTCCAACAACTTAATTTGGAGCCACTAATTCTTGTATGTTTGTAAACTAATAGCCTTCCAACAACTTAATTTGGAGCCACTAATTCTTGTATGTTTGTTCCAAGTATGCATATGAAATCAAGTATAACCCAATCAAGTATATAACGCAATTAAGTGTAAAGTATAAGTAATGTTGTTTGGCACAAGAGTTTAAATGTTTGGGTAAATAAGCATATATCTCGCCCCAAATAGTTTGTAAGAATATAGACGAGTAAAAGCGGGGTATGAACTCACGGTAATATGTAAAAGTTTAGAGTACTTGTGAAAGTAAATGAAAATAGTTTGAGCATGTATCTCCCCCAAAAGTAATTGAAAATGTATAAAAGTAGGGGCTATGAAACTCACTTGATGAAATGATCACGAAGACAAAAGTGAGTACAACGAAATGTAGCGTGAATCTCTAGCTGCGACCTATTATGAATGATATGATACGCAATGAGTTATGATGTAATGTTATGCATGCATTTAGTATGTTATTTATACCACTTGTGAATTTTGAAAATAATACTCTTAGGTCGAAAAATACACTTTTGACGTCTTGACCATTCTTAAATTACTTTACAAGTATTTACGTCAAAATGTCATCCTACAATAGTTTCTTAATGATTTATTGTGAAATTATAACTTTTAAATAAGTAAAATAATGTAGTTGGAAATTCCATGAAAGTGACTAAAATGGCCTCGAAAAGCTAGTCGTAAAATGGTGCACGTTGAGCGTTAGGAAAGCGAACTCAATGGTTTTGAAAAGCTTGTAACATAATCTCAAAGTTTTGGCATTTAAGTTTTTGTCCTAGAGGTCTCGTTCATAGAGAAAAATATAGGTTAAGTAGGGTGATTTTGTCCAAATGTAGTTTAAAAGTGAGTTTCGGCAAAGTTTAAGCAACCGTAAATAATTTATTACAACTCCGCTATACAAACGGTTGGTCGTTTTGGAAAATATGCTTGGTGATCTCGATTTCATTAGAAGACATTTCGTTACAAAAAGTTCTACGTCATCGTTAAAAATAGCCTTCAATATGGTCGTTTTGTTTACCGTAACACTTGACAAATAAAAATTAATATAGTTTTTCTAAAAGTAAAGTTACGGCAACTTCATAAAAACGTGTATATTTTAGTCGTTACAAATCCGTTTTCACGTATTATCGTCCTTAGCTTCGTATCAAAGTATACTAATATATTTTTGATAAGTCGAAATAATTTATAAAGCTTAAGACTCGTTTTGACTCGAATAAAACAATAATAGTGTCTTTGAAATTTTGGAAAATATATATTTAAATAGTCAAACTTGAAAATTTCATAACTTCTTCGTTATAACTCCGTTTTAATCCGTTCAAGCGACCACGGATTCGTTTTAAAGTATATTTTCTAAATATCTAGGCCAAAATTTTTATGTCTACTGTCGTTTTCCAGAATTACAAAATAAGATCAGACCACTTTTAGACTTGTCGAAAAGAGTTTTCTCGTACTAAACCTATTCCAATCCCTTCAAAACAACTCCAAAGCTATTCTAATCCTACCATACACCTTCTTAGGGTGTCATGGGTTCCTAAACATCATCAAGGCTAATATATAACAAGGGATAAATTATAGGATGACTTATATATATAAAACTCTTAAAAACAATGAAAAATGGTATAAATATCCACAAGTCTTGCATGCTTTGCTCAAAAATGATGAAATACATATGAAATGATAATGAAAGATGTAGAATGAAAGTGATATGCTTACTAGTTACTTGATGAGGTGATTAGAACAAAGGATTAAACCTAAACACCCTAGGTTTTTATTTCAAAACCTTGATTAAGAGTGTAACTAGATTGTTTAACACTTGATCTTGAAAAGTTTTGATGATTTCTTCTTATTCTTGTGTTTGGCCGGTTTTAGAGAGAAGGAAAAAGAGAGGAGAAAGTTTTGATTGGTCTTGAATTATTGTTGTGAATGAAATGTGTGTGAATGGGAGATTGAGTATATATCTATACATGTAAGAAAAATGGCTACCAACTTAATTAATGCATACCCACTCTATGACTCATCCCCCGTCATGGCCGGTTCTTGGGGGGTTGTTTATTCAACAATGCATTTTTTTTTCTTTTTATTGTATATATATATAAATGTGTAAGTAAAAGAAATTAAGTGAAGGTAACTTGTATATACTTGTGAAATTAGGGTAGTATTGTCTAAAAATAAGTTTTAATGGGTCAAAGTAAAATATATTGTAGTTATAAAAATTGTAAAAATATGTTTCTTGAAAAATTTGAGTGAAATAATAATTATTGTGTAGTTTTTAAGAAAAGCGTCGTAATAATATAAATTTAACAATTTATATACAAAATAAATTTAAAACACTAGGTAAACTCAAAATATTATTTTTATAAACTAAATGTAAGTATAAAAATATGTCGGGATCATTTTTGGAAGTATCTGATTAAATGTTCAAAATAATAACTTACGCGATAGCGTTTGTTTAATAAGAAAATAAACGTTTAATGTGAAATGCAAAACCATGCACGAACCGTTATGAAATGATGAATATGGAGTATGAGAAATGACCGGAAATTGAGAATTGTGACAGACACCTTTCACTAATGTGTTCGTCTTGACTCTTTTGGCATCCTTCACTAATGCCTTTGATACGGACGTTAAGCACCTTTCACTAATGCCTACGTCTTGACTCTTTCAGCATCCTTCACTAATGCCTTTGACACGGACGTTAAGCACCTTTCACTAATGCCTACGCCTTGACTCTTTCGGAATCCGTCACTAATGCCTTTGACACGGACGTTAAGAACCTTTCACTAATGCCTACGTCTTGACTCTTTCGGCATCCTTCACTAATGCCTTCAACACAACACTTCTATGGAGGAAGAAAGAACTATCAACAAGAGAACCTCAATAATCTTGATGATGACAAAGCATGGCAACTCATGGACTTGAGCTTGCTCGAATTCAAAGAGGTGGTGATCTCGCCTTTAAGAGGAACCTAGAGAATCACACAAAAACTAAACTACATACAAAGATCACTTGGATCTATGGTTAAAGAGTTTACAACTCAAAGAGAAAGTATATGTAAAAGTGGTGAGTTCCAATGAAGAAATGGCTCACTATTTATAGAGGAAAATGTGCTACTGTCCCACGGATCCCACGGATCCCTTGCTTGAGGGATCCGTCCAGTGTAAACTGGGGAACCGTGGGACGCTCCTCTTTGCCCATTGGTTTTGGGTCATGGGTCATGGGATATGGGTTATGGGTCATGGGTCTTAGACTTTGGACCATGGGTATCCAAGTAGATACAATGTATCTACTAGATGCAATGCATCTAGTCCATGGGTCATGGGTTATCTCCATGGGTCATGGGTAATGCCCATTTATGACTTATGCGTGATGTCATGCAATTGGTTATGGGTTATGCTCAATGGGTATGGGTCATGGACTTTGGGTTATACCCAACTAGATTCAATGTACTTGGTCAATGGGTCAAATACTTAAACTTCTACCCATTATATTATCCATTATAATACATACTAATTGTGTATATATCTACCCAATATGTAAACACTAGTTGTTGTACATATGTATTACTAAATCATAAAATCACTATTACTTGTTTAGTGTTTTATGTGAAAACGTAAGTGTGTTAGTAAACTATTGGTTCAAACCATTTACGTATTTTATTTGTTTCATTAAAATGATTTTACGTTTGTCATCGACAAAACATTAGTAGATCGTAAAATATAAATAAACGTTTTTACGGCTTATTTGTATTAACAGGTTTATTTGTTTAGTGAAATGAATTAGTAAACTATTAGCTCAAAACTTTACATATTTTATTTATCTCGTTAAAATGACTTTATTATTGTTATCGACAAAATATAAGAAGATCATAAAATATAAATAAACGTTTTTACGGTTTGTTTGTATTAACAATCTCTCCATTTTTGTTGATGACAAAACACAAAATTATTTTAAGTAAAAGATAAAATTCGTAAATTTTGAATTTGAGTTTTTACTCTTTTCTCCCCCTTTTTGTCGAAACAAAAGAGTGTCGAAAAGAAACTAACCCGAATAAGAAAGAAAAGAAGGAGATTAGTAATAGATTATAAAGAGATGAGAAAGAGATAAGAAGAGTAAAGTAGTGCATATTTGCTCCCCCCTTGACGAATGCTCCCCTTTGGTGAGGGCGTCAAATATTTTGGGAATGCTAAAAAGAAAGTATTCCAAGTTATGCCATGCTTTTACTTTGAAAAAAGCTCCCCTTATTGAAGGCGTCAAGTATCCAAGTGAAATTTTAAATTCTACAAAACAATGGTTAGTATGCAAGCATATAGTATGAAGTATTGCAAGAATAGGCTGAAAGTATGTGTCAGAAATATTTCTGAGTGCCTGGATCCGCCGGATCCATTTCAGAATGGATCTTCCAGGTACAAATCAAAGGATCTGGCTACCTGCAATTGTTAGTAGTAGTTTAAAGCAGAAATAAGCCATAAAAGGCCATAGAATTAAGTCATAATCACACCAATATGCTCAAATAAGCAGCAAGCATAAATAAGTAGCTCCATGTAATAAAATGAAAAGAGAGAAACAATAATGACCAATCTATAAAACTAAAAATATGGTCTAAAGCTTAAGAAATCCTAAAAAAAGGGCTAAACTAAGACTAGAAAAGAGATGAAGGTGACCACTTGTGCTTGCACTTCTTTCTAATGATTCTAAGGGTGATTTGGTTTGTTGATACCATCTAAGCGTTCAAGGAGGTGATAGAACATGAAACCTACTTCATCACGAAGTTCATGAACTAAGGTTTGGGTTTGTTGGCAATAGTAGCAAGTTTCTTCATGACTTGGATGTTGTGGTGAAGGAGGTATGTTTGAGGTATATAGAACTAAAAGAGAAGATTGTGGGTGTATAACGGATGTTGGTGGAGGAGGTAGAGATGTGTCAACATTCATATTGTCTGCTTGTGGTGGTTGATGTCTAGTCATTACCCAAAATGGGCCAAAAGAGGGTGATGGAGAAGAAGATACTTGTGCTATTGATGGTGACACATTGATGTCAACTCCTATGTTGGATGAATATGGTTGTTGTGTAGTCATATTTTCAATGGAAGAAAATGTAGGTAATGGTGGAGGATTAGAAATTCTATGAGGCAAGTGCTCCAAAGTATTCATGTAAAGATGTGGCGAAGAATGAGGTGTAGTAAAGGAGAGTTGTCTTGGTTCAAGAGGAGAAGCTCTTGTTGGTTGGGTAGAAATGGGAGTGGTTTGAGGTGTTTGCTTAACAAATGGTTGAGAGGGTGGTTCAAGAGGTGTAAGTGATGGTGTTGTCTTAATGGAAGCAAGTGATGGTGATGGTTTGATAGGAGCAAGACACGGATCCGTCTCCCATTCCTCAAGCCTTTACTGTCAGTCAACAAACGTGGCATCAACATCTTGACATCTAGGAAGTGAAGTGTTATGTCGTCTTGATTCAAATAATTTAATTTCATGTAACAGAGAGGAACCTATCGTTCTTTGTCATGCTCGTCAGCTTGGCAAACACGTGAGGTCTCCATTTGTTAGTTATGATATTGTCGTTAATACTTGTTTTGACATTATTCACTCTGATGTATGGACTTTACCTATTCAGAGTCTTTCGGGTTTTAAATATTATGTATTGTTCTTGGATCATTATTCGCATTTGTTTGAGTTTATCCTTTAATTAACAAATCTGATGTTTTTTCTAAGTTTGTATTATTTCGTAACTATGTCCATACTCAGTTTAAGTGTGAAACCAGGTCATTTCAATGTGATGATGGTGGTGAATTTTACAACCGTAGCCTTCATAAACTATTTGCCGACAATGGCATTCAATTTCGATTCTCATTAAAACATCACAACAAAATGGCAAGTCCGTACGGATGGTTCGCACCATCAATAATATCATTTGGAATTTGCTTTTTCAAGCCAACCTTCCACTAACATTTTGAGTTGAAGCTCTCAAAATGGTTGTTCATCTAATCAATTTCTTGCCATCCACTGCTATTGCCAATGAAATCCCTTATACCCGACTGTTTGGCCAAAACCCGGATTATAGCCTTTTAGGTACATTTGGATGTTTATGTTACCCTCACCTATATTCAAATCACAAACTTGAACCTCGCGCCACACCCTTAATTCATTTGGGCCAAGCTTTTAATCGTGGATATCATTGTCTTAACTTACAAACTAATAAAATCATCCTTTCGCGCCATGTCATTTTTGATGAAACTGTTTTTCCATATGATTCATCTCAATCACCGTCAGCACCCACCTACAACTTTTTGGATGAGTCACTCGATATAATTCCTCTCATCATTCCATCCATTACGCAACCGACAGTGCTTCAACCTACACCAGAGCCAACAACACTAATTAATCACAGTCCTACCCCATCACTTGCGCAACCCAATATGGCCCAACATGATGAAGCCCCACAACACACACCAAATCCATCACCACCCTCAGCCCCACCCGTGAACCAAACACCAACTCCGTCACCAGCCGCTGCCCAACACCAACATCCATCTACCACAACCCAAAATCCATCAATTATTCCGGATCCTGCTCATAACCCAAACCATGTCTCGATTCATCCCATGGTCACACGATATCGTGTCGGGACTTACCGTCCTACTAAGCGTCTCAATATGCATGTGTCTTTGGTTTACCCTTTACCAAAATCCTATCGTGATGTGTTTAATGATCCAAATTGGCAAAATGCTATGTGTGATGAATACACTGCACTTATTAAGAACGTAAATTGGACTCTAATGCCTCGTCCCACGGATACCAACATTGTTCGTTGTATGTGGCTTTTTTGCCATAAGTATTTGGCTGATGGCGCTCTTAGTCGATACAAGGCTCGTCTTGTGGCGAATGGCTCATCTTGTGGTGAATGGCAGTACTATTCGGCCTGTTCTAAGTTTAGCTACTTCTCGACATTGGTCGATTCATCAGCTTGACGTCAATAATGCTTTCTTTCATGGTGATTTATCCGAGACCGTTTATATGCATCAGCCTCTGGGGTTTTGGGATTCTGTCCATCCTGATTATGTGTGTTTATTGCAGCAATCTCTGTATGGGCTCAAGTATGCCCCTAGAGCTTGGTTTCAGCGATTTGCATCTTACATAACTCGGGTTGAGTTTCATCATAGTCGATGTGACTCATCATTATTTATATACAGACAGGGGATGGATACTACTTATATGTTATTATATGTTGATGATATTGTACTTACTGCTTCTTCTGAGACTTTGTCGCAGCAGATCATTCACTCATTACATCAGGAGTTTTCAATGATAGATCTCAGTTCCCTTAATTATTTTCTAGGAATTTATTCTAGCCGTGATTCTACAAGATTATTCTTATCTCAGGTCAAATATGCCTTTGAGATTCTAGAGAGAACACCTATGTTTTCTTGTAATCCCAATCGAACTCCTGTTTCGACCGAGTCTAAGCTGGGGGATGATGGTGATCCGTATTTGATCCGACTTTATATCAGAGTCTTGTAGGTTCTCTTCAGTATCTTACCTTTACTCGCCCATATATTTCTTATGTCGTTTAGAAGGTTTGTCTTTATATGCATGTTCCTTTTGATCATTTTCATTCTTATTGTAATCATTAGTGAGATTATAATCTCACAAACTAATCTTTGCGTACCTATTTTGATATTTAATCAATAAATAATCGGCTTGGATTAATTGAGCCGACTTCTGTTCTTCCTTGTGGTGGTTCTTATACTTATTTGATACTATCTCACATTTTCTAATATGAGAATCAGTTTAAAACAGATTTTCAATTAATAAGCATGTTATTTCAACTTTGTCTATGAAGCAAGTCAGCAAGATCAAACCTTCACTAGGCAAAATGGTTCATATGCTTTTCTTAATTCTGATATTTTAACTTTTGACCAGTGGAATTTATAACATCTAACTATTGACAAGTTGAATTAATAGTGATCACATATTTATATTCAATATATCGTCTATGAATCTAAGGCCACTGCAAGCATAACTTTCTCATTACTTAACAAAAGCTTTTGTGAAAATGAAAACTATATACACCAATAGAACACGTAAGCGAACCAGGACGAGCACGACGGGCGTGACGTGTTCGTTCGTTTAATTTTAACCGACGAATAAGCAACGAACGCTTAAAGCGGACGAAATTTCTTGTTCATGTTCGTTTATTAACAAATGAGTTGTTCGTGTTCGTTCGTTAAGACACTAAGCGAACCCTAAACGAACATAAGCGATCGAACGTAAATGAACGTAGATAAACAATCATAAACTTTATTAAATTATCATCTAATATTGTTTTATAAGTGTCGTTTTGTTTAAACAAACCAATTTAAAATTATACAATTAAAGATTTGATATCTGAACATAAATAAATAAATGAACATAAACGAACGTTAACGAGCAGCATAATCGGACGTTCGCGACGTAAATAAGCGGACATGACTTTTGTTCATATTCGTTCATTCTTAAAAGATCGTAAAATATTGTTCGTATTCGTTCGTTTAATAAATAAGCGAACATAAGCGAACTTTTATCGAGCAGTTAAGCGAAATGTTCATTGAACGTTCGATTCGTTCTGATACTATCTGTGAAACATAAAGATATATACATGGTTAACGAGACAAAAGAATCAACATCAAGTTGGGGATAAAAAGAAGCCATCATATTCATTAAGGAGACTTTCTCATTACTATTGCTGACTTAAGTTTGATTGATTTTTCATGCAACGACGAAATTACAAAGGTCTGGACATATAAGGTAAAACGTGGTTCAAAACTGAACTCTTGTTTGAAATATTCATACCCATTGATTTTGGTCATTTACATGAAGTTTCATAAACCAAAAATTGTATTCCATTTGTATAGAATAATTATCACTTGTTCGAGTGATAACTAGGGATGCTCATATTCAATAGTCCTCTTAGGTGAGTAAATATTATACGTTCATGTCAATATCAATTCTTTGAAACCTAAATTCTTTGTTATCGTTCATTCGTTTGCATAATCGTACGATAAAAAGAGTATGTTCCAAACGGACGGATACACTCCTGAGCGAATCACTGATTCATATTATCGGTTATCAACATTTCATATGATGCTTAGATTTTACTTAATATCTTGTCAAAACCTCAAATTATTTGGAAGGATACACCGTTGCTACTTTTGTCTTCTCATTTTAGTACTTTTGATCAACGTTGGTTAGGAAAGGAATCACTTTTAGCCTATGCTTGTTCATATTCATCTTTTCTTCTCATCCATAGAACTTTTTCCACAATGTTGACTTAAGATGGAAGACCGGGCGTTATGGAGGAGACATTCACATGCGAATGACCACCTCCACACGTGGTTCCCATGCCACCCAATAACCTTCGCGCGCCAAAGTCTCATTTTTGTGTTGGTTGGGTGGTGCAGACCATTTAACTCAAACGCACCCTTTATTATTTTATTTTATTTTTGTGAGTGTGCGTGAGATATATTGTGGGGTATGTTTATAATAAAGCGGGGTATTTTATGTGTTTGGTTAGATGATGACCGTTACGCCACTAAAGATGGTGATAAGATAACGTGTTGCAAAGGTAATGTAGCGCTAACGTGAAAGTGATGTCGGGCAAGCCAATATATACATTTTTTCAAACATAATTGAGTTTACGTTTCACAGCTAACAAATATTTCAACGTTGTATTGTTCAAGGCTTCAAGCAGACCTTTTTAGGCAATTTTGTTTTTAAGGATTTTAGGAAGCAACTTGGGGGTATCCTTTACATAAAATATTATAGAATGAGTTTGAAAGCATACTAAGTTACTAAGGGTGTGTTTGTTTCATTTAGATGTTTTATGTCTGAAGACTACTGCATCTTCTAGTAAGATGTGGTATAATATGAATCGAATGAAAATGTGTTGTTTGTTTTTTATAATTATGCGAATGGTTTAATTTTCCTTTTTAAGTATATATTAAACTATTGCAAATCGATTAATAAGTAGATAGTATAAACTTGAAACAAAACATTTTTATCATAGATTTAACACAATTATAAATCATTAAATAAATTATCTTAATACATATCCAAAGTTTAACATAATAAAACTATAACATAAATCGTCTTAAAATAAAACATAAGCTTAACGCAATGAAACAACAATTAAGTAACTTAACCAATACCAAATAATTTAAAACCTAGCTTTGATGTGCCGCGATTTGATCTCGTAAGTTAATCATGTATTGTTGATCCGCGTCACTCCCAATTGGTTGAACAACTTCAACATCACCGTCATCATCATCATGTACCAAAAACCTACCATGTGCAGGTTTGTGTGCAAACTGAAGACAACAGGGAAGGAACTTGTTTGTATGCGAACTGAAGACAACAGGGGAAGCTAGTTCACAGATGGTGTTCTAGCTCGTCTAGCTGGGCACAATGAAAGGCGAAGGAAGAACTCAATGGAGTATAAAGGCACGGGAAGGAACTTGTTTGTGTCTGTTGAAGACAACAGGGAAGGTTTCAATTGGCTATCCAAGGGAATTCAACTTATCTGCAAACTAGGTGAAAACCGAATAAATGAAGGCCGTAAGTATGCTCTCTCTTCTGTCACATCTATCAACTTAAAGGCCTATGTTGGCAAAAGACATGCCAATATTCCAGATAGTGGCGACTATAATGTTGGCAAAAGACACGCCGATATTTCAGACACGCCAATATTCACAATAATATATCAATTTTTGGGATGATGCACTTGCAACTAATATCAGCAGGAAAAGAGATGCACATTGAATGGACAAAACCGCACAACCATTATTGTCCTAAATACAAAGAAAATTGTTTATTTCCCTTCATTGCTAAATAATGGACTATCACAAAACAGAGGTGCCCATCTTCATATTTACACCTCAAAAAGCTCAATCTCAGAATATCACTTAAAACCAACCTTATAGTTGACCAAAACAAAACCCATATCAGTTTATAACCAACCCAACAATAAAATCACTTAAAACCAACAAAAAATAACAAGTAAAGCAGGTAAAGAGAAAAAAAATAGCATACCTTGGTGAAGATGGTAGCTATAGGTGGAGATGAAGGCGGCTATAGGTGGAGAAGAAGGCGGCGGTGAGAGGCAGTGACCGCTGGAGGTGGCCGGCATCGGGTGATGGTTTGAAGATGAATGGGATGATGAAAGGGTTTTGATGATGAAAGTGTTTGAGATTTGTTGATGAAAGGAAGGATTTGTTGATGAAAGGGTTTTGATAAGAATGGTCGGTTGTTCACCACCTCTTCACCGAGTCGGACTTATAAGGTCTAACCACGTCTGACTGACTATGAAAAAACAAACAACAAAAAGGTCTGACCGCGTCTGACTGGTAAGATGTCAGACAGAGTCAGACATTTTTTTTTAAAAACAAACAAGCCCTAACTAATGTATGAAGTAAAAAAAATATATTTGTTAAGATGTTTGCACGATTTACATTACAATGTAAGGTTATGATGGGATTGAACTTATTTTTCGAGCTGCTTCTAATTTGTTTGGCTTATAAATATTCACTTTAAGTTATACTTAGCAACAAACGTTCATTCAAAACACTTGATTTTAAGTAAATTTTCATATCTTTTCAGCAATGAAACATCTAAGAACAGTACTATTTCTATGACTTCTTAGTCGTTCCATGTATTGTTCTTGTCTCCTCTTCTATATACCCGACATTATCAACATTATTGAACATTCGAACAAACATGACAACAACTCTATTTTTGGTACGAGCATTCATAATATTACTATTTGCTTCCATTTTTTAGAGAGGGTCGACGGAGAAAGTGGACAAAACAAACTCGCATTATGCACGCCTTTTGCATCTGAGTATGTTCACTTCGAGCTTTGTAACATGCCAACCAAATAGGCAACCTTGCATTCTGATATAATAAAGTTATTCCGTAAAGTAGTAAAAAGATGCAACAATATACAACCAGGCAAAAAAAACTCATCATCTAATTATATTTTGCTCATCATCATGATTCATGAGATATACACGCATGATTGAAAGTGATAACTGATATGTGTATGTGGGTATTGTCCCCAAAAGGTGGATAATTTTTTATGACAAAATGGTTTGTCATGAGACTATACTTGAAAAAGCTTTTGGGCTCAGAGTTGATAGTGGATATTGTATATCTGAAAAAAGCTATTCTAACTACTTAATTAATCATTGAAAAAACGAGTTAGTGTATTCCCAGTGTGTAGTCCACTTCCATTTGCATGCTCAAGTTTTTTATTTCCTTCTTCTATAAACTATATATATGCAATAAAATTTATTTAATAACTTAGCTCAATTCTAATAATTCATGCTAAACCGGAAATTTAAATTATCGTAATCTAGGTTTTTTCCTTCATCAATGGATTTTCGATCATTTTCAGTCTCCGAAGAACAAGAAGAGGGCGAGGGACTATAAAATTGGGACATACGTTCATTCCTGTATTTTTCATGATATATTTAGCTACTTGTTGTCAAAATGAATCATTACTTAAGCACAATGGTTTGGAATTTTTTAATAGCAAATGTGGTGTTAGGAAGTGTGAACTATGATGACATTTGACTAGACATCACTTATACAAATCTTTAATTATGTCATATTTGATTATAACTAAGTTAACTGGTTGAAATTATATATGTGGTGAAACACTTGAATCAAATTAAAAAAATAAAAATAAAATAAAATTGTTCATTGTGAGTTAAATATTCAATTGACAGCAGACACAAACGGAACTAAGGTGGGTTAGAAACACCCATAAAATTTTGCGACATAATTTAATTTTTAAAAACCTCGTTTTTAGTAAATGCATTCGTTCCTTAAAATGAAGTATATACTAGTATGGACTATAGATATGTATGTAATCTGGTTCACTAAACATATTGGCCCAACTCAAAACATGAATAACTTTTTTTAACATTTTGACTTAAGTTCTACATCTGTGTAAACTTTCACTTAATTAACAAAAGTTTCTAAACTACTGATCAAATGCCTAAACACCTCTTAAGATCAAACACCAGAAACTCGTTAACGATCGCCGATTAGCAAAACAGGTCAATCGAAAATGCTTTATTAATCTACAAACTACAAGTTCAGTATAGTTCATAATACACCATTTCAAAACAAATTTAGCCTAAACCAAAACAGTAAAAACAAGCCATACTCACAAATCACCATCAGGCCCTCGACTCGAACCAACAGGACTAATCGGCTCACTCAAATCGCCATCCGACTCATCAAAATCTTCTTCCAGCTCAAGTACCGAAATAACATCACTAACACCATGAATCACAAGCCAATCACTATAATACATATCCGAAACACAATGTTAACTTCATTAACCTTCAATGTAACACCAGATCTTGTAACATTAACCCGAAAACCATTCAAAAAGTACCCACACTCAAAACTGACCCGTTTTCAATGCTAACAAGCTCGTTCAACGAGACTTTACACGGCAACACATGTCGTAAAAACAACGACGGATAATCCGGAAACTGATCCGAATAATCAACCATTACTTCATCAACAGGTGCAAAAATAGTCAAACCACTCCGTTGACTTTGACTTTGACTTTCCTCAAACCCTAACCCTAACAGCTGCAAATTCAAAAATGAAGCCATAACAGAATAGCCTCTAGATATCAACACATTTCCGGCATCGTGAAACGCGCCATGATCACCACCGTTCATTTTCCGGCAACCGTTTCCGCCACCTATCGGCGCCGGTGCATCGGCGACCCGAAAATACGGATCAAAAAAAGTTTCGACGCCGTAAACCGCTAAAATGCCGTCGTCGAAAATCGGCGAATCAGTGACTCTGACGTTATTTATCGAAATGTGATCGGATGATGCCGTGGAGGTTATGATCAGGTAGTGATCAGATAACATTGTAGGGATTCTGGTTCTGGTGATGAATGATCTGAGGCTCGAAGACGAGAAGATTAACGGCGAAAAGTGGTATTGGACGAGCGAGAGTGACGGCTGGCCGAAATGTGCGAAAATTAGGTCCGGCGGTGCGAAAATGGTGGCGGAGATGGTTTTGGAAAGTAACGTGTTCGCGGCGTGGTTTAGCATTAACGACATTGCGATGTAGCCGGAGTTTTGGAGTGTTTCGGCTGCGTTGGTGAGTGTTTCGGGTGGAATCGCGGTTATCGGGGAGAGGAGGGTTAGGATTAGGAGGAGGGTTATCGGAATTAGCATTGTCGGGTTTTTCGCCATTGAAGCGTAGTGGTGGTAGGTTGGTTACGGTGGTAGAAATGGTATGTTTTGGTTGAATTGTTTTTTGGCGGGAGAATCTGTTGTAAACTTGGGCTAAGCGGTTATGTTAAGTAAGTTTAGTTGTGAACTATTAAATAACCGTTCATTAATTATTATGATTGCATAATGCAAACTAAAAATGTGTATGGTTCATTGCTATTAAGATCAAGATCATACTATAAATTATTTTTGTCTTTGGGTATGTTTAGCAAAAACTGTATGTATATTATGTTATGGTATAAAGCGTAATTTGTAAAATATGAAATTTATTAGCATAATTCTAAGATGATCTTTTTAATAGCAGATGTTTGGTAAATTAATTGTTAAATGTAACTATAAGATGTAAAATGACATAAAAGGACAAATCTATAATTGTAAATAAATGTTTGGAGGTATATTAGTAATTTAAAGTTTTAACAATTCATGACGTTTAAAACCGTGAATCAACTTTTCGTTTTGAATTATTTGTTTGAAATAAAAGCATGTAGGTAATCATCCAAAATACTTGGTTTATAGGAGATTATTTTTAGAACAAAAGTTATCATTCCTCCAAATGTACCGCCAAAACAGGCCCTTTGTAAGATTGAAATATCCTACTTAAATATGTAATAGTTTTATTTGTCTAGTAATTAGTATTTAATGTTGATTGTAAAGCAAATTTATGAAGAAAGAAGAGTTACGAAAGTTATAATAGTATGAAAATCTGACGTGTAATGATTTAAAATATCTAAACGATGATGACGTCAGATCTTTTAATCTAAAAAATTATATATTTTACTCTTATAAACATTTATAATAATCCATGCTTGCTTTATTGTTTTACTTTAACAAAATTCCTTCATTTATAATGTACTAGCCTATAAACCCGTGATAAATCACGGGTGGCTTAAAAAAAGTGGAAAATAAACATAATTAAATGAGTTAATTACATAAATGGTCACCGTGGTTTGTCGGATTTTACGGGTTTAGTCACTATACTTTTTTTTCGCCGGGTCATATCACTATGGTTTGCATATGTTACGGATCTAGTCCATTTTTCATTAACTCCGTTAGTCTTATGTTAAATTCACTCATTTTCAAGTCATACCAGGGGTATTTTTGTCTTTTGTTCACCTCATCTTCAACCTCATACTTTTCTTGACTTTTATAATTTTCTTGCAAGCAAAACTCAAAAAATTAATTAGCATGAAATTTGCTTTTGTAAAGATACCAGCCACCTATTTTAATCATATAACTATTTTATACTTGTTTCAAGCACACTATTTTTCTCTAACAACAAATTAGCAAGAACACAAAATGAACAACTACAATAATCACCAACCACTTTTTCTCACGAACTATATTTCTCCAACAATGAAAACCCGAATGAGCAGTTTCATACAATCCAGAATCCTATCAAACAAATTTACTATGCAAATAACATTACAAATCAAACTAGTGGCCAATACTTGTGTTAAAATCGATTCCAAAATGAAGAACCATCAACATTCATTTGTAATAAAACCCAACTGATCTTTAAATTCCTTTCAACAATTACCTTGTACCTTAATCAACCCCACATAAAAAAATAAAAATAAAAAAAAAAAAAAAAAAAGCCACATATCAATTTGTGGGTTTTGTTTCGATTGAAACATCAAAAGTAGTGGTTGCGTTTATCTTTGTGTTTCGACAAATAGAGAAAAGAGATAAGATGCGTTTATGTTTCTGGGTTGCGTTTTCCGGTGAGTTACAGTTCCTACGAGCAACTGATGTGGGACGATACAATGGTGGTGGGAAAGGTGTAGCACACTATCCGGTAGAGATAGATCCAATAAGTGATATATGTTCTCTTGTTTCTTAATTAGATTTCACATAGCACAAAAATCATGTGATGATATAACATAATCATGGGGAATATTATGAGGTTGGTTTGTGATTGATACATTACCGTAGTAAATTTACTGGTGTTATGGACAAAAGGAAAGAAGGGATGCCGTTGGGTGGAGGATTGATCGGAGGTGTTGGGGGAAATGATATTTAGCATTGAAGTTTGTTAAAATAAAGGTGGGTGTATGATAGATGAAAAGGGTAGTTTTGTCATTTCATTTGTTTGGAAATGCATTTAACAGCTATATAAACTGAGCTAACGGAATTGGACTGGATCCGTAACATATGCAAACCATAGTGATATGACCCAGTGAAAAAAAAAAGTATAGTGACTAAACCCGTAAAATCCGACAAACCACGGTGACCATTTATGTAATTAACTCAAAAAATCAAATAAACCTTCAAAAATCATGGCCTAACTTATAAAAAGTTCAAAATAGACATTGTTAAATTTCATGGTAGATCACCATTTAATGATCAAATGCCCAAGGCTTACACTAGAAAAATATTGTAACATCGACTGATGAGGTTCATCAGCTTGGATGACAATTATGACATTTTTAAAGGTGTATCTTTTCATACCCTTTGATACTCATCGCCAAAAGAAGGAGGCGGTTGCAATATTTTCGAATGCACCAATTTCGTCCTTGCCACATTACGCCAACTGAGCGAATATACATATGCATACAAAGGATATAATAATCAATATATATCAAATAAATATGTGCCAATAAATCAGGTTTTTAACTCAAGTAATTGAAAGCATAATCTCAATTTAGCTACCAAAAATCTTATTATAAATCAATTTAGCTACCATGAACCTATTTATAATCTCAATTAAAGGATCCATAATGCTTGGTATAGGATATCCTTTCAAAGTAAACAAATCACTACCTTTCAATAGCATAAACTTAAACGCCTCCACTCTTAAAAGTCCACAAATAGCCAATTCATAATCTTATAAACAAACCATCACTGCAGCGAATAACATTTAAGGTACTTTTTAATCTAACATTTCCACATAATAAGCTAACAACTCTACATCACATGTGTTATCTCGAATCGGTGTTCTTTCATTATCGGCTAGGAGGCACGGACACGTCTAAAAGTAAGGAGTGGCAGTGTCGGACACGGACACGCCTCGGACACGGCTCGGACACGTGTCCAACACGCACGTGCCGTGTCCCACGTGATGTTTGGGCCGGACACGGATTTGGACACGGCTTGGACACGAATTTGGGTTTTTTTCAAAAAAAATGAAAAAGAGGTTTTCAAAATTTATAAAGAGGTGGAAGTAAAATTAAAAAATAATAAAAAGAGGAGGAAGAAAGTGTTTACACGGTGGTGCTATTTGGATGGCGAGCACGAGATGTTGAGAGAGAGGAGAGAAAGAGATTAGTAGTGTTTATTATTATGATATTTCGTTTTATTTTAAGGCTTTGTACATGTTTTTATACATATATATATAAAAATTCTGTGTCCATAAAATGCCGTGTCAAGTGTCTACATTTTAGATTTTCTTGGTATCGCTATGTCCGGTGTCCGGTGCAACCTAGATTATCGGTAGTCGCACAAAATAATTTATGCTGGCCAACCTTACTCAACTAATATTTCAAAAACAATCACTGATCCGAACCCATTCTAACATCTACTTATTAGTAATGTCCACGAATAGAAGGCTAAAGGAATAATAAACATTGAGAAGTATTGTTTTAGTTCCTTTGAACACATATAGCAACTTTTGAGCATCCTTAAAATATGTACGATTGACTGCATCATTAGGTGGAGGTCAATTATTTGATTTCTCATTATAAAGAATAATATAAGTAATCAGGGAAGGATATTTAGTTAGGCCCATTATCAGACTCATTCTATGTGCATTTTTTATGATGATTATCATTCATAATCAGTATATTAGTAGACTTAGTGTGGCCTTGGTGGTATATAACTTTGTACGGCTAGAAGACTAAACTTACGTACCATTTAATCGGTGTGTATACATCCAACGCCACCCAAAGAAGTAGTTAGCCGGTCAAACACCGGTCTACTTAAAGGAAACGAAAGACAACCTATACCAAAGTTAGAAAGCTTTTAGTAAAACACTCAAAACTGAAAACATTCGGACGAACAAAAATATCGCTTAAATGATAGGGAAAAAAAAGAAAAGCAAAGTAGGAAAGTGATCTAGAAGGATATAATTGCATTCAAATACTTCGTCGTGTAAAGGTCGAAAACAATAGTTGCAAAGAATAAGGTCTTTGTTACCGAAGAATAAGGCAACACACTCAGACCGTCACCAGTAAAAACGTCAAAATAATAAACATCGAATAAACAGTTTTAGAAAATCAATTTGTACATGTGCAATTTAGAATAAACTACTCACAAGGGGGTAGAATTTTGAGCAATCATTATCCAAAATTGGTTCTGAAAATGACACTTTTGATAGATGTTTCTTTAACGCATTTGATCAAACACCTGTGAATACATCATAAAGCACCATTTATTTGCACGGTTGTGCAATAATAAACACGTAAAACATGTTTAATCAAAAGATTTCTAAGGATCATATGGAAATCAGTTACAATTTGATATATCAACCGAACAAAATATAAAAGAACAAAGAGGTCATTGGGTTGTAAGCAGAAAGAAAAAGCTAAGGTAGTTTAGTTGGAGAAATATTTCGTTTTAGGAAAATTTTCATATGAAAGGGAAAAAGCGAAACCCGCTTAATGTGACTTTTTCCAATAATTTTTAAAAATATGAATTTCATTTTCTAATTCTTAATAGAACAATGAAACAATTACATCCTTCTCACTTTTTCATTTCTAAAATAATAACCCCATTTCCTCTCACCGCACTCTTATCACGCCCACCTCCGTCACCTTCCATCGCCTTCACCTTCCAACTAAACGATTGAAATAAACTTTAAACAACTTTTCGTTTTAAAAAGGAAAATATTACTTGATTAAACGGTTTTCAAACACCAACTCTTCTGCAGAGAAGAAAAATCATTCCTTCTATAGAATTTAGAACGAAAAACAGGAAAAATTTTCACCATTAAACTACTTAACCTTTTTTGTTGTTCCGTTGAGAGATTTCCACGTGCATTTAATTAAAAATAGCATGTTCATCTAATAACATAGCCATTTTGATAGCACATCACAAACGTTTGAACTTTGAACTACTGCAAACAAAGAAAACGTAATTAATTGATAAAGTAGATAGAGACTGAAGTCTCTTCTTGTCAATGGTATATCAATAATGATCTCAAAATCATTTGAAATTCGAAATCAATAAAAAAAATGAATATACACTAACTGATTTCCTTCTGCATTTAACAATAGTCAAACAAAGTAGTGAATGGGATAGTGATAAAATTAAATGCTCAACAATCTATTCCAAAAATACAGCTCTATAAATTCAACTCTTTGACTGGTGGATTAACACGTGGAATAGGTGACATGGATTAAATGACGTGGCTTTAATTGCTAGCATGGATTAAATAAGGTGTCAAGTTTCAAAAAAACCTTCTTTTATTATATGTATAGATTAGTTAGTTAATTTAAGGAAAGTAAGATCGAATCGGATCCAAATCTTACGATCCTATGGTAAGATCGAGATCTTATATTTTAAGATCCTATGAACGATCGACTCGTTTGTGCGTGACAAGATCGTAAAATCAAAAGATCTCAAAAGTTAGATCGAGATCTTAACAGCTATGTTTTGGTTATGAACTTGTTATTGATTGAAGAAAATTCTAACTGTAGTAGAAGTTATTTAACAAAACCCATAATAAGAGATTTAAAACAACAGTTTCTTAAATCATACATAGTGAATATTGATTCATATTTATCTAAGGGCATGAATGGCAGAGAGGTCAGTTGGAAACCCTTCTCTCAACCGAGAGATCGAGGCTGAAGCAGCCTCTATCTTAGGTAGGGGTAAGGTTGTCTACATCTTAACCTCCCCAAACAGGAAGCGGTGACGTGATCACCATGCCCTGTGGAAGGCGACGTTGGGATTCTTTTTTTTTTGCATGAATGGCAGAAATTTAGATATTGCTCTCAGATCAACCAACACATGATATAATTTACAGTTCACATTTTGAAATAAAAAAAATAAAGCTAAACAATAAGATAAAAATAACAACTAGTACAAACAATCATACTGTAAGATAGATTTAATATGATATAGAAGTAGCAAAGAGCAAATTCATACAAAGCACTCTTCTCTCTTCCCATGGAATTGGGAATTGTGGCCATTTAAGCTTTTATTAAACATCCACAAAGCAAGAGAATGATTTTGATACACATACACTCCACTTTAGACTTTTTTGTCAAACATGGGTGGCGCATAAAGTGACGGAACAAGTGAAAAAGAAAACAATTTGATAGATGTTTTACATGAAGTCCTCTTCGAGTTCCTGTAAGGTTTTCTGGGTTGAAGCAATCTCTTTGTTGGAAGTCATTTTGTCAGCAACCATGAGATTTTGTAGCTCCTTACCTCAGCTTGTTTCTCCTTCTCAAGCCTCTCCATTTCCTCTCGTCGTTTCTGCATCATCATACAACCATTACATTATTATTACAGCTTTACATGCAATAAAAGCAAAGCATGGCACTAAACCATAGAATGAGTTTTCATATACAGAAGGATCATGACATCATGCATAATAACTAGGGGTAACAATTCATAAAGACATGAATATCGGACCAGACACAAAATAAACAGGTTTGGATTGTGGGTTCAAATGCGATCTGGTAAGCGCGACTAACTCGTTAAGTCTACAGGTCACTTCAGGCCTCACCAATCAACTTGTTTATCTTGATGCAATAAAAAGTAACCATGAGTACTATTTATGGGGTGTTTAATGATTTCAGTGCTCCTGTTTTGTTTAGACTAAATGATGGTTTTATTCTATAGTCTTTTTGTTATGCACGCAATCAATTAGAATTTTAGTTATGTTTAAATCTTTTTGGAGTTAGGTTGACACACCAACATATTTCACCTATTTAACCAACCAACCCATTCGACTTTTGGATGATCGGGCTATGCACAATGTGTTTGGTTCCCTGTGTCATAGTGTATCCATCATCTAGACACAGATAATCAAGCATGACTTGTTATTTCATTCCATTCCACCTCTGGCCATGGAATATAAATTAACAAAATGGGAGGAAACAAATTCTAATGGCAATTATTTCGCAAGTCCATAAAATAAAGTAAAAGCCATCATAGAAATAGCTACATGATATTATAATTGAATTGTTATTGCTTGAGATTTTATTTAATAAGCAACTCAAGCTAATATTTATAACAAAGGACTAAATCAGTAAAACCCTGTATTCATGATGAATGCGTGCGGACAGCGAGTCAAAATGGGTAACTTTTTCCCAATCAAAACAGGTCGGTCCGGGACGACCTAAAAACCTTTCTTCTATATAACCTTTTCACTAATTAACAAATGAATTGTGTCAACATTTGATTAACAGTTGTACTACATTATTTCACAGATAATCTAATACCTATAATACAGCTAGGACTTTGGCCCCAACCGTTAAATTTAGCAAAGGTTCCATTTTATTTGAACTTGTTTTGCTAGCTAGGTAAACAAGAACACCTTGACCAGTTACCAAGTCAACGGGTTAAAACCACCACCTCTACCTATATATGTAAATATTATCGTAGATACTTCCAAAGATATAACTAAACAGATATACTTACTTTGTCTCTCAACTGCAGCTTCCTCTCTGCCCTTTCTGCTGCATTGACTGATTCACGCTCAGCTACACGCATGGACAATGAAATTACAAGACATCAGAACAAAATTCAATAGCCAGCTTTCACTTGTTGATTCTAAATTTGTCACTAAAATTCAGTTTCTGAAAGTTAAATGGGGTTTTAAAAGCTTGTATAAAAGAGTGAGCACCTTTAAGATCAGGTTTTCTTTCCACTTTGGTGCGGTTCAGCCTATTAACAACCTCATTAATTCGCTTCTCCACTCTCACAGTGCGCACCTGAAAACAGATAACAATCTCTGCAGTGATAACTGAAGTCTGAAGGACAGTTCAGAAAGCAAAACAGAGGTGTTACTCACTGCTTTATTGTTGTGGAAACCAACTTGACCAACATCCATGGCTGCAGTTTTCTTTAAGTTTTGCCAAGGAGTATAGACAACATCTATGTTGTTCACTTTGTTTCCTGCATCAGCCATCAGGCACAGAAAAATGAGAATACAGCACTGAGGAGGGAACAAATTTGACCCATTAATGAATTAAAGTTGATTTAAAGATCACAAGTCAGGTGGATAAAATTCAAAACTTCCTCAATTTCTTCTAGAAAAGATTAAATAAATAAATAAATAAAAACAAAAAAAAACAAAAAAAAAAACAAACAAACATACAAACCAACATTGTAATAATGTTATTATGCTACCATATTCAATAAAATTATTTATTTATGGAAGTTGATAGATATATACAAAACAAGGTGTTGGCGGGTGGACCCAGTGAACTAAATCTGCTTTAGCAGGACCCACTCCCATATTGGTCGACTCATGACTACACTCGTGACTCTAAATCCTCAATTTCTAGCTAGTGACTCGCTTGTAAGAGTCATGATATTTAGAGATACAAATTTTATGAAAATAGATAAAACACGTTTAAAACAAGATACAAGTGAACTTTAAACTTATTTCGGACAAAATCAAAATATAAGTGTGATCATAAGGAGGATGTTACTTGCCTTGGATGGAATTTGCTTTGACAAGTTGAACACAATCTTCAAGAACCCCTTCCGATATGTCATCAATTGTCTGGCCCTTGCGCATCCTCAGATAGACGTGGGCAGAAGACATTTTATCCACATGGAACCTGTGGTAACAAAAAAATCCTGTATGAAAAACTAGATTAAGGTGATAATAATCAACTGACAAACGAAGTTGCCCAAAATTTAGGTTCACCGGCAAAATGATATAACAAATAACCTTAAACAAACTCTTCAAATTAACTCCAATCAAAGGAAAAGGTTCTGTAATAAAAAGCACGAGTCCTTCTCAAGAGTCATCTTTATTCCAATATGATAAAAAAATAAAAATATTGAACAAACAGATTACATCCTTCACTCTTCACTCTTCACATATATGATTATTAAATCAACTTGCAATCTTTTAATTTGATGCGCGTTGAAGTTGGCACTGTTCTGATGCAAGACGTTCAGAACGATGGTTGTATTTATGATTACATGTTTTTAGCTAACTTTCTTTAGGTTCATGTAGTTAACTTTCGGCCCTGACAAACGTTTATTACTTGATTAATAAGAAGTTTCCCTTGGTATTTATATATGTTTATTTGTTTTTTACCTTATATTTCGCAAAGCTTTCAGGGAAGAAAAAAAAGAAAACTTAATCTGAAACACTCGTAGTAACGTTATGGAGATTTGTGCACTACAAAACCTTATTTGTGGCATATGTGTTCCATAATCATTAAACAGAAGCTCAAGTTCACATGTTGATAATTCTTTATTTGTCATATGTCAGCATTATTGCAAGTAGCTGTGGAGATGAAAGACTATAATTATCACTAAGCACTGCCGTCCAATGTAATGAAAAAATGACATGCACATGCCTAACTGTCTCACTCCAAAGGTACAGAAAATTCATACCAACAGATATGAATATGCTGATCTGCTCCACTACTCAGAACAACCATATCAGCCCAAATATTCACCTCATCTTTACAGCTTTGTGTTTTAAACTCCAGCGACACATAAGTAGCTATTTATCATCTAATTATACACATAACAGAAAACATGAACCCAATGATCCTTTTAGTTAGCCTATTCAGTAGCAAGTACAGATCATTTCCTAATTCATGATCTACTCTTAAAACATGGTGTAAAACTAGTCTCCTCGTTGTCTTTTGAATGTTAACACACCTACTAAACTAGTTAATACCTTCCATTCCAATAACCCAGGCCATAAATAATACAGTAATATCCCTCTCCCTGGTCAACCTCCGCCCGGAATCAACACACCACTAATCCTTAAAGCAAACAAAGATCAACTTGACAATGCGTTAAAACTTGAAGTAATGAATACAATGGAAGAAATGTAGACATTTTGCAGAAACTGACAAAGATAATTTTGAGATTAAACTGAGGATTTTAAATATTCATCATGTAGAAAAAAAAGGATGGGAACTGGTCTTGTATCCAATACTCAGAGTAATTTCTCTTCTCTAGTTAAGTTATATATCTATCCATTACTCCATTAACACATTCACCAGATTCCCTTTTTGCCCGAAGAAAAAACTACTACCGCTCAAACAGATCTTGAATTCATTTTACACGAGATTAATCCCAGAAAACAGTGCTTCTACTTTTTTGTGTCCGTTTCCTGATGTCATCTTTGCCTTAAATGGGTTTAATACAGTTATTTAATTACAGCAATACAGTTATTACTAATCTTAGGTGAACAAAATTTCAAGAAGCAATTACCTAGCCTTTTAGTTGCGGTATGAACCATTATAGAGTTAGCATGTGAAATGTAAATGGGAAAATGGGAAAGGTACCCGAAACAGAGACAACCCAAGATTGTAATAAAACACCTACTTTTGTGTGTGTGTGTGCACTATACTCCATTAATGAAAGCTTGATTCCTTTTCTAATACTCTTCGTTCTTGTAGAATCCCTAGTCTAGCTTTGGACCTCTTGTCATTTATCATATATTTTCTATAAAGTTGATAGTTGATACAGCCCATAAATCATAACTTACACACATATGAAATGACCATTTTCATGAATGATGATAAAGATGGATATGAGTTAAAAAAAAGAATGAACGGATAGATTAAATGGAAGACTTGTGGAAATGAAACGATTAGAATTTATATTAATACCAGATGTCTTCAGGGAAACCGTATTTGATCAGTTCTTCATTCTCAAACTTGTCAAGACCCATGAAGATGGTGTAGTCTCCGGCTTCTGGTCTAGCTTTAAAGTAAAACACCATCTTTGATCTCTTCTTTCTTTAGAGTTGCTTCTTGTGTTTACAAAAAGAAAGTGCAGAAGGTGATCAAATAACTGCTAATACCGTCACCAAACACCTGAAACTCAAAGTTAAGAAATTCAAGAATTTATCAATGTTAGTAAAGAAATAATATTTGTGGTTGCAGATAATGAAGCGTTTACTGCAAGTTTGAATGTAATTTAACAAATTGTCAATGGCAAGAAAAATAATGATGTTCTACTAAATATACATCTTAAGAGTAGGAGTACAATTTATTTATTGAAGAACATAAAGAGGCAACGATCTCTATTAGGATCATGTGTTCCGATCAGACATAATCATGATAACGCATTGAAATGATTCAAAATTACAATTGGAAAATCCCAGTGAAGCATTACATCAAGCAGCGCTATGCATTACAAAATTTCTGATTTTCCAAGAACAATCAACAAAACGACCATTTAAAACTGGTTCACGAGAACAAAAATCTAAGTATACGGTTCCATTTGTCAACTCGTACTGAACTTTAAGACGATGGCTAAATACATGGTTTCATAAACTGTGGCATAACAAGTAAAAGCAAACAACCAATTGACCCACGGTTTAATAATCATCTTTTTCTGTCAACCAGTTTGTTTGCTGCTTTTGTTGTTAAGGCATGGCTTATGGAACCGTATATTTAGCCATAATCTTAATCTTCCGTACCAATTGATTAATAAAATCGACATTTCAAAGCAACATGTGGTACTATCATTATCAAAGGCAATTTTAAACATTGACCTAAAACAAAAGCATATATTGTCCTATAGAATACCTAACCAATTAAAATCTAAAATAGGTCAAAATCGAGACACGAACTTGAAACTAACATATATTATATCATATAGAATACCTATAAGCAAAAACTATTATAACCTAATCAAAATTAAGTAACATTCCACATAAACATATATCAAACTAGAAGTACGATAAATCTAAACCGAAGGCGATATATAATTAACATCTAAAACAGCTCAAAACTGATTAACAAATAAAAATTAAAACACATAATCCAATAATAGAAAATAGATGAAAACCTAAAGCACAGATGAGAATTATAATAATGAAAGAAGATGCGTATGGATTGTAAATAAACGAAAGAAACTTACTTTTATTATTTTAGGGTTAGATGAAAATGAATGATACGAAGAAATTCTCTCCTCCGTATGAGAAAAGGGGGTTCCTTTTCTTCCTTTTATTTTATTCTTTCTTTTTGTTGTGTTATATAACTGGGTGGGCCGCTTGATTTGGGTAAGGAAAGTGCAAAGAAAAGTACATCTATAGCTGCATGTACTAGTCCAACACATCAACTTACATTATGTTGTTGGAACAAGTTTTTTCATTATACTTTTTCTTTTCAAATCTAGATCATCTATGTAACTTCGCCGAAAGCAATGTATTACAGTATCATGTACTTATCTTTTTCGATTTCAACTAAGGGACCATTTGGTTTCTATGTGGGTTTAGGATTAAAATTTAGATTGGATTTGAATTTGGTTTAGGATTTAAATTTGGATTTGAGGTAAGAGAGAGAAAATAATTTTAAATTAGATTTAATACTAATTTATTACTTTAAAATTTTCAAAAGTTAAAAGAAAATGAAATAATAAACCATGTGAGGTTTGTAGCTTTACACGTCAACAAGAATAGTAGTCATGTCAGAAATCCAGGGGTAGGGGTCAACTTTCATGAAAACCTATGAAAATGGGTATGCATGACTACTGTATAAGCCAAGAATTAAAACCAAACAATTAAATTTACCTTGATGTCCGAATCTTACTCCCACAACCCCCAATCAAACGGGCCCTAAATTAAAAGTCATTGTGAAAGGATACTAGTAGCTCACTACAAGATCTCAAATGTCTTATATCCTAACCATGTGAAACAGATTGTTACACTTTACACATCTAAATAATAATTGAAGGCGAATCTGTGGTATAAATTTAAGTCATGTAATCCGAGTAAATGGAAGAAATTTTAGGACGATCAAAATTTTCGCTCTAAAGTGTTGTCGTAAATATTTCTTGATTGTTAAACGGATCCTACATTTATATTAGGGAGAATTTCCTATATATTGAACTAACCTTAAAAATATAAGTATACTAGTCTCATGACGGCCGAATGGCGGCTAGTTTCAATATATTATTTGTTATAATTTGGTAGTAGCGTATGTCCATGGCCGGATGTGATATTCCTATATTAGCATAACTTGCATAGTGTTAAAAAGATGTTTGATAGTTAAAATTATTGATAACAATGGCTTGCAAAATTGTGAAATAGCCAAACTTATTACAAACATGAAACAAAGACTTACTTAAAAAGTACAAAAACAAACATATTGGAAGTGAATTTGTTTCTAGATGACAACTTACTTAAACAGACATAAGAGAACATTTAATGTCGAAGGTAAAATCTGGAACCACATGAATCATTATGGTCTCCAACCATTTGTGATGTGCAATCAACATTCTTTTTTTTTTTTGGGGTAAAGGGATTTTCACCCGGTAAAATAAATCAACATTCTTTTGTTGTTGCGGTTACCGGCTAGAACTTCAACATCATTAGGACCGCTCTGCATCCTTTCGTGTTTTCTTCCATTCTGGTAAGTCAACTTTCCGCCACATCAATCTCCATGTCATCTTGGTGTTGAGTGGAATTTTCGACCCGTTCAATTGATATCTTGGCATCACCCATCTGTTTCTCTTAAGTATGAGAACACAGAGACTATTGATGAGTGTCAAATACTCATCATTTTGTTCCTTTTACTGCAAAAGCAATCAAAACACTTTGAAAAGTCTCAAAAAGAGAAAAATATTTAGGCGTATTTTATGCAATAATTGTCAAAATCTAGTCCCTGGTATTCAAAACATGTAATTTTTCATAAAAGGCCCTCAGAATTTTAAGTTGTCAAATTTAGCCTTATAAAGTCTAGTTTTGCAAAATGACAACTTGAGTCCTTGGAATTTTAAAGATTGATGAATTTACCCTGGACATTTTAAATTAGAAAATTAACATTTTAGTCCTTTGGTAATTCAAACTTGTCATAATTGGTCTCTATGATGAATATTGGATAATTACAGTTTCGGTCCACTTGGTTTTGGTGGAATTGCAATTTTGGTCCTTGTGTTATTAATAAACAAACCCAATGGATCCAAACTTAAGCCCATCTACAAACCCCCACACTCAACCCTTTTACTGTTTCTCTGCTTTCCTCTTCCTACTCAACCACCCATCCCTTTTTCTCCTTTATCCAGAACACAAATAACCTCACCCATATCCACCTTCACCTATCCTGCACGCTTGTCTCCCACTTCACTTTTCACCACTTACGCAGAAAGCACGGAAGAAGAGATGAAGACATCTAGTAGTAGTATAAATATCTGATTGTAGCCTTTGAGGCGGAGTTAGTTTTTTTTTAGTTTTTTTTTGTAGTCTAGTTTTTAGTCGGGTCCATTTTTCAAGCATTTAGAAGAATGTTACCATGTTTTAATTTCATGTCGTTTGATTGTTTTCAGTAGTTTACTTAATCAGTTAATTGTAATCTGTATTCCACTTTTCAATTAATGCAAAGTTTTCTTCCTTGTCAATTATTTGTCATTAAGCTCGCGTTATTTGAAAATCTGTTTCAATCAGTTAATCCAGTTTATTTAAGCTCACATAAGCTTGATAAAGCTTATGTAAGCTCATTAGTGTCAGTACTTGCTCTTTAATTCAGTTTTCCTTAAATTTTCTGAATAGTCAAATAAAGTAAAAAAAAATCAAAGGTCAATATCAGTTTTAGTTTAATTTCTGGTTATACTAGTTAAAAATGGTTTTCAATCGGTCATTTGATCATTAAAAGTTGATTAGTTTGAAATGCTTTGAGTTTTAAAAGTAGAATCATTTTATGTTCACTAAATGCTTTTTAAGGGTGTTTGGATGATGTTTATCTTTGGGTTTCAAGTTTAATTTCCAAGTTGCATTTGATATCGACAAGTTTAGAAGCTGTTTTAAAGGTGTTTCAATCACTATTTTCACTTAGTTAAATGTTTTGAATGATTTCATCTTATTCACTATTTTGGCCATAAAATTGCTTGGACTCAACTCGCTTGTTTACACCCGATTCAAGGTTCCATCCAGTTGAAAGGTAAGTGTCAAATGGTTTCTAGTGTTTGACATATCAAATTTCATTTGTACTTAGTTACTTTGCCATTAGAAGGAGTAGATTGCTTAATTTGGTTTTCTAGCTACCATTTATGTCTTAACTTCTTGATGGTGTATTAAGTGATATATTTGTTTAGTTTGTAGCTTGGTCATTGTTTCTCTAGGTCGCTTACATTATGGATTTTACATGTCTCACCTTTAGATCCCTCTAGTGATTATTTTGTTAGATTAAATAGGCTGCAAATTACATTCTATCTCTAATTTTGTTTGCTACTAAGTCATCCAAGTGGTGTTCACCGGTTTTTTAATGCCTTAAACTAATTGAGTTTGTTCTAATTAGGTTTTGGTGTTATTAATACACCCTAGTTAATCTATTTTCGTTCATGTGGCCAACTAATTCTCTTAGCTAGCTTAAGGTTGATCTCAAAGTCTCCGTATTTGCGCTTTTTACATTCACGTGATCAATTGTCCCCTTTCTAGCTTTGATTTAGGACAGTTAAAATTAGAATTAAGACTTAATTTTTGTTGCATAAGTAGTTACGACTATAAGGTTCATTCATGTTAGCTTATTTCCCACTTTTGAGCTTATTTGGTCACTTATTTATGCCCTCAAAACCCCCTAGTTTTGCCTTGTTCACTGCTGTCCACAGCAGCCTTTAATGGCTTTTGTTGGGCTTATTAGTCTTATTTTATTGCTTATTAGTGATCCTTTAGGTAGTTTAGATTAGGAATTTCAGGTTCTTAGTTTAGTTTATGCTTTTGCTTAGCTTTTTATAGGCTTATTGATAGCTTAAATTGTCCTTTATGTGCTGTTCTCACCCAAATAGTCAATGAATGTTAACTGTTAGGACTCCTAATCAAGTTACCAAAAAGAAAAAAAAAATAATATAAGTAGCAAAAAGGCAGAGGTGGGATTTGACCCCCTGACCTGCTGCACAAGTCCACGCACACACACAACAAGCTCACCATCCGCTCTTTGGAGCGTTTTGTTATTAACTGCATCATTAATTTCTTAAGATTTTGAATTCTTAAGTTTAAAACCCAAACGGATTAAAAGGCAAAAAGGTAAGGGCGGGATTCGAACCACTGTCTCCTCCCCCATAGCCCACGACCACCACACACACCTCAACCAAGCGCACTTAAGTCCTTTTTGGTAATCTCTTGCATCATTAATATCTTAAAGTAGTTAATAGTTATTAGCTTATTGCTTATTCTCTTTTTAACGACTTATTTCCTTAAGTACTAGTGTAGTTTTTATTTTCATAGATTCGATAATATTAGAAGTATTCTTGTGAATTTTGTAGATTTTTCAAAAATGTTTAGTATTTTTAATAATTAATTTAGTTTAAATTAGTTTTAATTAGTAATAAATAAAATAAAAGTCAAAAAATACCGGTTTTTCTAAAATCATTTTAGTCATGTAGAATGTAGGAAAATTAGTTTTGTGCCGTAGACTTAAATTGCATATTTTTCATGTAATGTTTTAAATATAGAATTAAAATGACTTCAAAGTCTTTATTAGATTTAAATTCCTTAGTGTAAAATCAATCATAACCCCTTTCACATTCAATATCACCCGATCACGATTCGTTGTATTCGGTTTACACACCTCGTTGGGACTTAACGACCGGGGATACTCATGACTCTCTGGATAATTGCATTGCGTTCTCAGTGATTGACTCGTGTTGACCATTCACTTGGTTAATTTGGATTGACCGTTTGGGACCGAATCAACTATATGCCATTAGCAACCTCGCTCTCTTCCATTTAATGACAAATTTTGATAGAAAACTTTAGAAAGTTATTTGCATGAAACCACAAAGCGCGAGTCAACGTTTATAGAATGCCAAAAAATTAAGCATTAAAACTATCAATCAAGGAATATAGATATAAATCCATTTAAATTATCAAGCTGTCATTTTAAAGTGCCAATGCATAAAAACGATGCATCAAATTAAGTGTGTTACTCGGTTGCCATTAAATGCAATAAGCAGACCATAATAGGAAACTGGAAATGAAGCTATGAAAAAATACATAAGTGAACCTCCTTCTAGCTATGATTTTATCTTTGGAAAAGGGTGTTTCAACATCTGTTTGTTGTCGTAAAAGGGTGTTTTGACATGTTTTTTGTTGTCATAAAAGGGATGTTTGGTTGGTGGTATGTTGTTGTTATGTTTTTGTTGTCAAATATAGGGTGTTTGGACTTGTAGTTTGTTGTCATATAAGGGGTGTTTAGTTGTTTTCTAGGGTGATGTGAATCAACAATACGTTGACAAATGAGAATCTATTAATGAAATTGCTAATTAATTTGGAGAAATAATGATAAAGTAGTTACTAAAAATTTACTTACGCATGTATAAATAGAGTATGAGCATGTATTATCGCATATTATTTCTTTGAGAAAGTAAAATTAAAGTTTAATAAAATCAATAATTAAAGACCATACCGCTATTCAATGAAATCGCTTGAAAGCGGTATATGTGGTGTTGGTATCGATGTTAAATTGACTAAACAAAACTTTGAAACATGAACTTTTACCACCATTACATTCAAATCATGAAAGTAATATGCTCGTGTTTTGTCCTTGGCTATTTATAATCTCATAATCATTTTCTCAGGACAACTTATTTACATTTTGATCAAAGGCGACATGTCGACCAAATGAGATGAACTTGTCTCGTCAATGACCCTTACAATCGACTTAAACACAGATCTAGAAAAGATATCGGTACATGGTATCCTAAATAAATAGTTTATTTAATTTTGTGTTAAATGAATTAGTTAAATGCATATCGTCAATCACCTTGGCACAAGTTGGTAAATGATTCCGTGTTCATCACACGTGTAAGCACGCTTCTTGTTCTTGGTTGCCTTTGGATGATTAGTTTAATGTGTATCGTCAATTTAATAAATGATTTTGTGTTCAAAACTAATACTCTTTAGACAATACATAACCAAACTAAATATACTAATTAGACACAAAATTAGAGACCCTACTTTATTTTCAAAAAAATAAAAATATTTCTAACACAAGGGCATCCGTCGCTTCATTTTCAATCCGTCACCCATGAGATCATGGATTCCAAATAAATAATACATTAACACTTATCTTAAAATCATGCGGTTATCGAAAATTAGTTTAAAAGCCATAACACCCATAAGTATCAACTTCGAACAACTATCCATGTAATGACCTAAAATTCAAGTTTAAATGAAAAGGGTGGAACCTTAAGACTACGATTGCTAATATATATATATATATATATATATATATATATATATATATATATATATATATATATATATATATATATATATATATATATATATATATATATATATATATATATATATATAAAGAGTGCTTAGAGTTGCGTTAAAGCGATTATATTGTTATCGCGCATATAACATGTGTTGAGTTTATAATACATGACATACAATAAAACATGTAGACATCAAGAGTACACAATGGAAGACTTAAGATCATAACAAATAAATAATTAACGAAAGTATGCGTAACGTACCTCTTGTGAATGTCGTATCTCTTGAACAAAACAAAGAAGTGGTTTAAAGAGTTGTCCTCACCGTTTTACAACTCAAACCAATTGGTGTAAGAATAGTGTCTTACTACCACGTTCTTGTACACACGAATTAACCAACGAATCAGCGATTGCTAGATCTAACACAAGTCCTTGTTTTATGAAAAACAAAACCAAACTCCCTAACAAGGGTGTTCGGCCGAGATTTGCAAGAGAGAGAGAGAGATCTAGGGTTAATTCAATGCACAAAGTTATGAAAACCCTAGAACCTAGCCTTGTTTATATAGTGTATGGAAACCTTTGGGAACAAGTTAGGGCTTGGGTTGAGAACCCTCCTTTGGCCGCCATGATACAAGCCCAAGAGAAACCCAAAACTTTTCCATTTCAAGATTTTCCATTACTAGTCCTTTCTCTTTTCATTTAACGGTCGTTAGTCATTTTTCCGTTAAATACTTAACGATCGTTAAACGGACTTAATGTGCAATAATTAATCGTAAATATTAACATTAATTATTTAACTTTAATTCTCATTCGCTAATGTGTGCAATCCTGTGGTCACGCGTTCGAATCCGGACATTCACGTTTTATAAATATATTCATATTCCAACAACTCCCACTTGGATATGTTTACAAAACGTGTAATGACATTGGTTAGCGTCTAGCAACACGCCAATGCCCCCGGTACAACTCGTGTATGGTTTTCTGGAGAAAAACCAAGTTTCGATGATTCATCATCATATTCATCCTTTTGTTTCTAATACCATGTTAATAAGAATATGGATCTTACTCATTTCTTAATTAACTATTATGTTTCTCGCTTTATGTGATTGATCAAGATTACCAATTCTTCTGAACATATTCCAGAAGACCTTGGGCATGGCCATGCAAACATCTTGACAACCCTACGAGGGCCCCAGCAGTATTATACTTCAAAATAAATTTGAAGAAAACAAATCCCATTTTGACTACGAGCAGAATTCATTAATTTTGCAACATTTCTGAAAACAACCCTTATAACCACCAGTTACGTATAGCGTTAGATTGCTTCACAGAAATGCACTACATCCATGACAGTTCTCTGGTATCTCAAGTCAGAGGATAAATATTCATGATGTACTTAATGACTAAGATCCATAAAGTATCATCATGTGGGTGGGATAAGTCCTATACTCAATTCATTGAATATCATCTGAAATTAGTCATGCTACGCATCAATATACTTTCAAGTATATTCTAACTAATACTCAGATTTGTCTTAATTCAATATCATTCCCATGTTATTGATTGACAACGAACTATTTAGAATAACTTAAGTTATTCAAGGATTTAAACATGCAAATATAGGATAACATCATAATAAATGAATAATAAACGTAACAAAATACTTTATTTCATTTGAATAATAATGTTTACAATATCCTTTATCCAAATACTAAATAGATCAATGCATGATAATTCTTACTTAATGAATTTTGCCTCAAGTCATGATAATCATACTTGTTGACAAGGCATAATTTCAACTAACTTTGATCCATAGAAATTTTGAGAATACTTATTTCAAGAATTCAATAAGTGAATTTCTTGTATATGTTTACACATATCTTGATATTGTCATATCATTCCATAAGGTGCGTGATAACCTTAACCACCCTTTTATGACAATAATCTTTCAAAACTTTAAAGTTTTAAAGTATTCTTTATTCTTTACTGTATAATGCAACTATGCTCTTAGTTGAGCATAACTAGTCAACATGGTCATCAAAGATACCATGACTAGAATTGAGTGTCATCTCAATTATACCAGCATCATTGTGTACAACAATATGCTCTTTAAACATCCGTAAACTTCGAACAGTTATAGTGTAATGTTGGTGCCTACCAAAACTCAAGTTTGTTGGCAATGACAATTATGAAATAATTACCATATTTTCATACATTGCAGACTATGGAATGTAATTCTAAATCCCAACATATTCCTTTTAAAATATTTATTACACTAACAACTTTCAATGTTGTCAAACCATCTTGTAATCAAGCATGACACAACAATCTTACAACATGATGTACATGATGATCTTCAAGTTAGACTTTAAGATCTCATTATATATCCATCATGTTCTATTAGACTCATTTATATACCGCATATGTTTATAATAATAAACATATATTCCAAGGTTGTATGTCTTATTTCCAAATCTTACAAACGAAGTTTCATTCACAATTAAAACTTAATTTAGGTGGAATGTAGTTGCCCATACAACATATAAGATTTAAGGAAATAATACTCCCACTAGCTTTCAGGAATACTTATGAGCTATCTTATTTTAATTTTTTTAAAATCAAACATGGATTTAATATTAAACATAAGAATCATCTCATAGATGCATGCATATATCCATTCATGGATTCTTGCAGTTTGTAAATATTCAAATATTATTTGAATTCATAAAACTACTTTGTATTACTTATCGTCCTCGCAAACGTAATTCCACAACAAAGAGTTTTGATATTCATTGTCAAAATTCCATATCAATGAAACTAAGTATGACAATTATAATCTTTATACTTTTATTTAATGTATCTAGAAAATAATATTCAATCATAGTTAATTGCTTAAATATGATTAATATTATTATCACAAGACATGCATTAAATATGTGTACAATATTGTTCATATGATTTCTACATAAAGATTTAAACCACTAGGGTTTCCATCCTTTGAAGAAACTCATATTCATTATTAAGATAAACCAAGTATCTAAAGTTGATTATCTTTATGGACAACATCTCAACATTCATAGTATGATTGATTTACCACAATTCAACATTTGGTAAATTCATCATCATGATTAACAAGCTTACCATGATCCTGTAACTCATAATCCTCAGCATATTAAATATCTGAGATATCCTTACGGATCTATAAATGACAATTCCATCATATTGAGGTCTATCATTTACATGTTTAACCTCATCATGATATTTGCTAGTGTATTTTAGAAGATTATGTATTTTGTAATTTAATCTTTCAAGATCTAAACAAAACTCCCACTTGCCTTTAACAATTTAAAGATTACCTTTAAATAGTTTAGCAAGTAGAGCAACAATACATTGTTCTCTTTTGGGATATTACAAAAAACATATATAGTTCCTGACATTGGTTTGTTACAACCCACTTTACAAGTAGTTTAACAAATTTAGAACTTCATTATAAGACTTAATGTGATTCATCACTTTCCATAAAAATTGTGTCTTATTAATCTTCTAGGTTGGAGTCTTATTGAGTATATTCAATCTATACTCAATCTACTAACCTTGATAACTTTTGGAAGAAACTATAGTTATCTTTAATCAAACAATGCCAATAAATTTTGATTCTTCTAACTGAACATACCATAAAACTATGGTATTTCATTAGAATTAATATTGTAAGATTAATCTAACAATATTTAAGAGAACCATCTACTCTTTGGTTTATCCTATTTACCAACAAAGTAAAACTTAATGGTACAATAGAATTACCAAATCAATTGCATGCATTATAACTCAAGTATTTTTGACCAAGTCAAAAAACATAACAGTTATAATCCCACTATACGTTATAAGTCATTGATCAACTCATTGACTTCATGTATATGTCTTAAAACATAGCAAGTTAACGTCTTACTTTATATTGTAAGTCTTGTATTAAAAGACTTCATGTTTGTGACTTTACAAAATCATAAACAGTTATAATTAAAGTAATTATGAACACCACCACGGGTTTCAATTAATAATTTCAAGTTAATATTTACTATATATATTTAAGTCATTCAACGAATACATAAATACCTAAAATCAAAGTAGTATTAGATTACTTCATTTAATTATGTCATTTCATGAAATGTTCAACGTAAGAAACTGCAATATCATCCATGCTCGTTCTCACGACATGTGGATATTTTACCTTTGTCTATAATCTAGTTCACGTTCTCACGTAACATAAATTGCAACAACAAGTGTTTCTTAAATATTGAATGACATAAATATTTAAAATAAAGTAGTCTTTGTTATCATCTTGACACATGTTATTAATAGGGCAATCATACATATTTAAATGTATAATTTCTATTAGAACGTTACTCTCTTACCTTGCGGTCAAGAGAATCCATTTAAATCATCTTTATATGTGTTGTATCTTGCACACAATAAAGATTTCTCACACTTGTGCTTGGAACAACATCATGTAGCAGATAAACAACACGATACACGTTCGTTTATTTGATTAATATGATTTGTGTCATAGATATAACAAGTAGATGTAGAACTATATTGTTTAGTAAGGAAACGTACACGACTATCCTTAAAAACATAAGTGTCTACAATTTGTAAGTAATTATCTTTGAAGATAATCCGGGTTACTACACGGAAATAAGGCTTGTAGCTCCCACCGAATTAGAAATCAATAAAAAACTTCTTATTCAAGAATGTAACACAAATGCTCTCACCGAATCGACAACATTGTAAGTGTTGCATAACCAAGTGAAAACAACTTGCTTGCTTTTTATTTTCCTACACCTTTGAAGAACCATACGTAATCATTACTTACGTACTAAAAGGTGTATTCTACTCTGTGAATGATGGGTTATCCATCAATGTTATTAACTTAAAAAATTGGGTATGCAATTTCTTCCTTAACAGGCCTATCATGCCCATACTGGTATGTAGCACATTTAAAGGCTAAAGCAAAACAACTAGATAAAATATGCTAGTTTGCCTTTTACCAATTTTCGCGGTAATTTTGTCTAGCTTCTAATTTTGTAACTCATATACATGTTTTCCAGTTAACCAACATTCATGTTTGTTACAAAAGGATTCATTCACCAAATGAGGGTAATGAAATCTTTATAGAAAATATGATGTGCAATTCATTGCTATGAGTTACATTAGAATTTAGACAATTCAAATGTTCCTATTATATCTTTCTCATTCATGAAAAGGAATAGGATTGAATCTCATGCTTCTCTCATGGAAAAGAGACTTCGTTTGTCTTTTCGGTAAATTATTCTCGATCAAACATTTGTTTGAAAGCAGAATGGATCAATTTATTGATCAAAGACTAAAGCTCATTTACGGTTAAATGTTGCATTTATACATTCAAAAGAATTACAAAATTCAATTTTACTATTTTCGATAATTAACCTTTTCAAGAAAATTAAATACCCATGGTTCATAAACATATAACCATTTAATTTTCACTGAAAACTAGGATCTAAATTGACATAGTTTCATCACATCAGTTGATCTGCTAGTAATGAAATTATTCAAAATGGTACGAGTCAAACCTCAATTGCCAATTTTCAAATTTGCAACTCCTAGATTTATGGGATTTACATTTAGCCAATTTCAATTGCCATGTAAACATGTTTTATCCCCATCTTATGCCTTGAGTTGCTAGTTCTCACTACAAACCTCAATTAAGTTGTCCAACTTAAGAAACTGCAAAATCATCTATGCCCGTTCTCACGTCACGTGGATATTTTACCCTTTGATTACGATCTAAATCACGTTCTCATGCAAATAAAAAATAATCTCAGGTGTTTCCGTTTCGTTGGATGGCATACAACTTAAATTAAAGGGTAAATCAAATATGTACGAAGATATCATGCATTCATCTTCGTAGCATAGGTTTTATTAAAACATTTATATCCTTGTTTTAATGTTTAAGCTTTTCATCATCAAACTTTAATCGAGGTATTGGATTCACCAATCAAGGAATTTAGTGTTAATTATCATCCATTATACCGTACTTTTGCATAAGTGTAAACACTTAGTGTTTCGGGTAATTACCACCGAAATGGCGCATGGAATTAAAACTAATTCGCCCTTAAGATGAGCTTGCACATATAATGGCTTACTAAGTAGCTCCATTCGAACTTCAGGGGCAAAGGACACGTAAGCGCTAAAGCATAACCTTAGACATCTTTTCAGTGTGATTGTGCGCACTTCTTTATTAACCCCTTTATAGTTCATTCTAGTGGGTGAGCCGTTCAGACCATTTGTACCAAAGTCACCAATCAATTAAACGATTATGATTACTATGCTTAAAAATACATGTTTCACCATTGTTTAGGTCAGTTTATTTTTCTTGTAAAAATACCCTTGTTACACATAACAAACAAGCAAGTATTTAAAAAATAAACATATAAACATTGAATGCATAACAAAAAATAAGTCATGCATATCAAATAGCCACATGCAAACCTTTTGATAAATCTTATTAATAATCAATCCTAGATCTGTCAATATGTACATGTTTAATTAAGATTTTCACCCGTTTGACATAATGTACAAGGTGAGCCACATGCATCGATTCATCGATTGCGTAAGTCAAAATTAAACACATACCACATAGCACATAATTGATTAATTAATAATTATTGAGGTCTTCCCCAATTTAAGATCTATAATACTCCCTCCGCCTCAAATTTATTGTTAGGAGACAAAAAACACAAAGTTTAATAAAAGTGGGGCCACTACAATTTTAAACCACATAAATAGAATATTTCCTCACAAAATTACCTTTTCATTACTAAAAATGGAAGGTGGACAATCATTTTGAGACAACCCAAAAGGGAAATATGGACAATAAATTTGAGACGGAGGGAGTAATATTTAGTGTATATCACTTAATCAAAGATCCATGATATAACATGCATGTAATTATCATGGACATAAATTACACTTAACAATTAATGCAATTAAACAGAGTTACGCAATACACATAAAATTGCATGCATCCTAGGGTTTCTAATCCAATTAAAACTTTAGTTTACAAAACCCTAATTAGGGCACCAAAAACGCCCCCCTAAAATTAGGGTTTAGGTTTTGTAAACCATAGATCTACGCATACAAATAATAACACAATCATGTTTATTTTAATTATGTGTTTCAGTAATTAATTAATTGTTATACAAGACTCGTGATGCCACTGTTGAGTTTATAATACATGACATACAATAAAACATGTAGACATCAAGGGTACACAGCGAAAGGCTTAAGATCATAACAAATAAATAATTAACTGAAAGTATGCGTAACGTATCTCTTGCGAATGTCAGATCTCTTGAACAAAACAAAGAAGTGGTTTAAAGAGTTGTCCCTTACCGTTTTACAACTCAAACCAATTGGTGTAAGAATAGTGTCTTACTACCACGTTCTTGTACACACGAATTAACCAACGAATCAAGCAATTGCTAGATCTAACACAAGCCCTTGTTTTATGAAAAAACAAAACCAAACTCCCTAACAAGGGGTGTTCGGCCGAGAATTGCAAGAGAGAGGAGAGGAGAGATCTAGGGTTAATTCAATGCACAAAGTTATGAAAAACCCTAGAACCTAGCCTTGTTTATATAGTGTATGGAAACCTTTGGGAAAAAGTTAGGGCTTGGGTTGAGAACCCTCCCCTTGGCCGGCCATGATACAAGCCCAAAAGAAAACCCAAAACTTTTCCATTTCAAGATTTTCCATTACTAGTCCTTTCTCTTTTCATTTATCGGTCGTTAGTCATTTTTCCGTTAAATACTTAACGATCGTTAAACGGACTTAATGTGCAATAATTAATCGTAAACATTAACATTAATTATTTAACTTTAATTCTCATTCGCTAATGTGTGCAATCCGTGGTCACGAGTTCGAATCCAACAATTTTTCTTGTGGACATTCAATTCGAAAATAGACGTTTTATAAATATATTCATATTCCAACACTAACATCTATTAAGTATGGCATGGTGTGATCTCTTTTGCAATTCGATAAAGTCATTGCTTCAAATGTGACTCCAATGTCATTATGTGTTCTATTCGTATCATACTTATGATGATTCTAACTTAGGTATTGAAATTCACCGATCTCAATCGTTAATCAAAAATAAATAAAGTCTGAATCAAAAATTATATTCTGATGCTACTTATAATACAGTTTAACAGGTGCTTAAATAAATTTAAAACTTCAAAAGTCTATGGTATATTGGTACTATGATTAACACACTGAACCATTTATCTCATTTCAAATCACATTGAACCATTTATCTCATTCACACTTCATCTTGCATTCTCAATTTCATTTTACACATAAACTGTTGTTTTTAGTGCAAGTTATAATCGTTTACATGTCCCCACAATAGTAGTTCAATGGTTGGGAACATGCGACATAAAACGGAGGTCAAGGATTCAAATCCCATGTCCCTTATAGCCGGATATTATTAGTATCCTTAATGAAATGCCAATTATGGGTCTCGAGCATACCTGAGAAGTTGCTATCAACTAAAGGCTTGCCACTAACATCCTTGAGTTGTAGTTTCCACTCCCTGAATTCATGAAAGTAAGGATTATTATTCTTGAATTAAAATCCTCTTTATTAATACTGAAAAGTTATGAAAAGATATGTCACTTTATATGTGTAAGTTTAACAAATATCCAACGAAAACAAATATGAGCAAATATGTCACATTATAACTTGTAGTAGCTAATTTAACAAATGTTCAACGAAATTTTAGGTTTATGAACTACTCTCTAATAGCATCCGTATCAAACTTGACAATATATCTAGCATTGGTAACTTCTTTCAAACACAACATTAACTCGAAAAACATACCAAAAATAGTATTTCAATTTGCTTATTAGCTTAATTTGGAGCAACGGGGTGCGGTTGCTTGGGTAAGTTAATCAAAGAAGATCATTAACATCAAGAGCTTAAATTTTATCAAACTTAACGGACTAAAAAATCAAAATAATTGGTAAAACTAACATTTATTAACTCATTAATAGTCTAATTTCAATTCCAAAAGGAATCCCCCTAGAATGAAAGAGCATGCTATAATTTGCCTCGTATGTGTCCATTGCTACAAACATCAACAACAATCTGTTTATCAATTATTACCTAAAGCATTGTAAGAAATAGTTACCCTTTTCTTCAATTTAGGAATCCTTTCCTTGTTCAAACATTTGATTAAGATATAAACTTCGTTGTCATTTAGAAACTTTATACCCACTTTTAACAAAGTTAAGGTTTATGTAGTAAAAAGAGACTTTGGGAAATGTTTTCCAGATCCACCACTTTTGTTTCATACATATATTTTTATATGTTTGACCCATTTGAGATTAATAGTTACCCGAATATCACTCATTCAAAACTAACCTATAACAAATGTCTTTAGCTGATTACACGAACTTTGTGGATATAACTAATGTCAAATAATAAAGCTCCTAAACTATGTTATCCTCTTGTTTGGTTTGTAGTGGTATGGGGAGGTTTGGTTGTGTATAGCGATGCAGGCTCCTTGTTTGGTTCACAATAACGGTGAGAGTAATACAAAGTGGCCATGCACGACACTTGTGTAAGATACGCTCCTATATATAGTATGTTCTTTAACAATGTTGTTGCGAAGCTTATTGAATTTTCTATAGGTCATCCTGTAGACATAGAATTTGCAACAAATCATGTTGAGAATTTGATAATACTTACCTTAACATTTACCAAAGTTTTGATCCATATTTCGTAACTACTGAAAAAATAAGATTTGCAATCAAAGTATCAAACCCATATGATTTTATTACTAAAATCCTAAAACTTACCACACTTAGCTGCACTATCTAATTATAAGGTATCAACCACTCTTGATGCGACTACCTTCTAAATCGGTATCAAGCGGTCTGTTTGCAATAACCAAACACCATTTCTTTCAAAGAGTATGTCGGGATCCAAACGCCCCTTTGACAAGACATAACCAAATCAGATTTTGCACTACACAAACAACCAAATAAATTGTTACATTGATCAAAATATTTTCAATTTTAGTTCAGACTGTGGAACATGTTAATTGGATGGAGTCGACTATATTTGAGCAGAATCTTGTCTTCATTTATCGTCTGTAACAAATATTAATCCAATATCTTTTTAGTGCCTTTCTTTAATCGATAAGTCATAAGATTTGACCGATTATCTGACTTCTATTTATATGGTCACTACCTCTAAACCAAGAATGCGACACTAAGCGGTATTTATATTTTGTAACCTCTTCATGACCCAACAACTTGTCGTGAAACACCACTCTTGACCGCAATGAATACTTTCAAGCTAACCTATAATAAAGCGCTTATCGAGCAAATCTGCCTTTTGAATTTCATAAATGGATAATGTGCTAAATTTTGTGTTTAAGCATTTGAATAACTTCCTACTTATTTTTAACTTCCTAACTGTTTGACCCATTTTAGATTAGACTCATTCCAAATAGACCCATTTGCGGTGAAAAGCAAAGTAGACGATCTAGGAGAATATGCATCTTTCTAAAGTGCCATTTGAGGTGTCGACATGTTATCCTTTTCAACGTTGTTGGCGTCATAGTACTTTAAGAGACGGACTAATGAGATTTTCGACCATATCATTACGCATATAAATGATTTCAAATTCTTGATTCGGTCCGAATCGAGTTATCTCACACAAGCTAGCCACTGAATGGCTAACCGTAAGAAACTTAAAGCAGTTCGGACAAAAATGCAATGAAGATCGGAGAGTATAGGGTTTCCCGGTCGTTATGTCCCAACGATGCGATGAATCACCAAGCGAATAGTGATCGAGAGAATTTGAGCGGAAAAGGATTGTGATCGATTATACCTAAAGGAAAAGTTTATAAATTACAGGGGCTTAAATGCAAATTAAAGAAAATTGAAAAGATAAATTATATTAAATAAATGCTATCACTATTTGCAAAATGATGTTTTGATTTTCTTTTATAAAATTTAAATTACAAACTACGTGACGTACAAAAGAAAATGTGAAAATGAAACAGTATTAATCCTAAAAATATGAGAATGACATTTTACAAACCTAATGATAAAAGAAAATTTTAAAAAAGAAAATTATTTTTTAAAACTATTTATATAATTATTATTAATTAAAAACTAATTTTAACTATTTAATAATAGCCTAAAATACAAGAAAATATGAAATAAAGCTATAAAATGAAATTATGACTTAGAAAATCTAAAATGACTAAAGAGAATTTTAAAACTAATTTTATATTTTTCGATTATTTTGTATTTTTATGAATTAAAACTATCTAAAACTACTTAAATTGCTTAAAAATACAAATTTAACTAAGAAAAATCTGGAAAAATATTTTTTTGACTTTTTATATTTATCTTAACCTAGGAAAAATGAAAACTTATTTTTTTGAAGTTATTCTAATTTAATTGCAATAAAAGCTAATTAAAAAGGCTTAAAAACTATTTTAAATGAAGAAAAATAGCAAAAAGTGCTAGAAAAATATGAAAAATTCAGGAAAAGTCTAAAATAATATTATGAATCTAAGAAAAATATAAAAGCAGTAGCTTGTGTGCAAGATTATGGAACTGCAGTTACAAGGGCTTATAAATAAGCACTTGGAATAAGCAATTGAACACCAAAGATCACCAAATGAACACAGAAGCTATAATAAGCTATAACTACTCAAAAGCAACAAAACACAACTATCCTAAACCTCTAAAATACAAACTGCTATGATTATGATGTTTTGAGTTAAGTTGTAAAAAACAGTTTTGGGCCTACTTTGCCGCTTAGAACATAAGCTACTTAATAAGTGGGACTAAAAAGCAAGTTGGAACTTAAAGAAGACACAGCTAGAACTTATAATCCAAAAACCAGGACACTGGACAAGCTCTAAGGAGCTTTTGACAAGCTGCACAACCACATGCGAGACTCGGTGAATCTTGAGTCGGTGCAGAGCACTTTAACCCATTTGACAAGCTATTTTAGAGCTTATAAAAATTACTAAAATCTACAAAATTCATAATAAGAAACTAGACCGGTTGAAGTTTAAAACCCAAAGTTTCAATTGAATTTGCTCCAATAATGAAGCTATGAAAATCCCCTAGTTGGGTCTGTTGAGGTTTCCACTTTTTTTTTTACTTTTGTGATAATGAAAAGTTGACTTATTTGAGATTTGATTCAAATTTATTGATGAATATGATGTTAAATGATGAAATGAAACTACGCAAGCTATACCTATGATTTCTAAACACAAAACAAGATTTTGACTTCACAAATTTCCAACAGATATGCAATTAGAACAGTTCATTGTAATTTTGACTTTGAGCTATTGCAAAGGGTACAAATGAACTAGAATGAGTTTTAAATGACTCAATAAGTGTAGAACAACATATCCTAACTACTAAACACCCTCGACTCGGATAATGCAAAGAATCCAAACACTAATTTAAGACATTAATTTGCAATTTAAACTACTTGATTACTGAGTTAGCTTATGCTAACACTTAAACTGATTATAGTTATCCTAGTTACCACTAATTAAACAGTTCTAAACTATTTATGACCACAGATACACATACAACAGGTTATGCAGACTTAAAACAGTTAAATGGAAAGAGATTGAGACTTAACTTGAAGTCCAGCTATTGAGAAGCTTAAGCAAAACCAAACCACCACTATTCTAAACCAAACCCAATCCAAAACAGCACTGCATCAACCAAATTCCAAAACCAAGTCCAATTTGAGCTTCAGTTGACTTTTGTTGACCATACACCAAAGTTGCTTGAAACTGTTTTCCAAGCTTACCAAAAGCTATATGAAGCTTAAATAAACTTGTTTGAATGAGAAATAAGCTAAGTTAAACTTGACTTTAAGAAAATGTCAACTGAATTTATAACAGGAGCATAAAAAACATAAAACTTGGATCAATCTTTGAATTGCTACTTTAACTGGATTACAAACGTTTGAATACCTTATATTTAATACATAGAAACTGAAAATAACAATTTAAGTCTTAAATTAATACATTGATAATAAAAACGACATAAAGGAAATTTTAAAACTAACTACTACTCCCATCTTTCTATCTCTAGCTTCCTTTTATACACCAAAAGGCTTCTCTCTCCAATCTGAGCTAATCCCACCATTTTTCTTGGCCATTGGATGACTTGAAGTAATATTGGCCATTGATTTGATTTTTGGCGCCAAATTGGTTTTTGCCAGTGGGGGTTGAGTGAAATGGAGGAGGGGGCATTAAATGCATCTTGGAAGGTTGTTGAGGTGGGGGGAACAAGGAAAGGTGAGGTTTGAGCTGGAATGATGGGTGTTGAGTGTTGCAGACATGAGTTGGTGAAGAAGAAAGAAAAGAGAGGGAAAGGTGTTGACTGGTGTGTTTGACCGGGTATAATATTATAAAGGGGGGTCAAAACAGGGGGGTCCAAAGGGCTAATGGCAGGGGTCCAATTGGGTTATGACAAGGTCCAAGGTGTTTAGGCTTAATAATCATAAGGACCTTTTTTGCAATTTCTGAAAGTACAAGGACCAAAGCTGCCAAATTTCCAAAGTTGTTTCAAGGGACCAAAACTGACAAGCTTCAATAGTACAAGGACCAAAATAGACATTTTCAAAATTCCAAGGACTATTTTTGCCAAATTTGAAACTTGGAGGACCAAACTTGTAATTTCTCAAAACTTTTGATATTTTTCACCAAAGGACTAATTTTGACAACTTATGATTTTAAAAGGACCTTTGGTGATTTTCTTTGAAATTAAGTGCTCGGGACTATTTCGACAACTTTTGAAACTTGGGAGGTGAAGCGCCAATTATGCAAACTTAGCTCATTTTCATCGATTTTAAACATTTTGCATCCGAAACATATAAAATGCAATTTTGAGATATTTTCGATATTTTGATGCATTTACGAGCATTTTTAAACGTTTTGCGAGTTCGGATTGACCAAAAATGATGAGTATTTACACACCATCAATCCCCACACTAAACTATTGCTAGTCCTAGCAATCTTTTGAGAAAAACTTAATGGTTTGAATCTCTTTACCAAAAGCCATTACTTGGAGTAGCCAATTGTTTCGGTTCAAGTAAGAACCTTGGTACATTGATAACCATGTGATTTTGAGCAAACCACCGACTTCCAACGTATTTGATTTGTCTTTACGGAAGCCGTTTGCTCGGACTAGCCAACTCTTAGATAAATTATCAATATTATCTTTGGTGAGTGATTACCAATTATGGTTTTCCACTTGCCTTTACCACAAGCCATAAACTTGCGGGACCAACTCTTCACTAATTAAAGATATGGTGAAATGAACATCATACAATTTTGGGCAAATTGCAAGCCGTAAACGGTTTGATATATCTTTACCAAGAGCCATTTGCTCTGGATTAGCCAATCCTTTTGTTTATTAGACATGGCGGATGATAACCATAAGTGAGTAAGTGCAAAACACTTGCTCAAAAAAATTTTGGCCAAAATGGGGAATTGGGCGGTATAATTACATGATAAAATTCGTGAGAATTCCCCCACTAGAAATGAATATTGCCTCAATATTCAAAGTACCGCGGTTATGCGAAACAAATAACGTAAAGGGAAATACTACGGCCTTTTATTTGATAATATTTTTTTTTTTTTTTTTTAAAAAAAACTTATATATATACAACATGTGGGCAACTCCCCACACTAGGGTGGTACACGGGTGAAAACCCATGTTTAACTCTTGTTTTTGATTACCGAGTCGCTAGCTTGACTCGTCCCAATTAATTTGTTCATGGGAAGTAAGTGGAAGAGACAATCTCCATGGGACTTTCATTCAAGATGTTTGTATAAACATTGAAGTGCGTGAAAGTTCCACACCGATGAGATATACATAGATCCGGCTCAAAAATGATAAATGAAAATGCGGGGTCAAGATAGTGTCTTCATTCCGAAGGAGTGAAGATGAAGAGAAATCACAAGATATTTGAGGAAAGGAAGAAAGATTTTGATAACGATCAAGATCCATTCTTCATACTCAAATGTAGACATATCGGGAGGAAGGGTGAGGTAGTATCATCAATAAGCAAACTCGTATGATAGAGTACACCTTCCTCCGAGCCAATATCATCCTCAAGATCAAAATAGAAATGATCATGTTCGGAGGAGATATGTCATGAGAGAGTTCACGGAGAACTCTTCATGAAGAGAATCATTCACATGCGGTGAAATTGTGAACTCTTGTTCCATTGTGGGCTCATCACTATCCTCGATGCGAGTATCAAAGAGTGGATTCTCGAAATTAAAGTGAATTCAGAGTCGAATTCAAATAGAGGATTAGTGAGAGTTGTTTTGAATGCTTGAAACAAAGTGATTAAAATTCTCTATTGAATTTGTTGGGATAAGAAGTGAGTGAGCGATCATTATAAGGGAGACTTTCGGTCTCTCCCGGATCGGCTTCAAATCAAAGAGAACATCGTTACTTTCGATGAAAGTGGATTGATGTGAGTGAGTTCATCGGTGAACTCCTCAAGAAGATGATCGACATCGATTGTGGGCGATGCCTCGACATACTCGATGTTTCCATAAGAAGCACAATCTTCGCTACAATTGGAGAAAGTTTCAAAATGATCTTTTGAACACTCAAGAGGGAAGAGAATCACACATATGATCGAAGTTCCTGTGACTCTCTCGGGATTGGGACAAGGTTCTCAACACTAGACTTTATGAATTCGTCCGATTCCTTTTCGAGAACAGTGTCAAGATGCTCATCCCCATGTTCGGAGAGTGAGTGGGAGCTTGGTGTGATAGCGATTGTTTGAGATGGAATCTCAAGCTGGGATATCAATGGACGAGGGAGTTGAGAAATAATATTCTTAAAAGGATAAAACTCTCCTCGTCATCATCATATAGATTTGCCTTAAGAAATTGGGAGCATGTTGAGTTGCTTGCTCTAGGACTAATAATTCTTCCCTAGATTTGCGGGCCTCTCGTTCTTGACTAGCAATTCTCCATGGTCTTTTCACCACTCACTTTATTCTTAAAGTTACTAATCATATCATCAAGTGTTTTCATTCTTTGTTTCAAAATCTTGGGAAATTTCTTTAGGCAACGGCTCGGTGGAGTTTGAACCGTATGGTCTTTGTGGAGGTTGGAAATTGTCAAACTGTGAGAGTCATGATTGTTACAAGGAAATGGATTCCCTATTTGACAATCGGTGAAGTGGGGACCTCCATGATTCTCACAACATAAAACTGTTGAGTGCAGGCTGGTGAATTATATGGATATTGGTCATAACCAAAGTTACGAGCATCACCGGAAAAGCTGTTCATAGACAAATGTGTTTCGGATTGACACTCAAATCCTTGGTGAGGACCTCCACAAAATTCACACGATGATTATGTTGATTATATGAAGATAAGTCGGTGTGGTGGGTAATTGGAAAAGTTTGAGGGTCATTAAATGAGTTCGGATTAGGATCATAATCAAATGAATTCCTCGAACCACAAAACAAACAACTCCGTTATGAATATCATTACCACATTGTACACACGTACACCAACGACGGGTGAACCAAAAGAGGTTCACCACAACCGACACAAGGAATAAGCGATTTCATTTGAGAGTTATGAGAAGGAATCGGTTCATTCAAAGAATCAACAAAACCAACATGGTGATCCGAATGACTATCAAGTCTCGAAGAACATTTTGAAAAATCCGGAGGTGGGACAAGTGGTGTGCTCGAGAGCTAGCAATTTCCACCACTTTCGTTATGGTCTCCGGTTCGGTTCTTGAGAAGCGTGAAGATTAGGCAAGTCATTCTTGCTAGTCACCGGTCTAAATGCATGATTGCTTTTAACCGTAAATTGTGAAAGTTTAGGATCAATTTTAGGCGGCTTAGGAGCAATTGAGGGTTAGATCTTTGGATAACCGTAGGTTGGACGTGTTAGCACCTCCATTATCGGATGGAAGTACACGGTTCTTTGTCACCCGGTTTCGTTCCATTTCCCTACGAAATTAATGGATCATTACGAACAACACGAATTCTTGACATTTGTGATAAAGTATGGCGTTTTCAAATTCGTCCCGAATTAAGTCGTAGTCGAGAGATTCCATGAGAATAGAAGAAGTTAGAATCAAATGGATAGAGGGTAAAGGAATAAAGAATCAAAAAGGGCAAGAGGGTAAAGATGAATATTTTTGGATTTTGGATAAACATTTTGTAAAACAAAGAATGAAAATCTTTTGGGTTTTGATTTTAAGATGTTTTTGGATTTTGGATTTTTATAAGAAAATATAAATACATATAGATGGTATGAACAAGGAGTGAATATTCAAATCACTAATCTGCTAAGCGTAAGATAATTAGCACGACTCCGTGGCGTAAAAAATTTGATTCGGTCAGAGGCAGTCGAGTTATCTCACAAGCTAGCCACTTGAATGGCTAACCGTAAGAAACTTAAAAGCAGTTCGGACACCAAATGCAATGAAGATCGGGAGAGTATAGGGTTTCCCAGTCGTTATGTCCCAACGAGTGTGCGATGAATCACCAAACGAATAGTGATCGAGAGAATTTGAGCGGAAAGAGTTGTGATCGATTATACCTAAAGGAAAAGTTTATAAATTACAGGGCTTAAATGCAAATTAAAGAAAATTGAAAAGATAAATTATATTAAATAAATGCTATCACTATTTGCAAAATGATGTTTTTGATTTTTCTTTTATAAAATTTAAATTACAAACTACGTGACGTCTGAAAAGAAAATGTGAAAATGAAACAATATTAATCCTAAAAATATGAGAATGACATTTTACAAACCTAATGATAAAATAAAATTTTTAGAAAAAGAAAATTATTTTTTAAAACTATTTATCTAATTATTATTAATTAAAAACTAATTTAACTATTTAATAATAGCCTAAAATACAAGAAAATATGAAATAAAGCTATAAAATGAAATTATGACTTAGAAAATCTAAAATGACTAAAGAGAATTTTTAAAACTAATTTTATATTTTTCGATTATTTTTGTATTTTTATGAATTAAAACTATCTAAAACTACTTAAATTGCTTAAAATACAAATTTAACTAAGAAAATCTGGAAAAATATTTTTTGACTTTTATATTTATCTTAACCTAGGAAAATGAAAACTTATTTTTTGAAGTTATTCTAATTTAATTGCAATAAAAGCTAATTAAAAGGCTTAAAAACTATTTTAAATGAAGAAAAATAGCAAAAGTGCTAGAAAAATATGAAAAATTCAGGAAAAGTCTAAAATAATATTATGAATCTAAGAAAATATAAAAGCAGTAGCTTGTGTGCAAGATTATGGAATCTATGATTACAAGGGCTTATAAATAAGCACTTGGAATAAGCAATTGAACACCAAAGATCACCAAATGAACACGAAGCTATAATAAGCTATAACTACTCAAAAGCAACAAAACACAACTATCCTAAACCTCTAAAATACAAACTGCTATGATTATGATGTTTTGAGTTAAGTGCTAAAAACAGTTTTGGGGCCTACTTTGCAGCTAGAACATAAGCTACTTAATAAGCTGGGACTAAAAAACAGAAGTTGGAACTTAAAGAAGACCTGGCTAAGAACTTATAATCCAAAAACCAGACCTGGACAAGCTCTAAGGAGCTTTTGACAAGCCCTGCACAACCCTGTGCAGACTCAGTGAATCTTGAGTCGGTCTGTGAGAACACTTTAAGCCCATTTGACAAGCTATTTTAGAGCTTATAAAAATTACTAAAATCTACAAAATTCATAATAAGAAACTAGACCAGTTGAAGTTTAAAACCCAAAGTTTCACTTGAATTTGCTCCAATAATGAAGCTATGAAAAATCCCCTAGTTGGGTGCTGTTGAGGTTTCCACTTTTTTTTACTTTTGACATGTGAAAAGTTGACTTATTTGAGATTTGATTCAAATTTATTGATGAATATGATGTTAAATGATGAAATGAAACTCTGCAAGCTATACCTATGATTTCTAAACACAAAACAAGATTTTGACTTCACAAATTTCCAACAGATATGCAATTAGAACAGGTTCATTGTAATTTTGACTTTGAGCTATTGCAAAGGGTACAAATGAACTAGAATGAGTTTTAAATGACTCAATAAGTGTAGAACAACATATCCTAACTACTAAACACCCCTCTGACTCAGATAATGCAGCAAATCCAAACACTAATTTAAGACATTAATTTGCAATTTAAACTACTTGATTCTTGAGTTAGCTTATGCTAACACTTAAAGCGATTATAGTTATCCTAGTTACCACTAATTAAGCAGTTCTAAACTATTTATGACCACAGATACACATACAACAGTTTATGCGGACTTAAAGCAGTTAAATGGAAAGAGATTGAGACTTAACTTGAAGTCCAAATATTGAGAAGCTTAAGCAAAACCAAACCACCACTATTCTAAACCAAACCCAATCCAAAACAAAGCGACTTGCATCAACCAAATTCCAAAACCAAGTCCAATTTGAGCTTGATTGACTTTTGTTGACCATACACCAAAGTTGCTTGAAGCTGTTTTCCAAGCTTACCAAAAGCTATATGAAGCTTAAATAAACTTGTTTGAATGAGAAATAAGCTAAGTTAAACTTGACTTTAAGAAAATGTCAATGAATTTATAACAGAGCATAAAAACATAAAACTTGGATCAATCTTTGAATTGCTACTTTAAGCTGGATTACAAGCGTTTGAATACCTTATATTTAATACATAGAAACGAAAATAACAATTTAAGTCTTAAATTAATACATTGATAATAAAAAGCGACATAAAGGAAATTTTAAAACTAACTACTACTCCCATCTTTCTATCTCTAGCTTCCTTTTATACACCAAAAGGCTCTCTCTCAATCGAGCTAATCCGCATTTTTCTTGGCCATTGGATGACTTGAAGTAATATTGGCCATTGATTTGATTTTAGCGCCAAATTGGTTTTGCCGATGGGGTTGAGTGAAATGGAGGAGGGGCATTAAATGCATCTTGGAAGGTTGTTGAGGTGGGGAACAAGGAAAGGTGAGGTTTGGTGGAATGATGGGTGTTGAGTGTTGCGACATGAGTTGGTGAAGAAGAAAGAAAAGAGAGGAAAGGTGTTGGTGGTGTGTTTGACGGGTATAATATTATAAAGGGGTCAAAACAGGGGGTCCAAAGGGCTAATGGCGAGGGGTCCAATTGGGTTATGACAAGGTCCGTGTTTAGGCTTAATAATCATAAGGACCTTTTGCAATTTACGAAAGTACAGGACCAAAGTCGCCAAATTTCCAAAGTTGTTTCAAGGGACCAAAACTGACAAGCTTGATAGTACAAGGACCAAAATAGACATTTTCAAAATTCCAAGGACTATTTTGCCAAATTTGAAACTTGGAGGACCAAACTTGTAATTTCTCAAAACTTTTGATATTTTTCACCAAAGGACTAATTTTGACAACTTATGATTTTAAAAGGACCTTTGGTGATTTTTCTTTGAAATTAAGTGCTCGGGGACTATTTCGACAACTTTTGAAACTTGGGGACTGAAGCGCCAATTATGCAAACTTAGCTCATTTTCATCGATTTTAAACATTTTGCATCCGAAACATATAAAATGCAATTTTGAGATATTTCATATTTTGATGCATTTGAGTATTTTAAGCGTTTTGCATTCGGTTGACCAAAATGGAGTCTTAGATCTTGTCATGAGATTAAGAAAAGAACTCTCTTCATTCTCGAGCATGTGATCAGTCCGAACCAGTCGAGTATAATCACATGGCCATCATGTGAATGGCTAACCGTAATGACTTAAAACGACTTGAGCACAAATACAATGAAGTCGGAGAATAGAATGAATTCAGGGTCGTTAAGTCCCACTTAAACTCAATGGTGTGCAAACACTGATCGACGATAGAATGATCACTAATGATAGTGATCGAAAGGTTTTGGATTGAATATTACACTCTTGAAAAAGTTTATAAAATAAAGCGACTTAAATGCAAATTAAGAAAATTAAAAGATAAAATATATTAAATAAGCGCTATCACTATATTTAAAATGATGAGCGTTTAAAACTTAAAACGTCACGTTTAAATAAAAACCACGTAACGTCATGAAATAAAACGTGAGAATAAAGAAAGAAAATACCTACGGATATGAAAATACATTTTACAATCCTAATGATAAAAGAAAATTTTTAGAAAAGAAAATTATTTTTACAACTATTATTCTAATTATTATTAATTAAAAACTATTTATTAAGTATTTAAAATGCACTAAAATATAAGAAAATACAAAATTAACCTAGAAAAATGAAATTATAACTTAGAAAATCTAAAATATGATAAAACTTATTTTAAAACTGAAAATATATTTTTAGACTTTTATATATTTATTATTAATTTAAAACTATTTAAAACTAATTAAAATGCTAGAAAATACTATTTAAACCAAGAAAATTATGGAAAAATATTTTTTGACTTTTTATATTTATCTAAACTTAAGAAAAATGAAAAATTATTTTTGAATCTTTTCTTAATTTTTTGTATTAATGCTAATTAAAAATGCTTAAAAACTAATTTAAATTAAGAAAAATAGCAAATCAACTTAGAAAAATCTGAAAATTTCAGGAAAACTCTAAAATAACATTAGGAAGCTAGGAAAAATGGAAAAACAGATGGTTGTGTGGAGAAATTTAAAGCGATGTGGGAAGTGCTTATGAAATAAGCACTTGGAATAAACTAAAGGGACAAAACAAGTACCACACGATACACAAGCTACTATAAGCTAAAATAGCTAAAATGAAACAAGTCTCAAATGCTTATAACCTCTGGAATACAAGTTGCAATGATTTGATGATTTGAGATATAAAATAAAAGCGATGAGAAGGACAAACTTTGGGCTTAAGCACAAGCTTCAAAATAAGTGAAACAACAAAATGGAAGTGTGACCTGTACTAGACCTGGGTGGGAGTGTCTAAACCAAAATCATACCTAGTGAAGCTCAAATGAGCGGTGCAAGAGTTGCAAAAGCTGCACAAGCCTGTGCGGTTCGATTACTGCAGAGCACTTGACCCCATTTTGACAAGCTAGTATGAAGCTTCTAAAATTTGATAAAAATCGGAAAAATGCTAATAAGAAACAAGACCAACTGAAGTTAATGATCCTACAATTTCACTTAGATTGGTTGAAATTGAGCCCAAGAAAATTCTTCTAAGTTGTGGCCGACTTTACACAAATTGACTTTTGATAAAGAAATGAAAAGTTGACTTTTATGAAGTTTGATCATGATTTAAAGACTGAATATGATGTGAATACATGAAATAATACTCTGCAGTCTATGTTTATGTAATTCAAACACAAAATAAGATTTTGATTATCAAGAATTCCAACAGTTAAGCAATGAGGCAGTTAATTATAAAGTTTGACTTAAAGTGTTTGCAGACGCGAATTTAGACGACTATGAGTATAATAAGACTAAACAAGCCACAGACAACAAGAGTATGCAACGAATAAGCCTACAAGACAGTTATAGCTTGCAAATCCAAACACACCTTAAAACTTTGATAAAGAGATTAAACCGAGCTAAACTCTTACTTAGCTAACACTATTGATAAAACTAGGTTTATATGACCTAAACACAACTATATAAACAAGTTTAAACTGTTTATGACTACCAATACAAACACAATCAAAATATGCAAACTTGCTTGAAAATGAAAAGTGAAATATAAACTCACATCATCCAAATGTTTGCGAGGCTAAAACCGAGACCAATTCTAATCTATCCTAGTCTAATCCAACCCCAAAGCACCTTGCATCAACCCATTATCCATCTCCATTACCAAATTGACCTTGTTTGACTTTTGTTGACCATGACCCAACATTGCTTAAAAGCGATGCATAAGCAACCATAGCTATAATAAGCTTGAATATGCTTAATTGAGATGGAATTTGAACTTTTAAAGTTTGCAAATGAGAATTTGAAACGAGCTTCTCAACGATGAAACATTAAACATGAAACTTTAATACAATGGAATTAACACTTGAAAAGGTTCTTAATACACTATAACAACTTACTTTAATACAATTTAACTTGAAATTACAACATTTAACTTAAACTAAAACATTTTATTAAAAGCGGCATTAAAGGAAAAAATAAAACTAGCTACTCCTTTTCTCTTCTCTTTCTTCCTTTATTTATACTTCAAAAGCTTCCTACTAGTCCTCGATTGATTCCCAGCGGAATTGGGGCGTTGGATGACTTTAGTGGAATTTGGCCGTTTGATGCATTTTGGCGCCAAAGTGGTTTAAGCCGGTGGAAGGATTGAGTGATAAGGGAGGATCAATTAATGATTCTTGTTTTGTGGTGGAGGTGGAGGGACAAAGGTGTGGAAAGAGTGAAATTTGGGAATGGTGGCATGATTGTAGAGGAAGCGATTGAGAGGTGAGACTTTGGCGGGTTGGGATTTTGACCAAGGTTTGACCAGAGTTAAATATATAAAGGGGTCCAAAATGTATTATGACGGGGGTCCAAAAGGATAAGCGAGCCAAAAAGGTATTAATGACAAGGGACTCTTTTGTAATTTCGAAAAGTGAGGGACCTAAGCGCCAATTCGAAAAGTTGCTTCAAGGGTTAAAGTGACAAGCTTCCATCATACAAGGACCAATCTTGACATTTTCAATTTTCGGGGCCATTTTGCCAATTTTCAAACTTGAGGACCAAAGTTGTAATTTTGCAAATTTTAAACTTTGAAGGGTTTGTTTAACAACTTTTGAATCCCATGGACCTTAAATGACATTTTCTCTATTTTGATATACGAAATTTTTTGACAAAATTTGAAACTTGGGGACTAAAGCGCCAATTTTGCAAACTTGATACATTTTCATCGATTTTGATCTTTTGCATTTAAAACACATAAAACACTGATTTGTGATATTTTATCATTTTGAAGCATTTTTGAGTGTTTTCAGATGATTTTGCAGTCTAGATAGTACAAAAATGATGAGTATTTAGACACTCATCAGCATGCAATGGAAAAGTGTAACTTCATAAACTCCTAGCCTGTAAATAAGAAAATTTTGTAATCATAATAATACCTCATTATTCTTGAGCATTTATCTTGAAAGTCAAATAGCGACAACATATATCTAATAAAACTTACAGATAAAGGGTAACCATAGAACTTCAAAGTTCCTTGGTCAAAGGCTGCACCAATTGTTTTTTGATAATATTTCTTTTAGCTCTTAACATAACTTAAACTCATCATAAAATGCATGTCGCACCTATCGGAAATGGCATCGACAGGTGCTTCTTACGAACCACGCCCTGCAGGGGCATGAACTCTCAATCACACCCTAAACCACACCTCTTAACCACACCTCGAACCACGACCTCCGAACCACACGCTCTGAACCGCATCCCTTTAACTTGACCACGAATTATAGCTTGATATGCATGGGCACCCAAATGGCCAAACTAACTCCTCTTGTAGCTTTGTAGTAGATAATTAAAAAATAAGTTTTTTACTTTTTCGAATGTGAAGATGATTATTAGTATTGTGGTGACCTAATAATGTCTTTTATTGGCTCATATGCAAGATTGTTTCCTGACCTACATACTTTTTGTGGCTCTTTGGAAGTGGTTTTGAAGCCTTTGGTGATGGTCCTATCTAAGAAGGAAGACATGCAAATGAGCGATGTTAAAAAATAACGAATAACAAATGAGTAGCGGTTACGTGTGGGAATAATAATGTCAATTGTATATGTTGGATGCCACCTTTCTTTTTCTCCCGCCTTTTTTTTGTCATTTATGATTATAACAGTTTGAAAGTTTAGGGTTATCTTGAACAAAATAACGAGTGATGGCAAAAGTCATGAAGAACCTATTTTTGTCACATACTATCGGACACACGTGGCTAAATATTTTAGATTACAAAATCCTAATAATCCTCGATCTCTCTAATATTTGTCTTTGAAGCATAAGAGCACCGGTCGGCGATGTGAACATCGACATCATAGCCTTAATCTTCAAAGAATAACCTTAACTAATGAACCTATGTTTTCCTAAACCGTTAAAACAACCAAGCAGGTTAACCATAATCTTGAAACAATCATTCTAAAACTCTAATTGAAGCGGAGTTGGTAATTCAAGAACCCGAGATGCAACCAAAAATGCATACCAACAAAAATTAATTCTAAATGAACAAAAACATAATGACGATTTACCTTGCAAAATATTTCAAGCATGTAAAGATTTCCACTTTTATCATTGTATGATTGTAAAACCTCATAAACCCCATATTTCATGCCAAATTGGATAAATCATTATAGAATTTATCGAATCAAATTTTAAGACATCTGATTGATTTTTTAGCAAAGTCAAATGCATATTTTCTTAACTTGGATTTCGTCTCTAAACCCACTTTACATAGCTGTAAATGAGATACCTTTTGTTTCTTTATGTTGGCGGGTTGATCATGGAAAAGAGGTCTTTTGGTGACTCGGCTTTCTTTACATCGGTGGTTTTCGCTCCTTCATTTTGTTTGTTTTCTTGGAGAGTTGGCGGCGTTCACGGGTTTTATGATTTGTCGGAGTATGTTGGCGACAAGTAGTTGTTGAAACTAAATTTTTGGCGAATATTGTTACCTAGAAGTTGTTTGCGATATTGGCCTTTTACGCAATATTTTTGGAGAGGCTTCTTTCTTGACTTCCTCGTTTAGTTGTTCCTCATCCAGACTCATTGTTCTATTTTGGTTCCTTCTACCGAATATGGCCCTACAATGACAAAACACGGTTGGAGGTACCAAAGCATACATGGTCTTTAGGGTGGGCCTACGATCATCGGTTGTCACGAAACATAAGTATAGGAATAAGGGACTTTTATGGCCGCTAGCATAAGAAAAGAGCGGTCGTTAAGTTTAAATCACCTTGTCTGTTGCATCTCTACCATTGGTGGCGCATTGTGTGCATGCGCAAGCGCTTGAGTTCTGGATCTTGCAAGAAAGGAGAGCAGAATATGCCATAAGTATGCCGATGTATAGCCTAAGATACGAATGCGGCAGATTTTTAATAGCTTGCATATTTAGTAGTGTTGAACAATGATAATGAGACATATCGATCGTAGTAAAGCAGGTAGTAGAGTATATTCTTTGTATGAGTTTATAATGTATACAATTATTATAGCACATTAATCGTATTTTGTGAGGTTAGGTAAAACTTTGATTTTCTAAAACACTTGAATAAAAACAATTACGAAATATGTTATTTTCGTTAGAAACTATGAAGGTTTATGAAATGTAAATGTTTGTACCTCGCATTTTCATATCAATTCATCAAACCTACATAAACACAAAACCGCTACTCACATTTTTCATATCAATTCTATCAATTGCATATATCATTTCAACAAACCTACATAAACAAACCATTATAAATGTGACATATTCCAAGTTATATTCTATCAATTGTTATGATTTATATGTTTATTGCATAGATCATTTATCAAACTGAAAACCAAATAACATAATCGTGATCATCATAAATTAACCAAAACTAAATTAGGTTAGTACTTACCACATAGATCAAAAGTCGAACAATTGACAATACATACCATGCGAGCAGTTGATCCCCAAAAAATTCCCAAATTTCCAAAATCCACAAAAATCGCTCAAAACCCCAATTTTTCACAGTTAGTGAAATTACCGTCAATTAGTGACAATTAACGTGAGATTAATCGGATGGGATTGATGATTTGAATTGATTAAAATTAGGGTTTGAATTATGTGAGTTTAGAACACATAATGATGATGAGAAAGAAAGGTGGGAGGCGGATTGATAGAATGAACCGATTGTGTAGGTGAATATTGATTGTGATTAGTCGAAGATCGGGGAAGAGTTTGAGATTGCGATGGCGTGTGTTGTTGGTGCGGATCTCATGGAAAGAGCGTCTTGATAAAATAGGTGGCATTGCCGGCTAATTAAATATTCTTAAGACATGGCATTTAAAGTCTTAAGTGGCGTTAGTGAGTTAGCATGATCCTCTATTATATATGTGGGAGATTTTTTAAAATCTGAGTTTTAATGCATATTGCATAATACCGTTTAAGCAATGTGTGACTAAATATGCAAGATTTTGATGAGCATATGCGTAATTAACCACTTATATTTCTTGGGTCTCAAGACCATAGTAATATGTTTTGGGCCTCAAGACCATTTTTATTCTTTTGTTATTACTACAAGTAGGGGTGTTCATCGGTTCGGTTATCGGTTTGTTCGGTTTATTCGGTTCGGTTTGTTCGGTTAATTTTTATTTACGGGTATAACAAAAACCGAACCGAACTTAAATTAACTAAACCGAACGAAAATCGAACCGAAAACCGAACCTCAATAACGAAAACCGAACGAATAACCCGAATTACCTAAATTTAATAATTTATTCATTTATTTATATATATTTTTGAAAAATAAATAATTTTCAAGCTTAAAAATATTATATATATATTATAAAGAGTTTTAATATATATTTTAATATAAATATATAAAAATATATATTTATTTAATTTCGATTTCGGTTCGGTTTCGGTTTGGATTACTAAAACCATAACGAACCGAAAACCGAACTTTTATTTGGTTTTGGCAATTCGGTTCGGTTCGGTTATTTTCGGTTCGGTTCGGTTTCGGTTTCGGTTTATTCGGATATTACCCGGCCCATGAACACCCTAACTACAAGTCTTTTGGTAATATACAACATGTTTCGTATTAATATTCCTTTGTTGCAAGGTTTCTTTTGGAACGAATATTATCATCTATATGTGCACAAGAATACTGTAGTTGTCAAAAAGTGTATACATGATCAACAAACTACGGAGTAATTATTTCGAATAATTACTTAAGTTTTAATTTTTAAGTCAACATTTTTCATAAAGATCCTATAAAAGGATAAACTCAAAAAACTGAAGAAAAAATAGCCAGAAATATAGGACTTATTTAATGGATATTCATATCATAATTTATCAAAAGATATTGATAATGATATCATATCAAGATGGAAAACGTATACCTAGCACAATACGGAGTATATAAATATCATACAATATTACCGAGTATATAATATCATAAGTTATATATAATCAGGTAACACAAACTTTTCGTAGTTCCATTACGTCTGTCTTCACCATCTATAGTTTCGTAAACTTATACTCAATCATAGTTTATGTTACTTGTTCTTGCAAAACTTTGATAACCAGCAACGCTGACGAGTCCACAAGTTTATGTTACTTTGTTCGTTTTGCTAGCTTCATGATCTAAGGTCTATATTTAACGACAATGCATCGGTTACTAATTGGATTATTGCATGAACACATGAAGACAATGCAAGAAGAAATATTCAGTGCAGTTGTTCCATTATTAAAGCTTCTATCGGTAACGGTTATGGGACTAATACTTGCTCATAACAAGATACAAATTATTCCAAAAGACACATTCAAGTTACTAAGCAAACTTGTATTTGCTCTCTTTTTACCATGCCTTATATTCATCGACTTAGGTAGATCGGTTACACTCGAGAATATTACACTTTGGTGGTTTATTCCTGTGAATGTGGTTATTAGTATGGTGTTAGGTTTTGTGTTGGGGGTGATTGTCGTGTTGGCATGTCGTCCACCACCAGAGTTTGTTAGGTTCACTATTGTTATGACTATGTGTGGGAACACGGGTAATCTTCCTATTGCTATATTGGGTTTGTTATGTCATAGTCGTGATAATCCGTTTGGAAAAGATTGTCTTCAGAGAGGGGTGGCGTATGTCTCTTTTGCTCAATGGGTATCAGTTGTTGTTGTGTATACGGTTATTTATCATATGATGAAGCCTCCTGCTGAGTATTATGAGATTGTTGAACATGAAAGCATTAAATATGGTGGTGTGAGTGAAGAAAGTGAAGTTTTAAGAGAACCATTGATTGTTAATAATGTTCAAGATGATGAAGAAATGCAAGCACGTGAAACACGAACACAAGGCGTGAGATTAAAAGTTATACAAAAGATTAGAGTTGTTGCGGAAAAGACTCCAATTAAGAACATTTTTCAGCCCCCAATCATAGCTTCTTTGCTAGCTAAATTCGTAGGTTCGGTTCCTCAAGTGAAATCTTTTGTTTTTGGACATGATGCACCGCTTGCTTTTGTAACAGATAGTTTAGAGATATTCGGTAGGGCTATGGTGCCTTCGGTTATGCTTGTTTTAGGAGGAATGCTTGCGGAAGGTCCAAACGTATCTAAACTTGGAGTAAAAACAACTATTGGTATAACCGTGGCTAGATTATTAGTGCTACCGATTATGGGAATTGGGATTGTTTCCTTGGCTGATAAGATGCATCTACTTGTAGATGATGACCCTGTGTATAAATATGTACTTTTGTTGCAGTATGCGACTCCAAGTGCTATTCTTTTGGGAGCTGTCGCTAGAATGAGAGGTTATGCTGTTCGCGAGTTCTCTGCACTTCTGTTTTGGCAACATATATTTGCACTCTTTTCACTGTCCTTTACATCTTCATCTACTCTAAACTGGTAGCTTAGCACCTATTTGAGGCCATACATACAGACATATAGTATCGGGTTTTTAGAAGATTGGAGTTCGGGTAAATGATGGTGAAGAAGAAAGCCTGATAATTCAACTTTTGGGACCACATGCCAGAATTTCAAAACTGTTGGATGCATACAGCAGTGGAGGGTTATAGTAACTAATGAAGGATCAGAAAGAAAATTATAGGTAGATGCATATATTTTCAGGAATTTTTAGTATTAGATTAACTAATTTTTTACTGTATTAATTAGTTGTAACTGATATCTAAATTCTAACATGGACAAATTCACATCTTTCTGACCCTTTTGGTAAGAGCTTTCTAGTCTAGTGATTTTAGTGATGCTTCATGATATGATTGTGTTTTAATAACTGACTGTCTGACTCTTTAAGCTGTCATGTTTGATTAACCGTTGCCAATAAATTACCGTAAAGGTAAATGAGAATAAAACACTGCTTGTGTAAAAAAATGGACGATTTTGGTGAAATATGCCATATGTTGTGTTTTTTTGGTAGCACAGATCAATCTAAATGTTTTTACTTATACAAAGTTAACAGCAACAACATGGTCCAATTGAATTGACTAAATCACTACAGGAGGAGCTACAGTTATAAACTAGCTGCATAACAACCGAACGCATACATGTATATCATGAATATGATGATTTTTATAAGTGAGTCACTCTATTAAAATTTGCAAAAGGTGGTTAATGATTTATGAGGATCTATGTAGCGTCAAAGCCTCAAAAGGGTTATGTATAGATGCATCCTCTTTAATTCCAAAATTGGTTGTTTGGACTTATAATATTCATGTTGGGACCATGAACTTGAATTAATTAGACAAGTCAAGTTGCTTGTGTCAAGAAAAATCATGGCTGTATAAATGTTGCCTAAACATGTTATTGTGGTGTCATATGGTATGCTATTAACCCATAGATTTTTCTCTTTGTTCTTGGTCTATTATTAGAAACTATGGTCAAAGTCAAATTATATAAGTTTCTATCTTCTTCCTATTCAGCACGATTTCCACATTTTTCTGTGTTTTCGACCCTTTCTTTAATTTTAAAGAAATTTACCAATAACAGCTCTTAAGTTTATGGTTAAGAGTTTGATTTTTTACGTAGGACTCTTGAATGATTCTTATTAGTTGACATTTCCTAAAAAGTGAATAAAATATTTAAAATTCTAGATACATAACAGAGACTTGATACTCTTATCACATCCCTAATGTCTATCATTAGCAAAACTCTTTTTAATTTTGTTTTATAAAAGATTATGCCTTTTTCTTTGCTAAATCCACATTGAAAATGACACATTCTTAATGTTAGCAGTCAATAAATGTTTTATTATTCGTATAAATGTTTTATTATTCGTATGTAAAGAATATACGATTTTAAACTTCCTTCCTCTTGAAGCCTTGAGGTATGGAGAAACTTAACACGCAAAGGTTTATTTTAAATGCCATTGGTGGTAAAACCATACCATCACTGGTGTCGTTGGTGGTATTAAAGGTATTTAATATCCAATGGCTCAAATAATTAATAATGTTTGGTGTTTTTATTTATTTATTTATTATTTTTTTTTTTGTATTGTGGTGAGTGGGTATTTTTAGTGGGGTATTTTGTGGGACCGATAACGTATTAGTGGTGTGTTATGAGGGAGGGTGTCTTGGTTATTGGTGAGTTATTGGAGGTGTATGATGTGGCGTTGTGGTGGCATCACCAATAACGTGTTATTGGTATCGCGATCTTGTCTTCTTAGTGAACAAAGAAACATTTTTGTCGAATGTGTTAAGTTTTGCTGCTACGCAAACATAAAACTCTAGAATCTTAATGCTTTTAAAAATGTAAATAAACAAAGAAAATGCAGAAGTCATTAGAGTCCATGGTGCAATGCACTTATAACATGTTATAAGTTCCGGTTTGCACCGTATGACGCCACCATAATAGTTATATTATTGCATCATCTTTTTGTGTTACAGGCAACTTCGTCATTTGCAAAAGGGTTGTTATGTGTGTTATTTATTTATTTATTTTTTCTTTTATTTTTTTGAGTAGCTGGGTATCTTTTATACCGAGTTATAGGAATGCTATTAGTGTATACGGTGTGGGGGCGGCAAAACAAGAAGGAAATGTCCTTTCCTGCGTGAACAACAAAAAACCCATACCTCACTTTGCAGGAAACACATTTTTTTCCTTTCGGCATTTGAGTCTCGCAAGTGTTTAATGAGAGAGAAAACTATTTTTTTATTTTGTGTGAGTGTATATTGTGTAAGGATATATGTTGGAGGTATTTTGAATAATAAAAATATTTAAAATTTTAAAGGGAAGAGGAAAGAAGAAAGAAAGTGAGAAAAAAGTGATAAAGTGGTGATGTGCGAAGGGAAAACCTCAAACCATACGATTCACCCTTAGAATGGTGTTTTTTGGTTTTGTATTATAAGAATGTTATAGGGCAAAAAGATAAAGTTACGGCGCCTACAACAGTTTTAGGCACCCACTGCACCTAGCTCTCTTTTGTAATAAGATATTTCGGATTTATACACCATAATGACTTATAGCAGAGGGTATCGTGGCGTACACACCGCATTAAGCCTACGTGGATGGCGTTATTACGACCCTATGGCACGGGTGGTTGTCCGCACCATCAGTGGCGCCATGCCCATGACGTACGCCAAAAACCATTTTTTCCTTTTTTTATCGTTGGCTGTTTTCTCGATTATAATTGTTGAGTTTGTGTATTTTTTGTGTTTTTGTTTGTGTTTGTGTTTGGTATGTGTATTTGGTGTTTAATGTATGTGAGTGCGAAGTAGGTTTGAGAGGTTGAAGATGAAGGTGGAATTTGTTTTTCAAAAATGTTTTTAACTTATGATGTCTTGTCGATTCAATTAAACACAACCAAAGTTTAGGCCAAAAAGTGTGTTTGTAATTTGAATATTACTCATTTTAGACTTTTAGTCCTTCTAGGTTAATTTTCTTCAAAATATTAATGAAATTTGTAATTTTAATTTCGTAACTTTTAAAAAATTTAACTTGTAATTTTACATTTAATGCATGAAAAAAAAAATAATTTGAAACAATGAAAAATAAAATAAACTAATGGGTCTCAAACGAGGGTTTTGGCTTTAGCATGCGAGATGATGTTTTTATGTGTGAGAGAAAAGGATCACGGAAAATGAAAAGGCGGCGTGGCACGAGAAAAGAAGCGTCACTGAGCCATGACATCTTGTGTTCTTAAAGAGTATAAAATTAAATGATTGTCTAACGAGTGTTTTGGGGCAAGGTTAAGATGAATATAAAAGAAAACATAGATTTCTTTTAAATTGAAAATCTCACATATCTAAGGTAATTTGTAAGTTTATTTATTGCACATTAAATAAATTTTGGTATACGAATAAAAAAATTTCGACTAAAAAACTCATGCAAACTACGGGAATGGATCCACTAAGAAGAAAAATAAAAATAAGAATAATGATAAATGTTTTCAGTCACACATTTCAAATAAAAAAGGAGAATTTCATAAGAGATGCATATCTTTTTGTATGTGCATATAAAATATACGACTGTGTGATTATTTTTCATCATTCTTATTTTTACTTTTATTTCTTATTTGATTTTTATTTTGTAAACCAATACCCTCATGACAACATAGTTTTTGTATATGAACAGAAGTGTTGAGTATACGACATAGCTAAGAACATAGTTACAACATAGTGAGTCAAAGAATATATAAAGGCATTTTATTCGGTACTTTGAAAGATACGCACGATAATTATTGTGGAAAAGGCAAAAGAATACACAGCGTGAGGCTCGCCTTTCTTACGGTCCCTCGCATTTTCTATGGTCCCGTATCGATTTAAGCAAAGCATGTAATCATTTGTTATTTTGTTTTTTGAAAGTCCGATATATCATATTTTTATATAGCGAATGATTCTTTTCATATATAAGAAAGTTTAGGACCGAAACCATATCAAATGAGAATAAATTTTAAAATTAAAAAAAATGAATAATTATAATCACGTTTAATATCGTCGAAACGATTAGATCTAACCATGATATTTTAGATCTTGTAAATATAGTTTTAGTAAAAATTAGATGCGTATCGTATATTAAATCGTTTAATTAAATTAATTGAATCCTATGTATTTTTAAATACCATGCGAGTCAATTTGTTCTTAATCTTCTTTGTATCGTTTCACTTAAATCACTTTTGAACTAATCGACGTGCATCTTAATCGTAGAGATTCATCTAATTCAAGTCTATGCATATCAAATGTGTGGTTAAAGTTATTTCTCATCCTTCATCCTTCTCATTTTATGTTTTCATCTTACTGGATTCCTACTCCTGAAACCATTATATAATATTGTACCATATTCGGTTATTTCACATCACAAGTTGACAAGTAAATTGATATAAAGTACCATTTGGATCGCCTTTTATATCAATTGAGAAACCATCATGCCAAAAGACAATAAGTTGATGCATTCTCTAATCAAGTGATGTATCTAAAACCATTTATATCCGTAGCATTTGTTTCATGTATAAGAACAAACACAATTACACAACATACTGACCCAAAAGTTAACCGAACACTAACTAAAACAAATTATAAAACTAATAAACCCGATGGACCATGTTCATAGTCCGAACCAACCTAATCAACCCAGACTTCGAACCTAGCTTTTCTCGCATGAATTCGATACGTAACTAAAACAAACCAACCCGATTCACCATATACAAAATCGAACCAACCCTATCGACCTAACAAGAGGTGTCTATAATTAGCTTATTTTCAAACTTATATGCTCATCTGATTTTTAAAAAGTTTCAATTATAAAACACGACTTTTCCTTTTTATAAACTTATTAGTTTGAGTTTATAAATTAACCAAGTCCGTAATCTCAAATTAATAATCATGTAAACCCCAAAAACGTAAGACCAATTGTATTAAGCAATGTTTCACGCGTGATGCACTTTGTTGGCTCCAGCACAAATATTTCAATCACTAAAATACCACACTCCCTTGACGCGTGAGAAAGATATTGTCCACAACTCGGTCAATTGAATATCCATTTTTTTAGTATATTGTAGAGTATATTTGTGTTTAAGTGGAGTATGTTTGGATGACGCATTTAATGATACACGTGATCGATGATGGAGCTGGTGACGAATTGAGAAAAAGCTGATGTGTAGATGAGTTGACAACAATGCTTAGACTGGGTGTAGTGGTCGTCAGCTTCCCCCACGCGTCGTATCCCACTACACAGCCCCATAGAGAATGAATCTCACATGAATGAAATTGTTGAATCGATCACAAACTCGACCAAGTTGTTTGTGTGTGCGAGTGTCTTTATTTGTTGTATTTCGGATATATTTTGGTGATGTATTTGAAATCTTATTACGTTAAGTTGATAATGAAATTGTGGTGATGTGACTATGGGTGATCAACGGTGTAAAACCGAACCGGATCGGTCATAACTGGATCGGACCGAGACCGAACTAGCCCAAAACATTAGACCGATGATCAGACCGAATGTGTTTGTCCGGTCCGGTCCAGTTCAAAAAGTCATAATAATCGGGATTTACGTAAGACCGGTTCGATATTGGAATAAGGAAAAATTCCTGACCGCTGATCCTTGGTTCTGTGGGTTTTCAGTCGATTCGGTTGGTCTTTTAGTCTCGGTCGGTTTTGGGTATGAGATGCTCAACTTTCTATGTGACAGTGGAGCCCACTTCGATAACATCATGCATAAACTCACACGGTAACTGGTAACTTGCAATGAAGCTTCCCACATCCCAAAGCTTATAAATCCCCACCACATTTCCCAAACCCAAACGAACTCACACAAAATCAATCTTCTCTCTCCAAATCCTATCCCCCCATTTTCCAGATCTCCAAAAACCCTTAAAAAAACCCACCACCAATGGCCTTAGCATCAAAAAAACCATCAACAATCATGTCCTCACCATCCTCATTACCCCCACACCCCATCCTAACCCAAGACGAACTCAAGAAAATCGCAGCTTACAAAGCCGTAGAATTCGTAGAATCCAACATGGTCCTCGGCTTAGGAACAGGCTCCACCGCCAAACACGCCATCGACCGCATCGGCGAGCTTCTCCAACAAGGTAAACTCACAAACATCATAGGGATACCCACTTCAACACAAACCCATGAACAAGCCTTATCCTTAAACATCCCTTTGTCGGATATCGACACACACCCTGTACTAGATTTAGCCATTGACGGCGCAGACGAGGTTGACCCGGATATGAATCTGGTCAAGGGTCGGGGCGGGTCACTGCTCCGTGAGAAAATGATTGAGGGTTGTTGTAAAAAGTTTGTTGTGATTGTAGATGAATCAAAACTTGTGGAATATGTTGGGGGGAGTGGGTTGGCTTTGCCGGTTGAGGTTGTTCCGTTTTGTTGGAAATTTACTGCGAATAAGCTCGAGGAGCTGTTTAGTGATGCTGGCTGTGTTGCTAAGCTTAGAATTGCTGTTAACAATAATACGCCTTATGTGACGGATAATGGGAATTATATAATTGATTTGTATTTTAAGAAGGATATTGGCGATTTGAAAGCCGCGGGTGATGCAATGTTGAGGTTTGCTGGTGTGGTGGAACATGGGATGTTTATTGATATGGCTACTACTTTGATTGTGGCTAGTGAGATGGGAGTTACGGTTAGGCATAAGTGATCGTTTGTTTAACCGAAACTATGTTACTTTGTTAGAATTTTTTTAATCTTTATGCATTTTGTTTTTACTGCAAGTTATGGAAGATGATTTGCATCTAAGTTTTGATGGTCTAAGTCTAACTACAAGATTGAATTGACCTCTTTGTTGTTAACAAGTGAAAATGTGAACTAGGAGTTTAGCTTGATTGTTCGATGAACTTCAACGTTGTGAACATGACATTATGATATAAATGAAGAAAGTGGCATTATGATATATGTGGCTTATTGTTCATAAGAGTTGGGTTATGCTTTTCGTTACGTAGGGAACTAGGAGTTTAGCTTGATTGTTCGATGAACTTGAACATTGTGAGCCTATCCAATTAGATCATGGATGTGGACACACTTAAAAGAAAAACAACTTGTTTGATAGACATGTGTTTATAAGACTATATTTATATGATCCTTCGGTCTTTATTTGATTCAAAGATTGTTGGCTGCTACTTGTATACAAAAAGATTTAATGTGATTGAAACTAAGACTACTTTACTTAATTTCAATAAGTAAAATGAGGATGTTGATGATACTGAGTTTCTCACGTATTAGTAGTTGTGTGCGCACTTGCGTTAATAGTGATTATGAGTGCTAATTGTTGAGTTGAAAGACCGCTGGATCAGTGGAATGAGATTAGCTTCTTATTAACATTGCATTTTTTTTTTATAGAAATTGCTGTTAATTAGTCATTCTAATTGTGGGAAAGACATACTTATACCACTTGGATAACAAGAAAACAAACTCCACTTGATTGTGTTATGGCTTGAAGATAACTGAACTATGTAATCATTGGTACATCCATATGAGATTTGACCCAGACAAAAACACTTGAGCGCTAGCAATGAGAGATAAATTTACAGAAAGTTAAATCGACCCATGTAATTATATGGTCCGCTTAATTAGGTTGACTGAATTAAACCCGGAAAATTAATCGACACATGTACAGGCGATTCACTTGATTAGGTTGACTGAATTAAGCCCAAGGATGCGTTGAAGAGTTTAAATATAGATCCACTATCTCTAGCATCTATCCATAGCATGTTTGCAATCAGTGAATGCATTCATGAATAATGGTTTTTAATTACAAGAGGGTACTATTTATACCTAAACTTTGAAATGCGCCAGGCTGATGTTTCTAATTTTTGGTTCCAGTGCGTAGTCCTAAAGCACGGGAGCATGGCCCTCACAGAGGTGCTTAGACACTCTTGAATTTGAATCTATATGAAGGCACAAGTCCTTTGACGGAAAACCATTATTCGCAACTCAACATCTTGAAGTTGTCGTCTGCATCATCAAGTAACACGATACAAAAAGTGCGACGATATTATTAATCAAGTTGAATGACAACCAAGCTATTGAATTCAAAACTTTGTGACGTGGGCAAAAACTCATACCTCGCCACACTAAAGCTAGCGATAGGCATGGGCTGTTAGGATTAATGTAAATTTTTTGGCTGTAACCTGTTTGTATAATCAGTTCAACACCATGCGGTCTTGGATGTTTTACATACCTTAAATCAGATTACAAGATGCAAGTTACCTTACGGGTTTGGTTTATAAAAGGGTAGGATTGAGAATGCTAACTTGTCTTGCAACAAGATCGACACAAGACTGTGTACCAAGACCTTAAACCTCAAATGGAATTAAAAACATCCATAACTTTATATAATCATATCTAACAAACTGTCCAACGAACACTCAATTCATTTGCTAAAGTGATAAGGTTGGAAACACCAGCTGGATGTATAGCCAAACTAGAAAACGGAATAGCTAAATATGACGATACGGGCTCCAATACACGCAACAGACTGGCATTTCAAGTTCAACACCACCCATGAACATAACATGAATGATAAACTCAGAATCAACACAAAGTCGTTTGTTGCCATCCATAATCAAATCAAACTGAACAATTAGCGAGAGACAATGGTGGTTGCTAAGAGTGTTTGATATGCGGGACCGGCAATAACACGATAAAAAGTAGAGCGAGTGTTCTCTATGTTGTATTTTCCCGTTGTTCTTGAGCTTTACAGATTATATCATTGAACATAAACCCAAATACCATATGTGTTCAGCTAGAATTATACCTGCTAATAGGAAATTAACATAATCCAGATGAAATTATAAGAACAGTGTTTGATACCGCCGCTCCGTGGCGGAGTTTTCCGATACCGTGTTTTGTAGCTGTTAGTTGCGAAGCAAAGAAAAGCGCACATGTTCGGACTCCTCTTTCTCTTCAACTTGCTCTTCCTTCTTTGACTCGGCTGCTATGTTGCTCTGCAGGTGTAGCACCACCACCAGCCGAAGCAACAACTGCAACACCACCGCTGCCAAAATTGCATTCATGTTTTCATCAGCATTAGCTCCAACTGCACATAAAATAAACTTGATACAAATGCCAACCAATTCATCACACTCAAGTGTTATTATTCTAACCATGATCGCCATTTATTTGACTACAATCGGCAAGTGTATATCAGCAACCTATGACTAAACCAAGCAACAAACATTTGTCAACAGTCGAGATTTTTTTTTTTTTTTTTGACTGTTTGTTAATGAGATTATAAGCTCATTTTTATTGCCGACGATAGTGGTAATGAAGACATTTAAGTTATATCAAATAAGATAAAAACAAAACAATAGATGGTTGCAAAGTGTACTTACCACAACAAAATCACTTCCAGATTGCGACCGCTCTCCCATTCGATCTAGGTGCAAGTTAAAGATACATATAAGCAAATGGTATCAACGTTGAACATCACATGAACAACTCACCAGAAGATGATGGCTGGAGACGTTCTCTATCTGAACCAACGCGAGCTGGAGATGTGATTCGCAATTCACTTGCTGCAAATCCATAGGTGAAATGTTAATGTTAACATGCCATTTTACTATTTAGAAATGTGATAAACTCATAAACTATCAATGCAAGTTATATTGTCAACACTTCATGAGTTTTGGATTGGTAAAAAGTAAGGACAAACACAACATTTACAACATCAGGGCCGGAATCTGATGTGGCAGATGGAGATGCAAAAGGGTCTTGTCTGCCGGTGAAGTTGTGTCGTAATTGCAAGTCTAGTATTTATTATAAGCCGAATAATGTGGGCCCTCTTCAAGGTACATTTAACGAAATCGGAAGGATTAAGAATAATAAAGGTAATAAGGATAAGAATGTTGGTGATGAGGATTATGGAAGTAAGCTTAGGAATAAGTTTTGGGATACTTTACGGGCTTATGGAGGTGACCAGCCGGAGAATTTGACGAATTTGCCTCCTGCATCTAGTGATGGACTTGCGGTGCATACTCCGCCTGGCCCACCAGGGAATCATGTGGTTCGTGGTGGTGAAAATGTTAATGTGGGTGGTGGCGAAGAGAAGGGTAATGGACGGGGTGGGTCGAATTTGGGGAAGAATCTGCCTACCCCGAAGGATATTTTCAAGGACTTGATAAGTTTGTCGTTGGTCAAAGGCGTGCGAAAAAGGTTGGGACTTGAAACTTTTCATGTAAATGCTAATATGTTATAATAACTTTATCATATGCACTGGATAGTTCTTAGTACTTAGGTTCTATAAAACTTATATTACTTGGTCAATTTATTATTGGTCAAGCTCGTGAGGAAGATGTTCATGTAACCAAAGACATGTTATTTGGGATGCTATACTAATTTTATCATTAATGACTTGGTATATCTGAATATGGTGGTAAGCTAATCATGCGCATTGTAAATATGTATAGTATTTAGTACTTAGGTTCTATGAAAATTGTAGTGCTAAATCAATGCCAATAAGATCTGTTGTAGATGTAGATAGCAAATATTTACGAACATAAATGAAGTGATCATTAGATACTTATAGTCATACACTTCTGCTACTTTTACCCATCAGTTTAGTCTGTTTATATCCCATTCATGTGTACTATCAGACAAATAGCCTGTTTTTCATCTATTATTGATTATTCTATAGCGATCACATGATATTTAATACCCTTTGTGTATTCAACTCTATAACAGAAGTGCATTTTGTGCAAGACTGCAAGCATTGGACACAATAAAGAAATCCCTACTTGAAAAATAAACGGGGAAGTACATTTGAAAGCAGTTTCAATGTTTTAGGAAGAAGATGCAAAACGATTGGTAAGAAGTAAGGGCAACACTCGGTAAGCACATGCCCAAGAAATAAATTAAATTAAAAACGCAACAACAGATGCAAAAATTTCATAGTCATGGTGACACCATCTTGCTCATATGTATTATCTCTTTACCAGATGAAGAATTGACAAATAGATTTACCGCGACAGCTGATGATGTATGCAAAGGTAAGGAAAATGAGATCACATACCTCATTAGCAGCGGCACCAGTTGGAAACCAATCATGAGCTGCGAAATTCACTATCTCACCACACTTGAAGCCTACTTGCAAGATTTAAAATTTGGTTAAGTTTTAAATGCTTTAACTCTAGATTTTACGGGTCAAACGGATCAACAAACCTTCTAATTTCCCTGAATCTCTCCTTAACTGATCCATATCTTCCTCCATATACATCTTCTCACACTCAAACCCGACCCTATGAACATACGTAAACAACATAGACAAAACTTAGAAAGAAATATAAACAAAGAACCAATATACTTTCATTTGTATAATATCTCAAAAGCTCATAATAAATGAATATTGAGGTAAAAAAAAATGAACAATGTTGTGATATCTCCTCGAAATAGTAAAACAAACAGAACTTGAGATCACAACATGGATTGAAGGCGAGAATTGGTGTTGGGTATTTCATATTTGTTAGCATTTCTAATGGTCATGGCAATCTTTACTAAATGTCGAAAGTGGACTTACCTGTTATGGATAAAGTGAGTCTATAATAGATATGGATAAAGTGAGTCTTAAGGCCAGATGTCATTATTACCGTTGTTGGGGTTCACCCCATTATGTGACCATTGCTTCTATATAAACCTAAACAAAAGTCTAATTTTCCAGCAAGGATTTCTATCATTTTAGACCCTAGATAACGCAAAAATCATGAGCACATTATTTTTCTAAATATTGTTGCCTGATTGAGCTAATGGTAATATCTTACCAACATAAAAGGTAACACGAACCTTCTCCATTTTGGCAAGTTAGAAGTAGATCTAACTTCACTGCTGCTAATAATCATAGCAAATTTTATAATAATTGAAAGTTCAGTTTAATCTTAGTGTTAGAAGTGGCATCTTTGATCGAGATGATTTAGGTCGTTATGGCTCAAATGTGACAAATGTGTATGGCTAACAGTAATGTGCGTTTAATGTGTACGACTCAGGTCCGGGCCGGGTTACATGGGTTGTACGTACCTCCATTTAGTAACATCACCTCCATTTATTAACGGTAGCAGATGGGACCGTACCTGTTTCATGTTTCCTGGATAAGGAGTAGCCAATTTTACGGTTGAAAGCGCCATTAGTTGAAAGCGCATTCGGTAAATTGTTCAACATTAATCACCATTTCCCTCTATAGTAGCATATACCTACAATAAAAACAATGACTTGTAATTTAGGGGGGATTTGACCATGCTTATTTTGCTTTTCTATGTCTATTATTTTTTTTGTTACGTTTAGATTATAAGATATGAATACAATTAAAGGGTGTCTGTTCTAGCCAATGGCGACCTCTTTGAGGCGAGGGAGGGTCCCATTTCAAAATTTTCTAGACCTAAAATATTATATATTTTAGGGTAATTTAGTTGAGGTTCTAAACAATCTCAATCGGCTTCAAAAATAAATGGTCAAGTTCATGTTGGTTCTAGCGTACTTTTGGCTTTCTGGATTTACTTGATTGGTTTATATTTCTTAATATATATATATATATATATATATATATATATATATATATATATATATATATATATATATATATATATATATATATATATATATTTAATTTTACTAATGAGCTTATAAAACATGACAGACATAAAAAGGCCATAAGCTACAAAATAAGTCAAAACACATTGGCTTGTGTAATGTAACTGCAATTATATAAGTTATACAGGCCTGAACATAAGCTTAAACAAACATCCCTTACAATTTCCACAAAAACATTTCATCCAACATTTGGAGTGTAACCAAATTCTTTTTCAAAAAGAACACCAAACGACATAAAGCTTTAAACTTTTCAATACCATTTATCCAGGAATCATACTGTTGGATCGATATACTTTAATCAAACTAACTTAACTAGTTTGTTAAGGTTTAATAACCTCGGATAAATCCTAAGTTATTAACAAAGAAACAACGAGCAATCTTTATCAAGACGCGGAATTTACTCAACAAAGCTAAGAAGAATAACTTTATTATAAACTCTAAATCGCTTATTATGCGTATACTCTAATACAACTCTAAGATAATCGAAATTTTCTCTAAAACACTAATTCAGTAAACTCTAAAACTCTTTTACGAAATCGTACCTCTAATGCCAATCTAGGAGTCCTTTTATAGGCTCAAGGATATCCTAGTCGGTTTACAATTGATAACCTTGTACGACAAGTAATCTAAACATGGAATACAATTCTTTCCATAAACGAATATAACGGTTTGTTTATTCTAGCGATGCTGACTTCATCTTGCGATGATTTGACTCTGTCTTTAGCGATGCTTTGACTATTTGACTTCTTCCAGTTCTTTCTGACAACAGGTACTTTCATATCTTGATGCTTTGATATCTTGACACTTTCATATCCCAACAATCCTCCCTAACTTGAATTCTACTTGCTTGACTTCAAGTTCCTTTGAATATATCTTTATGACTTCATCTTTAAAATGGATTGTTCCTTAGTCTTTAGATTATATCTTTGTAATATCGTGCTTGTCAAAGTATCTCTTAGAATTGTTCTTTTCACAGTGACATTCAAGAATTTCCATCTTTTCAAAGAACACGACAACATATGACAGCTTTACTATTCTCATCACATCTAAGTGAATCATTGAAAATTTAATGGATTTAGAACTCTTTACCAAAGCCATTATCTCTGGAGTAGCCAAATGTTTTGGTGTGTAAGACCATGGTACATTGATAACCATATGATTTTAGCAAACCACCGCCTATCAACAGATTTGTTTTGTCTTTACCAAAAGTGCCATACGGACTAGTTAGTTCTTTTATCTAATGGTGAACTAATTACCAATAATGGTTTTTCCACGCCTTTACCACAAGCCATTTTCTTGTGGGCTAGCCAACTCTTCACATTCTTGATATGGTGAGTTGATGACCATCCAACTTATTAGCAAGTTGTCAACTAAAAAGCGGATTTGATATATCTTTACAGAGCCGTTTGCTCATGGATTAGTCAATCCTTTTGTAACCATGGTGGATTGATAACCTATTGATGTTATCATCACAAAATCATTTATTCAACCTTTATTTCAAAATATTTATTACTTAGCAAAAGGTTTTCTAAAATTCATTTAATCGGTTTAGTTCAAGAACAAGACTTTGATGAAAGTCTTGTCGATAAGCGATACTTTGAATAAAAGTACTAATATCAAAAGTATTTATTCAAATAAACTTTATACCGCTTATAGATCATTCTCGGCAATAGTAGTCCGGTTTATAAACAAATTGATGACCATGCAAGCGGTTTCATTAGCCTCTTCTACTTCCATCCATGCTCTAGCATTCTTCTCATGAGCTCAACTGTAGAGGTATCTTCTTTCTCGCAAACATGTATCATTGTTCCATTTTCTAGCTCAAAACATGAACTCCAGTTCTTCAAAGAATCTCCAAAGAAACTATTTCCCGCCTTTCTTGATCCTTCCAAATATCATCGATGCTCTCTTGATGAGTTTCCCACATGGTTATGAGATCACCATGTAAAACCAATCCAATCCCTTCTAATAGATTATCTTCAAAATAAGCCTTTACAACATGATATAAGTAGAATAGATCTACTCATCTATAATATCGACAAATCCCATAGCCTTTTGAAAACTTTGAAACTTTCATCTTCTTTGTGAAAAACCATGTAATCTCCATTCTTAGATTTCTCAACTTTGAAAACACTAATCTTTGATACATTCATCTTCATGTCATTATCTTCATTTGTATAATCAAAATCTACCACTCGAGATAATTCTTCAATTCATCACTAGTCTCGGATCTTAATTCAACCTTTTCTTTCTTTGAAAACCGAACATCCAGTAACATCGCTTTTTCTTTTCTCTTTAAGCTCTTCTTCCTTTCGACTTCAAATTCAATGAGCTTCTTCTAAAATCTTTAATGCACGCAACATCTTTCTTATAAGCTTCTCTCGGCATCATATAATCTTTTCATATTCACATAATTTAGCTTCAGTAATCTTTTAAATCCTCTGCTTTTAAATATGCCATCATTGCATTCCTTTCTTTAGCTAAATTAGGTCTTCTTGACATAAATCTAACGGTGTAGGAGACTCTAGTGATTGATGGCTTGACATTCAATTCTCATGTAATTTACATTTGCTTCTATTTTGAGCTTCTTGAGCTTCTGTTCTTCTCTATATTTAGCATTTAACTCTTCTTGAACTTTTTGGTCAGACTTCATTCCTAGCAACTTCAATTGCTCTAAGTTCGCCAAAGTAAGTTTCTTTTCTTAGTTTCAACGAATACCTTTCCTTTGTCTTTTGGATCAATTGCGGGTTGATCGGTTCTTGGTTGTTCTTCTTGTTGTACATCTCTAATAGTAACTCCTCCTCTTGGATGTGACAAATCTAACATTGTAGCAATTAATTCATCATCACTCATGAAATGAATAGGTTTGAATGTAGGTTCCTCCTTCTTCTATACAGTTGTAGAAGGACCGACTTCTTCTTCAAAATTCAATACCCTTGGAGTTATTGGTGTGATTACTTACGGCCTAGATGTATCAAGCTTTGATGTTCGGTACCTTGATCATCGATTACCTTGAACTTGCACTTCTTCTTCTTGTTCCTCCGAAATAATCTTTTCTGCAGTGCTTACATTCTTTCTTCTTTGTAATATCTTCTTGATTCTTTCTTCTTTGTAACATCTTCTTTCAAATTATCCTTTTACGAATTCCTCCCCAAGTTGATAGAAGATGATTTAGGAACCTTCTTTCGTTTTAATTCCTTTCGAAGTGCTTTACGACGTTTGTTCTCCTCTTTAACCCACAAGTTGAATCCTTGAATATAGGGTTTAATAAAATTCCTTAACCAAATATAGTTACGCTTCAAATTCGTAAGTGCTTTAGCTTGACGTCCAACAGTCTTGTTCAACCTAGCTAACTCCTGTGTTAAAGCATAATTATCCAGAGTCAAACCTTCACGAGGAATAGTATGATCATCACCTTGAAGTTGAGAATGTGCCTGCAAATGTAGCGTTGTGGAGATGGAGTAGGTGTTCTCGATCTCGCTTGAACCTCGGGACTTGGAGAAACATCACCACAGAAGATGCAAGACCTTCACGAGAAGCGGTGCTTGCAGAGGCGGTGACTATGAGGCGAAGACTTTGTGAGCGGTACCTTGTCGTAATCGGTACCTTCACTTTCTTCATCCTCTCCGGTGCATCACGTCGACTTGTACAACTTCCATCATTGTTGTAGTTAATGAAATATCTCCACCTCTGAACAAAGTAGTTAAACAGCCATGAATGTATAAATTTTGGCTTGTTGCACAATGACAGTAACAAAGTAGCGGGTTTTGGAACATCGACCAATTGCTTGTTCAAGAAAACTCAGACAAATCGTGGGTACATCAACCATGTTGACCCCGAGGAGATATGAGATAGCATCCCATCAAAATAAGCCTTGAAAAATTAAACATTCTATCGATAGCTAAACCAACCACTGCAGATGCTATATTTGCCCAAACGCTCCCGAAGTGCTTTTAGAACTTATGCAATGGAGCAAGACATGAATCAAGAACTTCCATTGAGGATGAATAATGCTTTCTTGAAAGTTTGTTCACCAAAGAACCTTCATAACCAAGATTCGAAAAGTATCCCAAATCGGTTGCTTGCCAAATCGAATAGCCCCATCTTCATCTTCAAATAATAAATCGCTCGAATAGAGGCTTCGTAATCTTAATAGTCCTTCCAAAGAATTGTTGATCTAATATAGTATTCATCCTCCTCCATAGTATCTCTAGCATTAGCCCAAAATTCTTGAATCCATGGTTCAATAACATCCTACTCAACTAAAAGAGCATAACTAATAAGCGACCAGAAGATAATCAATTATATCATAGAAAGCCACATTCGCCTCGGTCTTGGCCAAATTAGCCACCATATTGTGCTTGAAGCAGTAAACGATTCACCATTGTTGAAAAAGTGAGCACAATAAAGATTGTATCAAATAATAAAGAGATGGTAATTGGGAGATAAGTATGGAAGCGATGTAAAGTAATAATGAGAGGAAAATCGAAAAGTAGTTATTTATAGGTGGGATTTGAAAAATCACACCTAAATAACAAAGTTACCATTACTACCAATTACCCATCAATATTACCGTTGGAACAAGATGCTTTAATACGACAAACAATACTTTCCACATAAGCAAGATTTTCCCAGCGGTACTTTCAGAAAAAACAAGACTTTGCCAAATACCTTCATATAAACTAAGTATAAACAAGCATCCTCCCTCAAGCAATACACGGGACTATACCTAACAACTTATAGTCCTCCCTTAAACATAACTTAGTAGTTAATCATTCCAATGCTCACGACCAAGTGATTGAATCGTGACACATCAAAACCTTTTGTGAGTAAATCAGCTACATTGTCATCCGTGTGAACTTTAACCACATTAATGAGCCTATGCTCATAGCAATCTCTGATAAAATGATGCCTAATCTGAATGTGCTTTGTCTTGGAATGATACACAGGATTCTTCACAATACAAATAGTACTCTCATTATCAATATTGATAGGAGTATTCTTAAAATTGAACCCATAATCCAAGAGTTGATTTTGCATCCACAAAACTTGACCACAACAACTTGCGCAGCCCACATATTGACTTGAGATGATGTTGTTTGCAATTGTCTGCTTTGCATTGCCGTGAGACTAACCTTCTTCCAAGATATTGGCATCCACCAGTTGTGGATCTTCTATCATAATTATCACCGCATAATCACTATCCGAAAAAGCTTCTAAGTGAAAAGGTGACTCTCAGGATACCACAACCCCAATTTAGGTTGTTGTTTTAAATAATGAGAAAATTCTTTTACTTCATTCGGTGAGAGATCTTTGGTGAGACTTGATATCTTGCACATAAACAAGCCGCAAACATGATATCGTGCCTTGATGCGATAAGATACATAAGAGAGCCAATCATAGATCGTATAACTTGACTTCAACAGTCATCCATCTTCATCTTTTCGATGAATTGATAGATTTAATAGGTGTAATGCTGACCTTCATATCATCAAAATTAAACTTCTTAAGTATGTCTCGTAACATACTTGTCTTGGCTAATGAAAATTCCTTCCTTGGGCGCTTAACCTGAATTCCTAAAAGAATGTTAACTCTCCCATTGAACTCATTTGAAACTCCTTCGCATCACCGCTCAAACTCATTAACCATGGATTGTTTGGTAGCCCCAAAGATGATATCATCCACATAAAATTGAACTAACATGATATCCTTCTTGTCTCTCTTGATAAACAAAGTCTTGTCTATAGCTCCCTCTCGTATCCATGTTGTAATAAGAATGTAGAGCCTCTCATACCAAGCTCTAGGTCTGATGAAGACCATAAAGAGCCTTAACCACCTTATAGACTTTGTTTGGATGTTTAGGATCTTCAAAACACGGAGGTTGTTTCACATACACCTCTTCCGTAATAGTGCCATAAAGAAAAGCACTCTTAACATCCATCCGATATACACGAAAACCCATATAAGAAGCAAAAGCAAGAAAGATTCTAATTGCTTCAATCCTTGCCACAGAGCAAATACCTCATCATAATCTACCCTTCCTCCCTCTATAACCCCGAGCAACTAACCTTGCCTTGTTTTTGATAACATTGCCTCTTTCATCTCTTTTGACTCTAAAACCCATCGGGTTCCAATAACTCTCTTCCCATCCGAAGATCACATAAACCCAAACCTCTTGAAGTTTAAATTGAAGAAGTTCTTCTGCATAGCTTCAACCCACTCTCTTTAGTCAAAGCTTTGAGCAATATTCTTGGGTTCCTCTTAAGAGATGAAACAGGTAAATAGCGAGTTTGATGGTCCTTATGATTTAGCTTTGTTTGTTTATATACAAAGCTAAGTAAAGCATTGTGAGGTTTAGAGACCCTTAGCTTTGTGTCTTGTAATAACTCCAGTAGAAGGACCAATGATTTGATCGGTTGGATGATTCTTATGAATTCGTAAGATTGGTGATCGTGGAACTTCATATGTATCATCTAAGTTAGTATAATCGGCACCTTCATTGGAATCGTGAAAATACCTTCATCTTCAAGCTCATCATCGTTTCTTCTAATCCGGGCATAGTAGGATCATCCAAATCATCTAAAATCTTGTCAACCGGTGCGGCGATACTTTGATCAAAATCTTGTCCAAATCTTGTGAGAGTACTCTGATCTTGTTTTCTTCTTTGCCTCTTCATAAGCTCTCCTTTGTTCATCGATTGTAAGAATGTGCTAAAACATCTTGAAGAAGCATCGATTAAGTTCCTCTTGAATAGATTGATCCTCGTGGATAATGAGGATTGTGGAGCAACAATGACTTTGTTTTGGAGAATGAGTACTTTGCTTAGGAACATCGATGCTTTGTTTTGAACTCAGTGATTTTTATCGGGAACATCATCGGGTCTAATATGAACATCATGAACAACATATTGAATATCTTCTTGATGCAAGGTTGATTTTCTTCTCTACAGAACATAATTCATTGACGGAGATAAAATCTCAAGATCAAACATCCAATCGGGACCTTTACCTTTCTCATTGTCTTGATCTTCTAAAATTCAACATGAAGACAATCTTGAATCTTCTTAGTAACTCGTTGTAGACTCTAAAGCCTTTATGTTAGTACAATATCCCAATAAGTAACCTTCTTGGACTTGCCATCAAACTTCCCAGTTATCAATGGTGTTCAAAATAGTAAGAGGGCATCCAAAAGGCTTCATAAAGCGAATGTTGGGTTTATTGCCCATTAGCAATTCATAGGGTGTCTTCATCTCATGGTTTGGTGACGAAACCACATAAGTACATAGCATGCGTGCTTACGACACGCCCAAAATTGAATAGGAGATGGAATCTTAGCATTGTCCTAGCCGCTTCAATCAAAGTCCTATTCTTCCTCTCGCAACACCATTTCTTTGTGGTGTTCTAGCAATACTAAACTCCCTCTTTATGCCTTTATTAGCACAAAAGTCATCCATAGGCTTGTTCTTGAATTCGGTTCCATTGTCACATCTAATACCTCTAACCTTGAGTCTTAATTGGTTTTCAAGTGCTATTATTAGAGTCCGAATAGCATCAAAGGTATCATCTTTAAAGCCCAAAAGAAACCCAACTGAATCTACTACAATCATCAAGAACAACCAAATAGTACTTCTTATTTAAACTTGCCACGAGACAGTCCAAATAAATCCATATGTAATAGCTCCAATGGTTCTCTAATATTTCTTTCATCAAGCTTCTTGCAGAAGCTTTATGTTGTTTACCCTTCTTGCATGCCAAACATGATTGATCATTCTTGTAAGTCTTTGAAGGTAAACCTCTAACTAAATTGCCTTTGACCGGTTTGTTGATGTTCTTGAAATTAACATGGCCCAATCTTCTATGCCATTGATGTGCCTCTTGAGATGTTGCTTTAGCCACCAAACATGTGGCTCTGCCATAGGAATGTAGACTCTTCATGTCTAAACTATACACATCATTTGTCCTTGGTACTCTAAGTACTACCAAGTCATCATCAATGTGTTTGAAGTCGGAAGAAAGGATGAGACATTCGTGTCGTTGAATAACACGGATGCTTTTTATCACAAATTTGAGAGATCGACAACAAGTTGAACTTTAGCTCCTTCACATATCGACATTCTCAAAATCAATTACGCGACTTTAATTGTTTCTTTCCGGTAATCCTTCCTCCATTGGGATCATTCCCAAATGCAACTTTTCCTCCACTAATATTTCTAAAATCGAGACAGGATCTCTTTATCGCTTTGTCATACTTCGAGCAACCACTATCCACAATAAGATGATCTTTAAGCTCCTCTTACGGGTTGCCACGCACAAAAGAAAAGAGTTAGAAACTTTTAGGAACCCAAGCCATTCTTGACTTGTGTTCCCGCGAGAGATTACAAACTCAAATTCTTTGAGTATGTAATTCCACTATCTTTCAAATGATGATCCAAAATTATCTTTTGATTTTTAGCATGTGGATTTTCAAAACTCTACGGTTTTCAACATAAATTTCTTTCACCGATTTTTAGCATTTTCTTTTGTCACAAAACATCGATTCTCTTTTTGTTGAGCGTCTTGTATGTCTCTCAAAGATCTTGTCCCTTTAACCCATTCGGTTTTAACAGTGGTTCTGTGATCTAGATCCCTATATGAATTGTGATACCTTCTAGGTTGATAGTGAGATCTCCTAGAATTTCTATCCCAAGTATGGTTTTCGATTACCTTGTCTCGGCGGTACTTTGGAAAATCTTGTGAGATCTTCAAGTTCTTCTCTACGATGTGGGTATCTATGATCCGGTGTGAAGTTTATGTGGTTAACCCTATTAGAATTAGTCCAAACCGGTTTGTGCTCTCTAGGTCTCGATTGTTAGACTTATTCCTTGAAACTTGCTTAGATATTACGAGTGTTTGTCACAATCTTTGATTAAGTGAGTAGGACTATAACACACAAAACACGCTTTTGACCCATATGACCAAAGTGATTTCTTCTATGTCTATGCCCAAAATTATTTTGCCTTCTTGATGACGGATAAAATTTGTTTTGACCAAAATTATCCCAAAAGGTTTAGCGATCTTGTTTTGAAAAGGTTTTGCGTAAAGTCGCTTGTTGAGCAAGACTTTGTTTTAAAGGTCTTCTTTGGATTTTGAACATTGTTTTCAATAGTTTCTTTGGGTTTCTCAAACCTAGATTGAGCAACAAGCTTCTTCCTAAACTCTAGACTGCTACACCATAATGAGAAACATCGGGCCTAGAGGGTGATGAATAATGGGATGAGGAACAAGATGATAACCATTGTCTTTCTTATATTCGGAGGTGGTTCACTTCATCGAGCCCTCATTACTAGATGAATCTAAATAGTTAATGAGCTCATCATCACTAGTGGTTATGTCCTCAAAACACCATCATCCCGATCACTAGTTTGGTTTTCATCTATGTTACTAAAATCCATTCCAAATCCTAAGCTCGTTTCTAATGTAAGCCGCCTGCTTTTTCAACATAAGCAACATGGGACAAGCCGGACTCTCCCAAGCAAAGAAACTTAGCTAACAAATCATCTCTTTCCTTAGTTAATTTCTCAATTTCACAATTTTACAATTTAGTTTCCATTCACTAAGTTTTAGCGGTAATCTGTTGTTCATACTTTTCATTGAAGCCATTTCATTATTTTCATGTGTTATGATTTTAGCTTCATAGACTCTAAAGTGATTTGATATCCTGCTACCTCGCACCTAGCCCTAATACAATTATCTCTTTCAATCACATAATTGTTAAGCGCTTTTAGATAAAACTCATATGAGTTTGAGCATACCTCGAGATAGGAGACCGAGTTGGTGAAGTAGCCACCATAGCAAGAAGAACAGGATCATCTTCACTTTCTTTGCTCCAATCAAATCCTCCAAAGCCATCATCGATTCCAAAGCGGCATGTTCGATTCTTCATCAAAAGCGGTGCTCGGTCAATGCTTCCACTCGTGTCTTCAATCAGTATCTTCCATCGCTACCATACAAGAAGTCACCGGTTCATCATCAAACTCTTCACTCCAATCAACTTCGATAACTTCTCTTGAGCAACCAAAGCCTTCGTTTGATGATTGGTATTTCTTTGAGCTCAAGTTTAGGCTTCTCGATGTGTTACTTTGCTTGATACTTAGCAAACACGCACTCCCTTACAAAGTGACCGATCTTTTGACAATTGAAGCATTCAATTTTAGATTTGTCAAAAGTTATTCCTTGTTTTGGTTTGAAATCAATATTTTTGCCTGCCTTCTTCATGTACTTTTTGATTCTTGCGATGATCAAAGCAACTTGCCACCGATATCAATTTCTTCAAGTGCATCTTCTTCAACTGTGCTAGATCCTCTTCATAAGTGACGGTAAGCTTGCTTGTTGTGCAAAGAAGGAGCACACAACTTCATCCGAGTTCAAAGTGGTAGATGATGGGGCTCTTGAGCATATGATGGGGATTGTAAGCAAGCAAGACTTTGAGAAACAAGATTTTGAGGAGAAGCGAGATTTTGAAATCGCCTTCTTTCGATGATAGAAAAGCAATCTTGTGAGATTTGGAATTGGGTTGACCACTCATCTCATGTTCATACACCTTCGCTGATGATAGAGATCATCAAAGTCCATAACATCAATCCTTGTTGTCCTCGATCATAGTAGCAATCACATGCCATGTAGATGGCAAACTCCTTAGAAACTTCAAATTAGCATCCTCAACTGATACTTGTGCCTTGTATAACTCCAACATGTTGAGGAGATTCAAACCTATCATATGCAAGATCAAGACTCTCTTTCTCCATCGTGAAAGTTTCAAACTGTTGTTTCACAGAAGTTTCGTGCATCTTCTTAGAGGCTTCATTCCTCCAAATCTGGTCTTGAGAGCGGCCAGGCTGCTAGCATCTTTAGCATCATGAAACTTGAGAAGATGACCATCTCGAATGGCGACAAGAGAATGTTTAGAGCCTTCTCTTGATTCCTTAGAGTTCTTCTTGGTAAGATCGCTTTGGTGCTATAGGTTGTCCAGAACATGAACGGGTTCGAACAACTTCATTCCCATTCACAATTACATTCCACGAGCATGGTCTCGTAATGGCAATATACTTGCCTCATCTTCATGCACCGTAGATCATATTCTCCTTCTTGATTATTGGAATTCGAGTGAGGTGATTGAGGTGGTGGAACGACTTTCATCGACATCTTTGAATATTGTTGAAGTAGGTTTCTTCCTAGTCGAGTTTCCACACAAGCTCGATACCACTTGTTGGATCGATATACTTTAATCAAACTAACTTAACTAGCTTGTTAAGGTTTAATAACCTCGGATAAATCCTAAGTTATTAACAAAGAAACACCGAGCAATCTTTATCAAGCACGCGAATTTACTCAACAAAGCTAAGAAGAATAACTTTATTATAAACTCTAAATCGCTTATTATGCGATACTCTAATACAACTCTAAGATAATCGAACTTTTCTCTAAAACACTAATTCAGAAACTCTAAAACTCTTTTTCGAAATCGCACTCTAATGCCAATCTAGGAGTCCTTTATAGGCTCAAGGATATCCTAGTCGGTTTACAATTGATAACCTTGTACGACAAGTAATCTAAACATGGAATACAATTCTTTCCATAAACGAATATAACAGCTTTGTTTGTTCTAGCAGATTTTGACTTCATCTTGTAGTACTTTGACTGCCTTTAGCAAGATTTTGACTATTTGACTTCTTCCAGCTTCTTTACCACAAGATTTCATATCTTCAGTACTTTGATATCTTCAGCACTTTCATATCCCAACACATACATATTAGGTAACCAAAAAGCCAAACTCAAAAAAACCAAAACCTATCAATTAACACACGGTTTCAACCAAATCTAAAAAGGAAAGTCAAAAAAATAGCTCGGCTCACTTCTCAACTCTGGCTCGTTGCTACGGTTCGTGCCTGTTTGGGTTATATTTTCCCTCCTCTTCCAATCTAAACCCCTTCACATGCTACACACACAAAATAGAATGTAACAAATTCAAGCAGCATAAAAGAATAACGGAACAACAACGGAACAATCTAAAAAAACTTACCTGAAACCTAAAGATATTCCTTTTCTAGTTCCAACAATCTTCCGCTTCATCTTGTGTGATTAGTATATGAAACAAAAACCTATATGATCAAAAGCAAACCCTAAACAAATCTGTAACTATGGAGGATTTGTTCTGAAATTTTGTGCAGTTTAAACTAAAGTGAGATGATAAGACCATTTTTTCACTACACGTGGTAAGTATGGAAAAGATGAAGCGGTGGGAAAAAAATGGGTCAGTACAAACGGGCTCCAAAGCTGGCCGAAGATCACTTAGAATAAAATATAATGAAATTCTATACCGCTCTCCCATTATATTTTACGAGTTGTATGAACCCGCCGCATTTTTCAGTATTCGGATTTGCTAGTTTTTTTAGTCGTTAATGGTCTTGTTGGTATCAGATTTTTTTTAACCGCCACTCTGTTTGGGTTGGGCTGGAAGTATTTTTTTTTAACGATAACTGAGTTTTTGTTAACAACGTTACGAAATTTTTTTAACGATAATCGAGTATTTGTCCTTTTATAGAGGACCTTTTTTTTATTTTTTATTTTGGTTTTCCGCGTTTTATATTTGTTTGTTTATTTATAATTGGGCCTTAAAAACTTTTGCGTTTCTCTAAAAACGTTTTTAACCTAATTATTTGGGGGTCACAACGAATTTCGTTGTTCTTGTATCATTTGGTTATCTCGTTCCATATCTTGTTAGTGTAGGTATTTGAAGATGAGTGTTATGCCCAATATCGATGAGATTAAAGCTGCTAGTGGATCTGAGAACCTCCCGTCAGCTTTTAAGCACCTTTTCAGCACCGAAGTCACCGAAGATCGCGCGTTCTTGCTGCGTATAGAGGGGGAACGCCAACAGCTGGTGGGGAAAATCGAGAAGCGTCGAAGGACTATTATAGAGACACAATGGTATGGGTCTTTTGATAGTGATGCGATTGACGGTTTGCAGGCACTTGTTGAGCTTCAGCGAGTGGACCGAGAATCATTGGTTGCCCTTGATGCTCTTACTGATGGGATACGTGGTGGTATAGCGACGAAGGAAGAGCAGGTTGGTTTCATGGAGGTTACTGAGCAGCCATCTGATGATTAGTTTTGCTAGAGGCAGGTTTTCTAAGTCTTTTGTGCAGGTTGTTTATGATAATGGTAATTAGTAGTGGTTGTCTAGTGTGTTTGGTATTTTAGATATTGTAAGTATTTATGTACAGTTAAGGGGTGGGTGTAGCCTATGGTAGGTTACAGTTTTGGCATGTATACCACCTGCATTATGTTGGCTGAACAATGCTGTGATTATCGTGTCGTTAATTTATAAGATAATGGTACGTTTATGTTAAGGTTGCTACTTTTTCCCGTTTTTGTCGGTGTTGCTTGAATAATGTCAGTGTTGCTTGAATAATGTCAGTGTGTCCTTTATAACCTTGGTTCCGCTACTGTTTTTTTTTTATAATCGTTCGAATCTTCACATGGTTGGTAGACCTAATATGGACGAAACTCAGGTCGTCGTAGTTGTTAGGCTTGGTTGCTTTAGTTGATATGTTAGGTTGTTTGTTGTAAATGTTTGAAACGTTATTATGTTAAAGAAACATGGCTTCGTTCCGCTTCTAATAATTTTGCGGCGTTGCAACTTTCTTGTTTAATCTGGGCAGCATTAGTGATGTTGTGTTATGATTGTTATTATCATGCTTGATATGTGTGTGGTGTATCTTTAGCGTGGGTCAATGTGAAAAGGCAAGCCTTTTGTTGCTTTATGCAGGCACATAGTGCCCTTTTTTTATCCTCTTTTACTGGAAAGTTGATGGTGCTTTTGTTGCTGTTGGTAGCTTTCGGTGCACTCGCATAATTGTGTGTAGCTACTGCATTTTGCATGCTTGTAGTGGTTAAGAAAAGTGCATTTATAGTGCTGTCAACTGCTGGTGGTGCTATATGTTTTATAGCTTTTGGTGTTTATAAATTTTGTCTTTCATATTTGTGTCTCCATTTATCAATTTGCTTGGCTGAAACATCTTTATTACAAATATGTCACGGTCTGAGTGTCTCGGAGAGCTTGGTTTTGCATGTGATAGTGAAAACTTGCAAGATCAGATGTGCCTATTCTTTGAGAGGGAGGTTATTGCGGCGCGGGAATGGGGGAGCATGGTGCGTGCTCGCTGTTTCGAGATTGGGGCACGGATCGCATATTTGGAAGACCTGATCCGAGAGGTTCTCCAGGAAGGAAATGGGTTGGTTGCTAGTCGTTCATTGGCGTTTTTAAGGGAGGTTGAGGCACGCGAGCGTGCTAAGCAGGCAACGTTTCAAGCAATGGTGCGTGATGCACACGGTGCGATTCGTTCTGCTGTGGGTACATCAACAATATTCGAGTGTTGTGATGTTGCGTTTCATATTCATGCTAGTTGTTTCCATCTGTGTTTCCGTTGCTATGTGTGTGGGTTTGTGTTAATGCAAGTGGTTTCTGCATGTTAAAAGTCTGTGTGTGTGACATTGTTGTAGTAGAAGTTATTTTGTCATATTTGTTTGGGTTTACGTGTTTGTATGGTTTTTAGCTAACAACAGTGTTATGTGGCTTGTCGCAATGGTGCTCAGGTTTCAGCTTGTAGTCGGTTCCTGTAATGTGTGTTACAATGAGTAGATGGTCAAAATGTTGTAGTAAGGTTGGGTCCTTTTATGAGGCACAAATTATGGCGCCTGATGTCTTGTGTATTGGGTTTGCAAGATTTTATGTTTAATGGAACTTGTATGTGTGTTTATTGTATAAGGTCTTGTATGTAATAAAACTTGTGTTATTATGGTTGGTACAGTTAATGATTATGCACATTGTCTTGATGGTATTGCTATTATGCATTCGTTGAACAGCTACGCTTTGAAACAGTTGCTTATATACAGGAAAAGTGCCATGCTTTGGAGTACATGACTGCAGTTTATATAGGCAATAGTGTTAGATTACACAACACAAAATTATGCAGGCATCCCTGCATTCTACACGTGCACATAACACGTTAGGATACTTTCTCCTACTTCTACTTAATGTACATGCTATATCTAGTCCTTAGTGATTGTAGTACTTATATTATTGATATAACCTGGAGACAGAGGAACAGCGCCGAATGTTGGATCGTTCTTTGTCAGTTAACTTTTGTCTTCTTTGCACAACGAGACGGCGATTCTTCCTCAATGGAAACTTTGTAGTAGAAGATGGTTTTCATTTAACTTGATGTCACAAAACTATGCGGCCACGAGCACATTTTCAAGGCCGTGCAATTATGTATCTGCATCGCCAACCATCTTTGTTCACCTATTTACACCTAGCGGAGATAATACAAAATTATGCAGGCATTCCTGCATTTTGTGCGCGCGTGTTGCACGCTAGTTCACGATAGCATATGTCCGTTTACTACACATATTACACACAGGTTTCGGCTACACTAATAGGTATATCTATTACATAAAGTACGCGTGTATAAACGCTTTTACCTATTTGTTTGGGTGGGTCTAGTCTAGCTTGGGCTTCATTGCGCTGCGTGAAGGGGATTCCTCTCCAGTGGTCTGGAACAACTCCCTACGAACTGTGGTTGACTGAATCTCATTCGGTTCCCTCTCCTTTTCTATGGGCTCGTCTGATTGAGGGGGCGGGGTGATGATACCGGTGCCGTGTCCGTGACGGTAGAGTTTCGCTCCACTTCTCGCAGAGCGATGAGGCCCTTCTTCCGTCTGGGCGGGGAATCAGTGGGGCGCGGTGGTGGAGCATCTTCAACTCCATCGAGAATGAATTTTGGAAAACCTCTTCGGTTGCCTTTAGCAAGATGCACGTGGAATATATGGGCTGTATTTTCCAATTCCTGTATAATCGGTGGCACTACCAGCGGGTTTGGTTCAGGAATATAGCTTAGTAGGTCGCTAACCTTTAGAGCAACCAATGAATCAGCCTCCGGGCTAAAACAGATGACCATGACGCTTCCAGTTTCGTCAGCTATAATGATTTTGAATGAATAACTGTGACAGTAATTTATGTGGTTAGGCTTATGTGTATCATGGCTTTGCTTTGTGTCATGTATGTACGGCATGCAGATACTTATTTTCTTAAATTTATCTGAATGCCTTGTTGTCAATTTTTTTCTTTACCGTAGTTGGCCAACGGTTTCATTCGAGTTCTTGTCGATTACTGTCGCATGCTTTCTGCAATCTTGTTACCGCAAACCTTACACCGATTGAAGTACCAGCCTGATTGGTCATCAATCCTTACGATTGTTGCCTGTGTTGTGAATTGTTGCTGTTGAAAGGGTAATGAAAATGTTGTCACTGCAAGTCGTTGTTGACCAATTTTTGTTTTATAAGTAAGTTGCTTACCGTGATACTCTCTGGACTGGCCTGTGTTATCACGTTCACAGGTGTCAAACGACGGGTGGGTGGTTGTTCTACGTGACGCATGTCTGCAACTGGTAGCCTCAAAGGTTCTGCCATAAAGCCCATTTCGTCATACCTGTGTCAACATATTTTTTTTGGTTATATAGGTTAACGTATACCAGTTTGTGGATAAGGTTTTAGAATCATACACTTGGCGAATACGGTCGGTTTCTTCAACGTGCGGGTTCAGATAATAGTGAGTGGCCGGTGTTGCTGAAAGTTGTAATCCTCCTGTTTGTTTAAGATAGCTTATGTTTTTATTAGTAAGATTCTATTGTTATATGTTTTGTTTTGTTTGTGGTGTTGGGATACGTACCCGAAAATCTTTTAGCCCAGCAAGAGCTGACAACAATGATAACTGGCTGTTCCATATGAGCAAGTGTCTGTGTGGGAAAGCTAGTGGCCATCTCATTCCAGAGCGTCAACGTTACAACATTACCACTGCATACTCAATGTTAGATATAGATTGCGTGATTTTGTATGTATGTTCTACTAAGACTCGTTGGTACTTACTTTAGATTCTGTATGTCTACATTTCTGCGCATAATCCTGTTGGTCGTTGGATCCCCAAATTCTCTTATGGGTCCAATAGCTCTTATTATTCCTATGTAATCTGCTTATATATTGGTAAAATCAGGTGTCTGGCATTTTGTTGGGAAAGTGGTGATGGAATGTATATCATACTTGTAAGTATATAATCCCTGGAATCTGCACGTCGGCCCAATTCATTATAGACAAAAAAATCGAAATGATGTTCTGGGAATCCATGGTCTTCAATTTGAGTCACATGAGTGTATTTTCCAAATAGTAGTGTCATGGGATTGCTTAACGTGCGCTGTCAATTCTCAGTTATTTTGCAGCCAAACCGCTCGATCTTGTAGCACAATCCAGGTTCCAGTTTGGTGTCAAAGATTCTCATATCCCACAGCTGGACGTTTGCCTGAATGGCGGTAGCCTGTTGACGTAAAAGCCTGTATGGTTTAGAGCATTCGCTGAAGACATAATGCATGTTAAGAAAAACAGTGACTTACATTTTTGTCTAAAAGTATGAAGCAAAGGCCCGTTGGATTTGGGTCGGGCACATTTTTTGACATCCATTTTCGGTACACCTTTACTTCAAGTGGCTTGTCAAAATCAGCGGGTTTCAGGTTCATCAAATCAGTATTTTCTGATTCAAAAATTGGGCCTTTGCCTTTGTCCATTGCAGGGGGCGGTGTCGATTGGTCTGTCTTTTCTTCTTGTGATTCGGTTGCAGGATCTGCTATAGCCTTACCTTTATCTGCCATTTCTCTGTGAATTGTAAAAAACAATATTAGTGTTCATTTAGTAGTTGATACTACAATGTTTGCCAGTTAAGATGCTGGTGACTATCATGCAAATAAGTATTTTTTAAGCATTCATCACATGTACACCGACGAAAGGATCAGATACTGGATAAATTTCTTTGAACCTAATGGCATAATGTTAAGGGTGGTGGAAATGACCTGTATGTCGCTCATCTGCTGAACATGCACTGAATACGTCGATAGCCCTATGTTGCCCGGAAAAACGAAGGGCAAAGCCCGTAATAGAAACGTAAGCCTCTCAGCTGCTTAAGAGATGGTTCACAAAATACTAAAAGTGACATGTCTAGTTCTATTGAATTGATAGTCATTAATAGATAATATCATAGGCCATAAAGTGGGTAACAAATAGTAGGTAAACAGATAAAATCGTATATCATCAAGTGGGTAATAAATAATAGGCAACTATAAATAGCAGATAAGGAATCACATCATGTGCCGTAGCTCCGGCAACCAGCCGGCATTGCTAGGAAATAGTGGGTTAAAGACACTATCATACTGCAAATACAGGTAAACAGTTGAATGCATTAACAACAAATGTGTAATGTGTCTAATGGATAATAGGTTCCTAAGCAAAAAAATGCCTATAACCTGTGATATTGATTTTGTTTAGAAAGTATTTATAGAAAATGTTTTTTGTAGTGTTAGGTTGCCTCCCTGGTGCTGGTGTAATCACCATTTTCAACCCGGCAGGCGATGTTGCTCGTGAAAGGGCAACGTATAAATGGTCGTGACCAAATATCGGTTACGGAAGGTAAACACCGATTTTTTTTAACGACTGCCCTTGGCTCTTGTTAATTGTCATTGCGTAACAAACTTTTGTGGGAAATTGTTTTCTTTTGAAAATGAATGGCAGCTTTTCGTCGTTTGTTGTCAGCAAAATCCTCGGTATAAACACCTTTTGAGCAATTCGTGTGTCGGTTATGATTTTTGCCTCAATAACCCTTGAAAGCAACTGGCTAACGATCATTATTGTGCCATTGCATAGACCACCCGCTAAATTCAGGTTCCGGAGCAACATTATTGGTGTGCCAATTTTAAGTTCCAATGTGTGTGGTGGTAGCCCGGAAAATGTTAATGAATTCAGGTATTCGGTCGGATAAAGCAGCTATGTTGCGCCTCCATCATTTTTCTGAGGGATTGCTTGGTCAATACTGCTGTAAAAATAGCTTTCGTTGTCTAATGTCTCCATCACCTGTTTGTTGATGATATCGGCCGTTTCATTTTTCGGGCACACTATTGCTTTGTCTTGTAAAACCTCAGCACATGGTTGTTGCAACGTCTGATGATCATATATGAAGTTTATAAGTTGTTGTTTGCCTTCATCGTTTGGTGGAAAACAGTAGTTGTCGGGTATCTGAATCCATGATGAATTTTCAGGATCATTAGCGTCAGGTTCACCGATGTTCCCATTCCCTATATCTAACAACCATGAGGAAAATTGTTGTAGTTCTTCCTGCTGCACCAATGTATTTGAACCCGAATGTACACGCATATTCTGATGCAGAGCGAAGATTTTGAAGTGGCGCCACAGGTATGATTCAGATATTGATGAACCGATAATATCATTTTTGGTCCCCTTTTTCTTCACCGGTAGTGTTTGACTAAAGTCTCCACCAAGCATTATGGTTCTGTTGCCGAATATTTTATCTGGAACATCGAATATATCTCTTAATGTACGATCCAATGCTTCAAAACACTTTCTATCATTCATAGGGGCTTCGTCCCAAATGATCAAATCAGTTTGTTTTAACAACTCTGCAAGTTGTGACCCTTTCTTGAAGATGCATACCGACTCGTCTATAAGATTTAGAGGAAATTTAAACCGCGAGTGTGCCGTCCGACCAGATGTCAAAAGCAGTGATGCAATACCGGAGGACGCTACGGCAAGAACTATCTTTCCTTCCGACCTGAGGGCGGTGATGATAGTTTTCCAAAGAAAGGTTTTTCCTGTACCTCCATGGCCATACACAAAAATCATTTATTGTCTTTCGTCGACCGTTGCTTCCACAATGGTGTCAAATATGTGCCGTTGTTCAGCATTAAGTTTTGGAATAAGTATTTCTTTTTCTCTTGCCAGTTCAGCTCGGTTATAGCTCCTCTCTTCCATAATGTTTCGGTTTCTTAAGATGTGAACCAAATCATCGGGAGGCATAGGTATACCAAAATATGAAAGTAACTTACCATGGTGCGCCAACGCTGCTTGAAGCTCATACAAAACTCCCCCTTTCAGCCGCGGTTCATCAACATGTGCAAATTCTACACCATGGATAGCTGACAAAATTCGCGGAATGTCGTCTGACATGTATTGCCAGAAGGAATTCCATAGATGAGATGGATTTCGTACGTCACAGAACACCAGAATTTGCGTAAACAATGCTCGCATTTCAGAGGCAGAACTTGATGCTGCCGCTTCCTGTAGAGCCACAAACCATTCGCCGTCATCTTCCAGCAAACCTAGTGCCTCTGCCGCAGCCCTGTTTGTTGGATACGTGTGGTTGTTAACCATTCGAATACCCGGGAATGAAGTGCACCCTCTTTGATGGCATAGTAACAACCGTTCATAAAATAGGTCGCCAGAACTTGGGTGGACATACGTTAATCTACCTATTGGTGGTTTGTTGGTGTTTTTTCTTGGGAACCACTGTTTGTCCTTTTTGGACCACACGAATTCATAGGGAAACTACAAGTACGTAAGATGTCTCCCGATCCCATATAACCTGTTGAAAGTCAGCCATTCAGTGAGAGTAGTTCTCTGCGCCCAAGTATTTTCAACCACCGACTGAAGCTGTTGCCGATTTCTAAATGTAATATGATGCATGTTCTCAGCGTGCACAGTCAGTATTTGGACCGCTGGATCTCGACTATGTATATCAAAACCTAGAATGCGCCAACATGCTTCATGGGGTCCTATGTAACGCGCATCCATAAAATTCTTGATTTCATCAACAACTATCGTCCGCTCGGTAGCAGCTGATGTCGAGGGTGCCATTTCACCACCCTGTTGGCTTAACACGTCACGTAGCCTAGTTACCCTGGCAATGATTCTATCCGTACCCTTGGATATGTATTTGAATAAATACTTGATCAACATACTCCATCCACAGCATTCTACATTAATGTGTGCATAGAATGCCATAGATAGCATCCGATTATATGGCACGACATACCCATTATCAAGCCGAACGTTGTATCTTTGACCATCAATATACCTGTCCCTCCGCCTGTAATGCACATAACCTTTGTCATCAATGAATGTGTTTGAGCAGTAGTCTTTTGGGAAAGACTTTTTGCATGATGTCCTCCCTTGCATACATGATGCAAATGGAAATGCTGGACCACATGGACCATGAATCATGAATTCAGTTACGACTCTAAACCCCTTAGGATCAGTCAACTGGTCAGGTAGTTCAGCACACACACACCTATCTATGTCTTCAATTGTCATTGTCCTGGAGTTACTGCTATTCCACAAAAGTATATGGCAGTGTGGTAGACCTTTTTTCTGGAACTCGACGGTGTATAACACTGAGAATGGACATTGCTTTAGTTAGAAACCAAATAAACACGATTATATAAAGTTATTGACAATGTATGTCACAAAAATGCAGATAAATCTATGAGTTAGCACTGAAAACGTGTTTAATTAAAATTTATATCTGGATAAACTACGCTACCTGCAATGACTGGTCCAAAAGGTTGGCGGTCTCTGACATATTTGATAAGGTCGTGTATCTTTCTTTCAAATACCATGTCAATTACGTCCGGACGATCTGCTGCTGTCAAATGAGGGAACGCCCGCATGTATTCTTCAATTTCTGGCCATCTAACATTGCATGTGAACGTCACGAAAAAAGAGGGATTTCCGTGCACTCTGCATATAGCCAACACATCCAGGTAATGATTGTACATGTAACGCGGACCCCCTGTAAAGGATACAGGAAGTATTATCCTTGACCCAACGTCTGATCCCTCACGATCGCCCCTGGCGACAACGTCATACACTCCTGCCAAATAGTCCGCCCCTGATATCTGACTGGTTCTTGCGTATAAAGTCCATCCTGCTTTGTTCCATACAACAATATGCCATCACAACGTATTGCTGGAAAAGCTGACCACCCCTTGTAAGAAGCCCATACTTATTGACCCTATCATGTATATGGTAAGAATAATATTGATGCATTGTAACCTTCTTATCCTCGTCATTTTTCGTGGCTTGAGCGCCAACCAACCTCAATCCATTATAGTACCCTTGTTCTCCATAAATGAACAACAACGGCAAATGGAATGCCATGTAGCATGGATGAAGTTTGTTGATCCTCTGAGGATCACCTGAATGTGACTCAATAATAATACCAAATTCAGATTCACCGAGTGGGCCATCTTCAAAGACTATAGCTCCAATACAATCTGCAGTCGGAAGCTCATATTGTGGTGCGCCGACTATGTTATATAACCTCACCTTGAATGCCGGAACATCTGCTTGCTGAAGCTTGTCTCTAGCAGACCTAAATAACTGGACCAGTGCATTGTGTTCATCCAACACGTGTATTAGACCCTCGACTATATCCCTCCTTAGACTGCTTCCATCCCCAGCGCGAAAATGGCTAAGCCTGTTATCAACCTCATGGTCGGTGTCATATATGTAAAGTTGCAAGAACCGTGGATCCTTACCTTCTTCTAGGCATAACCTGCCAACACGATGATATATCTGGCCAAAAACCTTGAATACATATGGGCCTCGACCATTATTAATACTATCATCAACTGTCGCTCCCAACGATGTCATAAAATACATCTGGTTGTATGCACGTATGTTGTTCATGAAATGATTGTTAGAAAAAAGTTGCTTGACATATTCTGGATAACCCGTTGGCGTAAACAGTCGCACGAAACCCCCCCTACAACACCTGTTAAACAATGGTCCCGAACGCCTTGTAGAAACGCTGAGCCTCTCCTCATACCAAAACCGAGCGTGACAGTATCGACAAATACAATCACACGGCCTAAATGCTTTGTACTCGGACGGTGGACCTGCAAAGTGTCTTACATCAGTTGCTGGCTAACTAATGTAAAAAATATATGCACCTACAACGTAAATTACATAACCAACATAAGTAAAGCGTGTGAACCTCTTGATATGGACGACTGATTATGCCTCCTTGCCCTCGGAGGTTGTTGAAAAGCAGCCCGACCATTTCCCCTCCTCCTCGGAATGGATGTGGTGCTTGATTCGTCATTCAATCCAAATGTCCCTGACAATAAGACAAATAAATAATATGTGCATAAGCTAGCCAGTTAAAGCTTTCATATAAGGAACACGATGGTACGACAAACACCATTATACAACTTACCACAACATGGACCATCCTGTTGCAAGGGATGGATAAAGGATTCTGAAGAGATAGCCGGATTTGGCACCGAACCGGTAGCCATTGGAGCGGCAACTGACGGTGCATTGAACCCATTAAAGTTGGGCGGCTCTGAGGGAAGCATAGGTGTAGCCATTCCATTAAATGGGCTGGAATCTGTTAGTAACAATTCTTTGTCACTATCAAACCAGCCATAAACTATAAAACGCCTAACAGCAAAACACATCGTGCACCTATTAAAAAACTTACTGAATAAACAACAATTACAAACCTTCATGTGGATTAGCAGCAACATCCGATGACAAAGTATTTAACCCATTGAATCTATCAATGCCCACGCCGACAGCAGCTGGAGGAGGAACTTGCCCGGGTCTTTTACCAACATGTTCCGTACCACCGACCATTTCTAATAGCGTCATGACAAAATGCAAGAGTTAACATACGCAACACACATATATAAAATGCTAATGACAATAGACCTACATATTGTCTAGAATAGGAATCGATAAATCCATGTAGAAAACCAACCTCATGCAGGCCGCTTGCCTCTGCTGATGGACATAGCACGTGATGACACTGACACCGATTCAATTTCAGGCATTCTCATAAAAGACCAAGCTGCATGATGAGTGTCTAAATACTCATCATTTTTGTACAATATAAACTGCAAAATCATCTGAAAACACTCAAAAATGCATCAAAATGATGAAAATATCACAAATCGGTGTTTTATGTGTTTTAAATGCAAAAGATCAAAATCGATGAAAACGATCAAGTTTTCAAAATTGGCGCTTTAGTCCCCAAGTTTCAAAAGTTGTCAAAATAGTCCCCGAGCACATAATTTCAAAGAAAAATCACCAAAGGTCCTTTTAAAATCAAAAGTTGTCAAATTTAGTCCTTTGGTGAAAAATATCAAAAGTTTGAGAAAATTACAAGTTTAGTCCTTCAACTTTGAAATTTGGCAGAAATGGCCCCTGGAAAATTGCAAAATGGCAAAATTGGTCCTTGTACTTTTGAAGATTGTCACTTGTGGTCCCTTGGAATAACCTTGCATAATTGGCAGAAGTAACCCCTCAATTTTCAGATTTACACATTAAGTCCCTATAGTTATTAACCCTTTCACCCATTTTGGACCCCTGCCTAACCTTGGACCCCCTGTCAAATTGAATTGTGAACCCCCCTTCTATTATTAACCCCGGTCAACCAAATGGTCAAACCAACAATGGCGCCAAAGTCCACCCCTTCCAATCACTGCCGCAAACAAGTTACCACCCCATCCCCTCCTCACCATCCACTCAAACTTGTTCCCCACCTCAACTAACATCCAAGAGAGCATTTAATGCACTTCCTCCCTCACTCAACCTATCCAAATTACATCCTTTTTACGCCAAAACTCAATCAATGGCCAAGATGAATTTTAAAGCCATCCAATGGCTAAGAAACGGTGGGATCAAATCGGAAGATAGATAGAAAGACATTGGGTATAAAAGGAAGAAAGAGAAGCAAGCAAGGGTAGTAGAATTTTTAGTTTCAATTTACTCTTATGTCGTTTTTTCTAGTTATGTCTTAGTTAAACTCAAAAGTTGTAATATTTTGTTCTTAAGTATCAAACTCAAGCTACATTTTCGCTTTATTCAAGTTTTAATCATTAATTTCAAGTTTAATTCAGTTTCATTGTTATGTGCTTCGTTAAATTTTCAAGTTTCCATTTCATAAAAACAAGCTTCATACAAATTTTGTTAATCAGCTACAATAAGCTTATATAAGCTTTTTATAGCTTTTCATGTTTAAAGTCAAGTTTCAATTCACTTTGTATTCGTCAACAAAAGTCAACCGGTGGCTCAAATGGCTATGGAATTGGTTATGGTTGATGCAGAGAAGCTATGGGTTGATTTGGAATCCAGCGGGTTGGTTTAAATAGGTTAGTTGTTCCTGGGAGTTGTTTCAAGCCATTGCGGCTTAGGACCACTTGTGTTATTTCCAATTTTCATAGCATAACTGCTCGCTGGTTTATAATAAGTTTTATCTGCTCAAAAGTAGTATTTAGGTTATTAAAAGTCAGTTTGATTGCTCAGAGTGTTCATTGTAACGCTTAGCTTCATTTTGTTTGCAAATCACCGATAAATAGTGTTTGGAATCGCTTTTATACTTGTGCTCAAGGCTTGTTCAATGTTAGAATTCGCTGGTTCATGTTTATGAACTCAAAATAAACTCGCTTGAGTCATTAACTTGTGCTCGCACCGCAAAAGTCAAATCCACTTCCACCATCTCAATAAGTTAATCGCTGAGATTTTGCAATCCAAAATCTCAGCAGTGTTTAAATGTCATAGATAAAGGTTGCTTTAGTGTCATTTCACCATATTAAACCTAGATCAGTCCTTAAAATTGAATCAAAGTTCAAAAGTCCAAGTTTCACTTTCACTTAAAAAGTCAAAAGTTGCAAATCTTGTTTTCGCCAACCGAGACGGATTTTTCTTAGATTCATTTCGAGCCTAAATTAGTGAAACTTGTTGATTTGGAAACTTCTCTTGGTCTACTTTCTTTTCATCATTTTTATAAAATTTTGAGATTTTTCTAAAGGCTTCAAATATGCTCGTTAAGATAGGTTAAATCGCTTCGCACACACTCAAGATTAATCGAGCGTGCACAGCTAGCTTATGCAGACTTGCAACAAGCTCAAAACCAGTTGTCTAGGTCTCAATTTTGGTTCATAAACTCTTAGCCAGTTGTCTTGAGGTTCCAACTTTTGCTCTTTAGTTTCTAGCTTATTTGAGTGCTTGTGCTTAAGCCCAAAGTTTGTCCCTCAAAATCGCTTTTTAACAGAGCTCAAATTCATCAAATCATGTTGTTGCAATCCAGTGATTAGGACCTGTTTATTCTTGTTGCATTTTAGTTATTTTAGTATACTTAAGCTTCGCTTTGGTTTGGTGCCTTTTGATTCCATTTGTTAATCGTTGCTTATTTCAATAAGCACTTGGTCATCGGCCCATTTTCTACACATAAGCTCCTGTTTTTCATTTTTCTCAGATTCCTTATATTATTTTAGAGTTTTCCTGAAATTTTCAGATTTTTCCAAGTTGATTTGCTATTTTTCCAAGATTTTATTTAGTTTTAAGCATTTTAAATAGCTTTTAATACAAAAATTAAGAAAAGGTTCAAAAAATAATTTTTCAATTTTCTTAAGTTTAGATAAATATAAAAAGCTAAAAAGTATTTTTCCATATTTTTCCTAGTTAAATTTGTATTTTAAATAATTTAATTAGTTTTAATAGTTTAAAATTCATAAAAATAGAAAATATTCGAAAATTACAAAATAGTTTTGAAAATTTAGTTTGTTATTTTAGACTTTTCCAAGTCTTAATTTTATTTTTCTAGCCTTGTTTCATATTTTCTTGTCTTTTAAGTTATTACTTAATAGTTAAAATTAGTTTTTAATTAATAATAATTAATTAAATAGTCATAAAATAATTTTCTTTTTCTTAAAATTTTCTTTCATCATTAGGATTGTAAAATGTATTTTTCATATTTTTAGGACCTTTATTTCTTAGATCTCACGCTTTATTTTAGACGTTACGTAGCTTTTAATTTAAACGTCGTTTTGTGTTTTAAACGCTCATCACTTTAATTATAGTGATAGCGTTTATTTAATAGGTTTTATCTTTTAATTTCCTTTAATTTGCATTTAAGCCGCTTTTAATTTGTTGGCTTTTTCCGTAGTTAATATCATATTCAAAAATCCTTTTCCCGCTCAAATCTCGCGATCACTTTTCGCTTGATAATCCATCATGATACCACGACATAACGACCGGGAAACTCTATACTCCTCGTGATCTTCATTGAGTTCGCCCTCGAGCCGCTTAAGGTTCTTACGGCCCGCCATTCACAAGTGGCGCAGCATGTGAAAACCTCGACTGTTCGGAACAGATCACGATCTTGTTGCTGATAGGCAGTGTTCCTCATAGGAAGAATGATTTTGCCTGAACCAAAATCCAAAACCATGGGAGGGGTTCGGGAAGCTGAATACAATAGTATAAAAAAAGAAGAGCGATTAGTTCGAAAATTAAACAAAAGAATCTGACAAACGAAAAAAAGGTAGACAAAAGAAAGAGAATCGCAACCTACTTTGATGCAAAGCCAGTGAAGACGGTGTTTCTAATAAAGTCCTTGGAGCTGTAACAGATAGAAATGACGGCAACGCACTTGGATCTTCATAGTTCGGAATAATAGGTGCATCCATAGCCGAAGAGCGTTGTTGACCATGAACCTCTCGGAGTTTTGGTCTCCCCCGTTTGGGACGAACACATGCAGCTGGTGTAACATAACCACCACCCCCAGTGACCGGCAAGGAATTGCCCCCCTCCCATAAGACTGGGTAGCAGCCGGCAAATCATAGTCAGTAACCACACGACGTAAGCCTGAGCCACCCGGACCAACTACACCATCACGAACCTGCACTTACAAACGAAATCAGCATGCATTTTAAAAGACCCACAATAAGGAATACAGAATAATCCGCATAAAAAAGTGTACCCCAATAACGTTACCACCATTGGATTCATCAGCAAGGAGTGTTGCTGGTCTTGGTTTTTTTCGAGACCTTTAAATATAATCCTCATCACTATCACCCAACTTCCTTTTCGATGAGGAGCCATATACATTCTCACATACAACAGAAGAAAATGCCTTCGGAACGTGTAAATGATGTACGGCAACGCGATCACGTTGGCCCGGCGGGACATCGGATACCCCAACAGGCACTGAACGTGTCGAAAGAGGTACCGAACAACCCAAATGTTGAACAACCGAATCGGGAACTAAGTCGCACTCACCATATTAGCGAACAAAGTTGTCGGATATAAATTCAGGGTCAACAACGTAAGGCACCTTTTTTTTTGGTTTTTGCATGTGTGACGTTGACGAAAAATATGCAGCAAGTTACCAGATGAAAATACAAAACGGATAGCAACAAATATGCAAACTATATGATGAAAAACGATTTGGATACCAGTAACAAAGAAAGGCAAATAAGTTAGCAGGTCCATAACAGTCAAAAGGAAAGAACCTTACATGCAAGTTTGAAAAACAGCCAAACAAAAGCAAAGTAACACTAAGATGCAAGAAACACGCAGACTCACACACAGTATAAACACCAAAGATAACATGCAAACACCCTAAGCACCATTAGAGCATAAACCATAGCATAAATATTAGGATTTGGAAGACCCCTAAGCTATCAGGTTGCTCACACATAACCTAGTGCAGGCAAACACACCACAATTGTAAAAAAGGCAGCTAGTAACGCAACACATGCAAATTCAACCAGATCTGGGAAACCTACCTACCTACCAGTTGTGCCGGCTGCTTCTGGAAGAAGAAAGTACAAATGAGAAGATGAATAGTTGGTGAAGCACGTATATCACTTGCAAACGGGCCCAACAGGCACACAACAGGCAACCTGAAGCCCATCAGCGACTTCAGCCCAAGAATATAAAGCAGCACGTGAATATATTTTTTTTTTCCGTTTGTATAAAGCTACGTAATATAAAATCAGGAAAAACGGAATTGGCCAAAATACACGCGTCAAGACGCCATAGGACATAATTCATAAAAAACCAATATCCTCACACGGCTCGGAGATCTATTTCCTCGCGCCATTATATATAAAGAGAATATCAATACCAAATATTTTATTTGTAACATGGTAGGAAAGCCAAAACAAATCAAATGGGCATTTCATGAACTTGGCTTATCGGGCTGGATTTTGCAATGGGCCATCTTCATTTGGACTTCTTTCTATTTGATTATCTGATGTTGGGCACGCCTTCAATTAAAAAATAATAATAATAATAATAAAAAAATAAAAAAAGACCAAGTGAAAAAGATATTTATAAGATTTATGAAGAAAAAAAATAAAGTTTTATGAAAGGGGTATTTTTACTTTTTTTTTAAATTTATTTATTTATTATTATATATATATTTTTTTTACTCGGAGCTTTTTTATTACGAAGAACAAAAGATAAAATGGGAGAAACCGGTGTTATAGCTATAGCGTCAGATATATTACACGGCCATGATGCAATGCCTAATTGGCGTCGCCACATCATAAAGATATAACGCTCTTATAATGAATCCGTATAGGATAATTTAAGTTTGTGAAAAATGATAGATAAAACCATACAATGTATGTTATGTTTTGTACGAGGAAATTATTTGGGTTATTCTTTTCTGTTATATCTCTAGCTAATACTCTACATTTCAAGGATCATGTTCATATCAATATATCACCATATCTGTAGTTCCTGTAAATTTAATTTCTTTCAATTACATATAATAGGTATTTGTAGTTTTATTATTGCCAATCAACTCATAACTCTTGATCCTTATGTGAAAGGCAAATAAAAAGGTCCCTTTTTGCATCAATTCTTTCTTGCAAGTTCAGCTTCAAAATGAACAAACAGCCGACTAAAAACCTACCATGTGTGTAACAACTTGCATAAACTAATCTTTTTTCTGTTTATACTTTTACGCTTTTTCTTTTAACATTTTCGACATCAAGTCCGCTATTTCTTGGCAAGTAAGAAATGAAAGCGAATGCATGAGAAAGTGATTTTGTTGGCCGAAAATGACATGCAATCGACAAACTGTCACACAAATACTAAATTCATTTTAGTGGCCAATGTGACAAGGTTGAAAACACCAGCTGGATGTATAGCCAAACTAGAAAACACGATAGCTAAGTAATTAAGTATGGTGATTCGGGCTCCAAAACACGAAACAGATTTACAGATTGGCATTTCAAGTTCAACACCAACCCATGAGACAACATAACATGAATGATAAACATAAAATCATCACAAAGTTAATAGGAAGTTTGTACGATCCAGATGAAATCATAACAATACCAATTATTAAACTCTTGTAACAAAATAAATGGGCATTTCAGGAACTTAGCTTAGTGGGCTGGATTTTGCAATGGGCCACCTTCATTTGGACTTCATTTTATTAATCTGGTTGGTAATATAGTAATATACTTTAATTTAGGGGTGGTCATGGGTTGGGTAATATCCGAATAAACCCGAAATCGAACCGAACCCAAAATAACCGAACCGAACTCATAACCAAACCGAATTTGCCAAAATCGAACCGAACCGAATTAAATATTCGGTTTTCGGTTCGGTTATGGTTTTAGTAACCCAAACCGAAAACCGTACCGAAAACCGAATTCAAATAAATTTATATATATTTTAAATATTTATATATAAAAAATATTAAAACTCTTTTATACTATATATAGACTAAAATACACCGTTGGTCCCTAAACTTGGCAAGACGATCGTTATGGACAAAACTCGACCTTTTCATCGCCATAGTCCAAACCTTGGCCATTAAATGCCGAATCGCCCTCGACCAATAACGCCTATGTCAACGCTCTTTTTTCTCGTTAGTTATTGGAGGGTATTATAGTTCATACACATTTATAACTCAACTTAGTTAATTCCGAGAAACGCCATCAGATACCATCTCGATCGCTTCCTCCTTCCTCACACAACCCTCACACACACTTTAACAATGGCAGACAAGGAGCTTACTTTTACAGATGTAACTGATGAGTTGGTAAAATATGCGAAGGCAAAATATGGGGATACTTAGTTAAAAGAAGATGAAATGTCTGATGAAATGTTTGATGATTTATGAAGATTTGCGAAAGAAGCTCAAGTGATGAAAGGTTAGTCGAGTTTTTTTTGTATTTTTGTGATTGCCATTTTAAGGGATGAGCATAAATAACTCTACTTTATTTGACAGAAATCCGAGCAATGTCAGAATCTGTCAAAAAGAGGGATTATAGCGAGCTAAATGTATCTGACGATATGGTTGAGTATGCTGGGTTACTTATGGAATAAGCTGGATATAGGAGATGACATCATTGATGTGATACTTGAAGACTTGTGAGAAAAATATGGGAATAAGGAGTCCGAGAAAGGTTAGAGTTAATGTTTGCAAGCTAAGAAAGTTGTCATGGGTGAACTCGATTTCTTTGTGTTTTGTCTGCCTTCCGGATACTAACGTGAAAAGAAATGAAGTTGATGTCATCATTATTTCGCATACATCCGATGATGAGTGTGGGAACATGTCTTCTAAGACCACTAATTTGAAAGGTTCCACTTCCCAAGCTTCCAAGGCGCCCAAGGCTTCCGCCTCCCAAAGTTGTACTTGGTCTTGGCGGTACTGTGAGATGATCCGCACAAATAAGAATGAGTGGTATGTGCTCCCCAAGGACCTCAAGTCTCCCCATGAATAACAAGCCTCCCATCAAGAAGTTCACCGTTATTTTTAGTTGTTGATGTAATGAAGATGTATATTTTTGGTCGATGATGGTTAATGAAAACGATACTTGTTAACATGTATATTTTTCTTCATATGGTGTAATTAGGTGGTGGTGTACGATATTTTGAATATGTTGTTTTCATTTTGTAGTTTGCACCGCATATCCAGCTTTAGGTGGGTGCTTGGAAAACCCATTTTGACTTGTAAGCGTCAACAAACCAAATTATTGTAGAAGCACAATCGAATTGTTAGTATTTAAAATCTCTTTGTTTGACTTATAAAGTCAATGATTCAAATTGTAACCAAAATTCAATTATTATAACAAAAGAATCACACACATATCGCTTAAGCTACATTTAGACCGAAAGACAACATAGCATTTCTTGCTTGAATTCACTGCGTTAAATGACTAGTAGGTGATCCATTCGTCTGCGATTGCGCTTGGTTCAACCGGTGTTTGTCTCATGCTCTCCATTTGGTCTTTCATTCAGCAGTGCTTCACGTGGTGTTTGGCTTGGGCGCCTCCACTTCCTATTTCATTGTAGGTGGTTCACTTTCTTCTTCATCATCGCCCAAGGATGCACCAACACTAGTAGGTGCGTAAATATGTGACCCATCACATATCCACCACTATCTCCCGTGGTCAGGTTTTCCTTGTAACACCATCGCTACCAAGATAAGATGTGTTTCTCCTTATCTCAAGGCACACTCGACAAACATACCACATGAAAGCTCTATAAGGTGGACGCCTTGCAAAAAGGTCAATTCAACCTGCTTTTCCTTTCAACCCAACAACAATGCATACCATTTGACAACCATTTTCTACATCCATGGTGATAATATGTTGGTATGATAAACAATTGTTGACTTAAGATGTATTATATAAGTAGAAGGGAGTTGTGGTTGTTGAACAAGTAGATAAGGAGTAAAGACAACATAAATTTTACAAGCTAGTCAACTTATAAAGTCAACAAAAAAACAAAACATGTTCAAACATAATATTGTCGATATTACAAATGGCTAGAAGAGTAAAGCCTACAACCTTCGAAAACGCCGGAATTTGTGCTATTCATAGCGTGAATTTTATCCAAGACATATGAATGTCTTGGATATAAGTCTTCCACATACACTCCATAGTAAGTCGCCTCATACTGCATCTTCAAGCCAATTTTTCCTCTCCCATTCCTCTTCAATTCTTTTGTACATTCTCTCCTCTTCCAAAACTTTGGAATGCTTCTTCATCCAACCTCGACCGCTTCTTCATCTTCCTCCAAATTTGTGTTCTTCTTCTTGCTCATAAAGAGCTTCATAAAACTCTTGTTCCATAGTCTTCCTTATATCGCCTTCATCCATCCACTACAAAAGTAATACATTTGCACCTCAACTAGAATGTAAACACGCAAGAACAATCGTTATGCAAATGACAATTAAATGAATACATGTCGCTTACGCCATCACAATGCCTTTTTCTACCTCGAACCTTAGTTTCCTTTGTTGGTTTTGGTACCGATCCTTGTGATGACTAGACTTATTATGTCCAACAGCTTGACAATCGAGCATTTAACTGCTTACAAGCTCTAGATTTACCCATTTTGACGCAATTTCTCCGAAAGGGTGGGTTTATGTATATGAATTCAAATTTGTGGTAAAATGCGAGAATAAAGTGCTTGCTATAAGTTAATGCAATGTGAAGACAAGATAGGGACTAAAACCTTAGTCCCCTATACTCTTAAACTGTTTGAGCAAGGACCATAGTTCTACCAACACCCAATACAATCAAACCGATATAACAACTCTCTTGACTTAATACAACAATTAACAACATAATTAATAAATTAAAACACTAGAACATAACATATAGATTCATTAACTTCATACTAAACATTAAATATTCAAGACATATTTTTCCAAAAAAAGGGAAAACATAACCACTTTTTCCTTCTCAAGACTTCCTAAGATCATCAAGGAAGTTGTTCTCGCCACACACCGCGAGCGTGTCCGACAGATCATCCTTTCTTATCTCCAACGCCTTCAAGACATTAGCCTTTTGCCTGCTATGTAAGATCCTTGATAACCTTGTAGTTCATCACCATAGTTCGAAAGGCTTCGATCTCGTAGATTTATTCTCGGGTTTCTTCATACCCGAATCAAGTCACCAAAGTGTTTTGAGTCCCTTAGCAATTTTGATGTCCTTATCGCTTTCTCTCGATAAAAGAGAGAAATCGAGTCAAACATGTAGTCGAGTTTGAAGCTTTGGCGAGTTCTTCAAGTAGTGGGAAGTCGCCCATCGGGAGGTTGTTGAGATTTTCTTAGGATATGTTTCTTTTGATTGTTGGTATGCAATTGGTATAGTGTATTAACCAATAAATACCAAAACAACCGGACGCTCAAAATTCGTGGACCAATCTGTGAAGTTAGTAAAAGAGAAATAGTCAAGTTTGTGTGAGAAAAATACGGAATTTTAAGTGCAAAAATGGCTAATCGGCGAATTGAGGACCAAGTGTGACATTTTAAACCTATTACTCGCAACTTGACCTTTTTCCTTCCTTGATACGCTTTATACACAATTAATGTGTTGGGAATCACCAAAGAACCCAACTAACAAGATCCCAAACAATAAACACAATCATAATAACCCGACCCAATTTACAAAACCCAATCAAAACGAAACCTAACATACATCCACACTCACGCATCAAACACACATCTAGTCAAACTCATTCTTAAAAACAAAAAGTAACAATGGCGATGTAGCATATTCGCTCTCACTTTTAAGGATGCGAAGGAAGAAGAAGAAGGTGAGGTCCTGCTCGTAATCCACTATAATGGGGTTTTGATTATAGCACACTCGTGTATGAACGAGGTTCATTAATTAACTGTGTGCCTTTACCAAAGATAGGATATATTTAGTTCAAGCCTTGATAATGTGTTATCGAGATTAATGAACAAAATGGGCGTTGTTTTTCGTGATCCTAAACAATCCCTAGAAAATGGTTTGCATTTGATTCATACCGATGTTGATGTTCATACTTTGTTTGGAATGGTGAAACAAATGAGTCGCTTGATATCTTCAGAGTCTACAAGCCCCAAAAGTTAGCACAATTTTACTTAAAAAAACATCGCTTTGAAGTCATGGGTCAAGTAGAGTAGGATGCTAACTTTAGGATGCTTAGTCAAACACCTTTAGGACTAGACGCCAATGGCAGAGGATAGATAAGAAAAATGCAGGAGTGGAACCAGACACCAAGAGTGAAAGGTGGTGTTGTAATTAAAGACGAAGAAGGGTTGTAGCTAAAAAAGGGAGAAAATTAAAGGAAAATGAAAAGGAAAGATGGTTGATGAAGAGGAGGTTTTGCCCGAAAAAAGGGAGAGGTTGTTCAAGAATTTAAGCGAGGTTTAGATGGGAAGGGAAGGCCAAAATGGTCGAGTTTGCGGGGTTTGATGTCGAGAACTTGCCTCGGTTTTGATGTGGAGTGGAAGGTCGAAAGGGTTGGTGGTCTTCTTGCTAATGTTTCAAGCGGTGTTAAGACACCCTTCGAGCAAAGAAAAGATTACAAATCTGCGTCCTAGCAATCGTTTCGCCCAAAGGCGACCCTAGGTGATGTTTCATGATGAATACCATGTCATGTGTTAAATTCCATTGTCAGAATAATACAGCTTCATAACTTATATGTTTGTTGTTTGTATACTTGTTTTGCGCATAAAATTGGCAAAGAACATCATCAATTTAGGGTTCATGTTTTGTCGGTTCAACAGCTTACGAATATCGATCGAGTTGTTTAGATCATTCAAGATTCAAAGATTGAACGCTTTGAAGTTGGGCCCAAATTCATCTTTTATATTTTGTAAAGTATCGCTTATTAACATGTATCGTATAAATGACCGTAGTATCGCTTATGTTCAAGTTTCATCAAACATCGTATATAGTCGATCATATAAGTCAACTAGCTAAGAGTTGATAATGTATAAATTTGTTTGTTAATCATGGGTAAAATTCGAGCTCATACTTTCTTTACCAATGACTTTTATGAAGTCATACTTAAGTGGTGAGGACTCGTGATAATCGATATAATTTGTTCAAACAATAACCCCTTTTATTTTGATGGAATAGTTCTGAGTTAGAATTAACTAAGTTGAGTTATAAATGTGTATGGACTATAATACCCTCCAATAACTAATAGAAAAAGACGCTGACATAGGCGTTATTAGTCAAGGGACGATTCCTGGATTTAACGCCAAGTTTGGACCGCCATGCGATGAAAAGCCAGTTTTATCCCATCGCGACGCGTCTCCGCCAAGTTTAGGGACCAACGGTGTATTTTAGTCCTATATATATAACATAACATTTTTTAAGATTGAAATTTTTTTTTTGCTAAAAATATATATAAATAAATGAATAAATAATTAAATTTATGTAATTCGTGTTATTCTGTTCGGTTTTCGGTTCGGTTTAATCAATTTGAGTTCGGTTCGGTTCGGTTCTCGGTTCTATACAGAAAAAAAATTAATCGAACAAACCGAACCGATGAACACCCCTACTTTAATTATTAGTAATCTGTTTACTAATTTTGAAGACCCCTGAGCATGTTATCGACCCGATCAAAAATTTGGTTGCTCATTTTGGTAGCCGTATGAAAACAGTATAAAAACTGATGGTGAAAGTGTATGTTATAATGATGGTGATAAACGGCATTTATAGGATTTTAAAGAAGGAATATAAATAGAAATAGATTTAAAGGAAGGAGAAAAACGACTAGTTTCTGAGAAGGGGTAAAAATAGCTGTTTTTTTTTCTTACGATGAAAGATTTTTTTTTTCTTTTTACTGACAAAATAATAATAAGAAGAAGAAGAAAGGGGGAACCGGTGTAATGACAATGGCATTGACACCCCGGACTCATGGCACGGCTAGAACACGGAGCGTGTACAATGGCGCTCTATATGAAAATATAATGTGCATATAACGCACCGTATTAGATGTCTTAATTTACTAAAAATATTAGACACACCCGAAAAATATTGTATGTTGTGTTTGAGTATGTTATTTGGGTTATATCTTTGATGAATATATTCCATTATTACTATGTATATCTCTAAGTAAATTGTTGCTCTGATCATGTCCATGTCAACATATGCACACTTCCTGCTTCAATTTAATCTTTTTCTGTCTAAGGAGTCACTCTTATAAATATAATGACAAATTATGTAACTGAGCATGAGGAAAAGATAAATCATTTTTCTACATAAAATAAATAGATTCTTAAAGTTTTATTACTGCCAATCAATTTAAGAATTCAATAACTCTTGATCCTTATGAAAGGCAAATTAGGAGGGTCCTTTTTTTGCATCAATTCTTTTTTTGCAAGTACAGCTTCAAAACAAACAAACAGCCGACTAAAAACCTACCATATGTGTAACAACTTGCAAAAAATAGTCTTTTTTATATTTATGCTTTCACGCTTTTTCTTTTTTCAACATCAAGGTCCGCTATTTCTTGACGAGTAAGAAATGAAAGCGAGTGCATGAGAAAGTGATTTTGTTGGTCGAAAATGACATGTAGCCGACGTAACTTAAAGCATTAGTTTTATTTTTAATTTTATTTAATATAATGCTAGATTTTAGTTTATGCTTAGAGGGCTGGGTACACTGACGAAAGAGTCACACCAATCTTTCGTGGCACACCGCACACCCATTGACGCCGCTAGTCTAATACCACCACACCGGAAGCCACATGCGCGAATTGTTGAGCCAGTTAACTGGTGGGGCGAGAGTGGAAGAAAAATGGTGTTTTTTTCAACTTAAATGACTTATGGTGTGTGTGAGCATGAACGGACTCAAGATTATTTTTAAAAGGGTGTTGCACAATTGTTATTTAGGTCAGCTAAGTTGTATCATAAAAATAAAAGTAGCAAAATAAAAATATTGGGGGTTGCCTATACTAAAAATCGATAATTTTTGAACACTTTTGCAATTCGTGTTTAAAATCGTACAGAATCCGCATATACCCGACGCGAACGAATCTGGTCCGTCTGTGTGTGAGGAAGATGACATTATTTTTTTTCTTTTTTTTTTCTTCTTCCTGTTAATGGATTATTGGTTTGCTAAAATGTGTGCCAATTTGCTTAAATAGGTTATATATTTATATTAGAGGAAAGATAAATAAGCCAAACCCGTTTTTGAGGTGTTTATCTAATAGATTATTGGTTTGTTTCAAATTTTAATATAATTTTTTATGAAAATTGAATATAGTGTTGAGGTGACAAACTGACTTAAGTGAGTTGATGCAACCATACCCGGTGCTCTTAGCTTAATATGAGACCATCTCCGGTTTTACTTGGCGACAAGTCCCATGTTTTTTGTTAAAGAAAATATATATATTCATACTAAATCCTTCTAATTCATCCTCTTCTACACAAAACCTTTTTTAGAATCTACTAATTCTTTTCCTCGTTTCGACTCTAAATTTTGCCACATATAATATTCTTGTTGTTAAGAAAATAAGAAGGAAAACGTGTTTGATAAATATAACATTAACTTTGTTTTAATGTTTTAATAGGGGATCATAATTTAAAACTCTAGTAAACATTTTAGGTTAGCAAAGGAAAAGGTCAAAAACGATCACAAAAATACTAATAAAACATCATAGCTAAAGGTAAAGTCAACTTCACCGGGTAACTTGATCATATATTTTCTTCCCGTTACCCGTTTGCGCCCTTCTGTTTAGTTTCATAAGAACTTTTAGCTAATAATCAAATATCGAACTTGTCTTTCATAACAACAAAGATAATTATTAGCAAATATAATACGAGTAACATGTAAGAGTATACGACTGCAATCGGTTACCAGGGTAATCAAGTGTTCGAACTTTTCGTTTTTCGAGTAAAATTCTGTTAAGTTTGTGACTAAATTTCATATTCGACATGTCATGTTGGATGAATCGATGATGTGAGGAGATTGTGAATAACCACATAACGCTTTATTAATACTTAATTTCTTTATATTTCTCAGATATAAAGTATCCTCTTGTAATTATGTTTGTATTATATTTTGGGTGTTAGTATTATATTTTAGGGTCTTTAAATGCTAAAATGTAACAAAATCTATAATTGTACTGCTGATGACAATCCACATGGATTGGATTCGACGACTCTCCTTCGCTGCTCGCCGCCTTCTCGAGCCCCAAATAGACCGCAACAGAGAACCTGTTAGAATGGACCCGGCGCGTGCCCCGGGTCCACCTCCAACGGTCAAGTTAGATCGGTGCGATGTGACGAAGTTAGGGTTAGAGAACTCGTCATCTCGCCAGATTGTGTTATTGAGAAGGAGATCCACCCATGCACTTACAGGTGGATTAGGGTTTAAGGCAGAGAGTGGGCGGCTGCCTTGGGCCCCGACCCATTCCCCGCCCAACCGACTATACGCTCACAAGCCCCCAAGTTTAGTATGAGATAGCGATGGCTATGTTATGCTAGACTTAAGTTCTGCTCATGGTCACAGAGGGCTCGATCAATCATGACTCAGATGGCCCATGCGCAACTCAACTCTGGCACATGGGACCGGACCATATCTTGCAGCCAAATGCGACAAGTCGCGCACTGGCCCATGGCGTCATCTCTGCTTAGCGATATGTTAGGTTTCCGTCACAAGGCGACAAGAAGACCCCGTAAGAAGAACACGTAGTTCTATAGTTGGGGTAACAAGACATTGCGATTGTGAGAGTCTCACAATGGTGAAAGCGATCCCGTATCCGCATCCCGGTAGGCGCGCATCTTTTGTACCAAGAGCGACGAAGATGGTGCGACGTAAGACGCGCTTCAGAAGCGTATGCGCGTTGCTTGGCGACAAAGAGGTGCGATGAAGACGGCTTCAGAGCAGGCGCGCCGCTCTTGTGACAAAGAGGTGCGACGAAGACGCGCTTCGCACGCATGTCTTTACAACCGATGAGAACGCCTCCCTGCGGCAAGATGGTGCGAATATTTAAACCGCCTTTGTAACGCTTGCAATACCTTTTACATACGACCGCTTCCAAATATACCGCGTGACGCGACGAAAACAAGGTATATAATTATATACCCCGGTAGCCCCCAAGTTTGATGGTGCTACTGTGTAGGAACATTAAACTTATTTATGCCTCACAGAAACACTTAATGCAAATATTAAAAGTATATGCCTCGAATCGAAACATATAATACGTCATCATTGTTTTTTATGAAACAACGACAATAACGACTGAGCGCAATATTAAAACTACGTCAATTATTGTACGTCATGCATGCAATAGATTAACATGTACAACTAAATTTGTATGATCAGCATTATTAAATGTTTTGCTCGATTTCAATGAAAAACCGGTACCAGAACTTTGAGATCCAAGTTTCTCGTGTTACCAGGAAACATATATAATATTAGAGGTAGGCTAATTGCCTATGATGTTGCACCAATTAAAAGTTGTCAAATAATTTAAGACATACCTTCTCAATCAAAAGTAAAGATGAATACCGTATGGTGACCTGACCGTAATCCAAAACCGAATTGGATCCTATCTTCCATCTATCTGATGTACTTTTTTTTTAAATAAAAAAAAACCCCGGATGGACGTACCGTGACCGCGACTAATAGACGCAGATAGATATATCGTGACCGCGTAGACTCGAACGTTTGTGGATGATCGCAGATGAACATAACATGACCACGGCCTTTGGTCCAGTGGGCTCGTGGCGATTGACTAGCATCGTGGTGTTTGTTCGCGCTCATAGCTAATCTGCGAAGATGTCCGAACGCACGCCTAACGCGGTAGATTTATCGCGATCGCGTTGTTCGAGCGTGAACAGGCATACCAACCGTAAAACAGATGTCCGCGAATTAATTCGCGCTAAAAGATAAAATAGCTCCGATCGTGCGGACTATACCATAAAGTTTCTGAGCTCATATCTTGTTAATAACAATGAGATTGCATCGTCCAATTTAATAAAGTTTTACGATCCGAATAAAGTTTTACGATCTAAATTGTACGATCCGAAAATCATATCTAAATTGTAACGATTTAATATCACTTTATTAAATTCACATGATGGTAAAGCAATTTTACGCATAATGTAATGCAAGGTATTTAGAGTTACCGACTTTAGAAATTGATTGCTTTTAATACGAGAACACGAAACATAGTTTATTCGTGGTCCCACTGATAACGCCCAACTTTGTTGACGATATCCCACATGGGTGGATTCGACGACTCTCCTTGGCTGCTCGTCGCCTTCTCGAGCCCCAAATAGACCATCAACAAAGAGAACCGTTAGAATGGACCCGGCGTCGAGCCGGGTCCACCTCCAACGGTCATGTTAAGATCGGTGATGTGATGAGTTAGTGTTAGAGTAACTCCGTCATCTTGTGTATTGTGTTATTGAGAATGAGATCCACCATGTATTTATAGCGTGGATTACAGATTTAAGTAGAGAGTGGTCATTGCCTTCTGCGCCTCGACTCATTCCTAAATTTCAAATCCGGACTATACGTCCACATGTACCACCAAGAAATTCTTCATGGCAATGCAGAAAACAATACAATTAAGTAAGAAAGTGAGATTTTGAAATATTATACATATATCTTTATAGAAAAGCAATAACTATTTGGTGAATGTTTAATGATCAAGGTTTTCATCTATGTTTACAAGACAAAATATATTTTAATGATTAGTATACGAGTGTGTAATGAATATAAGACGAGAAAGAGACTTAGTGAGAATAAATTAAAATGGAAAGAATGAAAAAAATTCAGTAAAACATTTTAAATAAAAGGAATTTTTTTTAAAAAGATTAATTTATATTTTTAGATGCATTTATATGCGATTGTGATTTCTTATCATATATTTCATTTTAATTTAATTTCTTGATCCTAACTTTATAAAGACGCGTTATAAAAACTTGTAATAGTATAGTAGACATGATACTTTTCTTGGAGATGAAAGAAAGTAAAGCTAGAAAGGGCTAAAAGACCCACACGGTTTTGGCCTTTACTTAAGCTAATGGGGTAACCAAAATATATAAAGTAAACAATACTCGTAATCACTTTTGACTTCATGCACCTTATCTTATCTTGGTAAATAAATCATTTGTATAGACTTGAACGCAATTTATCAAATACTTATCATAACTTTTTATATTTGGTGACCAAAAGACGGTAAAAGTTCATTCCACGAAAGAGAACCTATGTTTTTCTAAGTGAAGGTTACTGATTGATTAGAACAATTAGTAGAAAAACTTCTATAGGACTGTAATAAGTTTTTGATACGTTAGTTTTTCAAACTAAACCCATATTCCCGAGTGGTCCGTTGATTTTCTTAAATGGAATTTGTTGAAGCAAATTCCGCTATCCGTTAAGGTGGAGAGTTCGACTTCAATCAACGATCGAGAAATAAGTGTTCCTTCCTCGCACAATAAGCAACACATTAAGCGCCCTGACAAAGGTCCGCGACCAAGCCCGGCGAAAGAAGTTCTGAGGTAAAGATGGTAATAAACGCAGCGTTGGTTGATGTAAGTGTGTATTTTTGTTGAAACATTAAATGTGTTAGGGTATTTATACTACCCCAACCATGTACCTTCACATCGTAGATACACCGCTCGCAGCACCTATATTACCCGCTTGCAGTTCCATAGCCACCCTAGTTGATAGCCACGTGGTGAGAATCCTTCAAACCTGATCTCGCTGCTTTGACGTCCGGACGGTTTAGACAATGTCGTCCGTACGGTGATGTTCTTGGACCGCATGTCTTCCTGGACATATACGCCAACATGTCCCCCAAGATTGGATTACCGGGTGAAACCGTGGTGCAATACTGAGAGTATGTAATGTTCTCAAAAGATGCCTTTTGAAGTGCCTCGCGGGCCTTAATGACATTTGTGGTTTTGGGTCGCCCGATGGGCCCGACCGCCTAATGGGCTTTCATCCGTATTCCTGCTTCCGAGATTGACGTGGGCGGCAAGATTGAGCCACGCCTCCTTTACCGATCGATGGGACACTTGACAACCTGCTAGGTTTCTTTCCTCGCCTATATAAATGCTTTTACCACGCTTATTTTCTCACACATCTTTCTCGACTTTTTACATTGCTCTCGCCTCCTAATATCTTCTTCGAGTTTATAAGGTTCGCCTCGCTCTTCCCTGTAATTATTTGTATATCCCTTCCGCATCCTTTTAGTAATGGCCGAACAAGCGATCAAGAACAGAGTAACCCTATCTCGACCGAGGCTATCCAACCTTCGTAGTTCAAGTTCGATATGCATATTTATACATCTAAGTCGACACAATCCGAGCTAGACAATATAATCATAGAATATGGTGTTCCGCATGACCTTCGCCCCGCCTTCCTCCCGATAGTATGACAATGGACCAACTCCCGACGGATACAATTGGCATATATCCTCACAGCTTGATACCGGAGGTGTTAGGATTCCTTCGACCTTTCGCTAAACGTGATTAGACATTTTAGGTTCATTTTTCCCGCTTGGTTCCCTGGGTCGAACCGAGTGACCCTTTTGAAATTAGGTGTTATAGTTCGGGCATTCGTCCTAGGGTCTCCTGTTCGCATTTTACCGCTTGTGCTGACGGGCACCGGTTTTCTTCGAGAGTAGAACGGGTAAAAAGGCTTATAAATGTTTTAAGGAAGTCTCGTCCACCCTTAAGCAATCGGAAGGAAAATTTTTCTTGATCGACCGTAGGGCGATCCCGCGATGCCATGGCCCGGAGGCACAAAGACTCCAAGATAACTGATCCTTACCCGGACGGTTTTTCCGAGCCTGATGCCGAGAAGTCGAGCAAGACCTCATTTTCCCAAGGAAACCCACCATAAGTCTCATTATGGATGTGCCATCTATCTTCTGCCTTCAAGAACCGGGTTCGAGCCTCTTCTAAAGGATGCCGGGGTCATGGTAATTATTTGTCTTGTGCCCTAGGTTTTGCCGTGTTTATTATCTTGTGTTTTGTCTTTAACAATCTTTTTCTTGCGGTTGTCAAGATGTCCGAATATCTTGAGCTCCCGAATGGGACGATACCGTGGTGAGTAAAGGGCCCGCCGTCGACCCAACTCGGGAGGTACCAAAAGAACCACGGATCCCCTTCCCAGAGGTGCACCCATTCCCCTAAGGACCTCCTAGCCATTAGAGCGAGGAAGCCGATCCGGATGCGGTGGCGGCTAGGGAGAAAAGGAGAGGAAGCTAGGGAGAAAAAAAAGTGGAGGCGGCAAGAGGAAGGTGGTAAGGCACATCCAAAGCCCAAAATAAGAAGAAGAAGAAAGAAGGACGGGTTTCGTTGAGCGCTTTTCTTCAGTTCTCCCGTGGTAAATGCGATCCCCTAAACCAAGCCGATCCGAACGAACAAGGGTGAATCTAAATCTCATCACGAGTGGACGCCCATTGTTGCACTGAAGGGGGTGTAGCTGTAGCTCGGGAAGGATGGGTGAAATGAAGGAGGCGGTGATCAATTGCAATGACGCCATTATCTCAAGCAGAAGGGCCGATTCCTCCTATGAACTCTCCTCTTCGCAACTCAAGGTAAGCATTTGAAACACACGCGACCTTTTCATTTTATCACTTAATTGCTAACTTTATTTTTGCCGCCTCCGTCAATCCGCCTCGAGCCTCGGTCCCGACCACACGGGTTTTGTTGGATCTGTGTATGCTTTGATCTTACTTTCGCCCATGTCCTACTTATTAAAGTTTTCCTCACTATCTCTTTTTGCTTTTCACTGTAGATGAGGCTACCAATGTTTTCCTCCCCAAATGGGGTCTCCGCGACGACGTCCGGATAAATACATACCGCCTTGCCGAGAGATGATTGACAACATTGCCACTCCTACCGAGAGAGGCTTTGAGCGTAAACAATATTGATCTCATTCGCCAGCGCATTTAAGATTTTGGGAAAAGTGTGATAGTCCGGCGAATCGCTAAGGAGGTTCGTGGATCTCTAACAGTTACTTTTACTTGAACGAAACTCACAAGGTTGCTGGGCTCATGGAGAAACCCCTTGCCGAAAGGGGTGAGAATGAAAGGTCGATGAGGGGTTGAGGAAACTAGACCCGATCCGAAAGCCGCTCTGAGAGAGAAGGATTTGGAGGAAGAGGTCGACAGGTAACCCGGATCGAAATGAGCGGATGAAGACTTCAAAGGCTCAGCCGAAAAATAAGGAAATTGAAAGTGAGTTGGTTTGCCAAAGACCAATCTCCGCCGCTCATAGTGGAAAACGGCAAATTGGTAGCCGAGGTTGCTCAAAGTGAGGTGGTTAAGCGCAATGTTGTCCGGATGCTATTGCCTTCTACTGCTCGCTCGGTTGTTCGGGAGCGCCGAGTACAAAAAGAGTATGGCTAAAGTGTACACTTGACCTATCAAGGTGGGTTTGTAATCGGGCCAAGGTGAACAGGACCGAGGAAGAGACGGAGGTTGCTTTGCAAAGATCCGGAAGGTCACAGTATGCTTCGAACTTGTGGAGGGTCAATGTGACAAACTCTTTGAAGTCGAGTATCCCTTTATTCGTAAGTTGCCGACTCTTGCCGCTTGCCCTTGGGGATCTAATGAACCCGAGCCGGAGGTTCCCGCTGAAAGGACACGCCCGGACCATCCGAGGCTCCTCCTACCACCGAGACTCCGGTAGATATCATGGAGGAGAATGCTTAAGTCCGGACATTCTTAGGACTTGTATTTTTGTGAACAATTATTCGTATAATGTCATTGTAATAATTAACAATGTTCATTTACCGTTAACTAGCTTTGTGAATGAATCTCCTTTTTGCTTGACATGTATTCCTTTTGCCTTTTCTTTCTCTTTTGGTTTCGTAATGTCCTCCTTAGGTTATTCTAAGGCATCCGGCTTCCGGCATCCTCATGAAGTTAGAGGCATCCATCACTGGCAGATGTCTTCCTTATGTTATTCTATGGCATCCGCACGCATAGGCCGTGCATCCGGTTTCCGTGCATCCTCGTAAAGTTTGAGGGTATCCATCACTGGGTATTTTATGTTTTCATACCGACGGGGCCACCCATCTAATCGTTATATTATCACATTAGTTTTACTTTTCATACCGACGGGGCCACCCATCGCAATCGTCAGATTATCACATCGGTTGTTATTTTTCATACTCGACGGGGCCAACCGTCGAAATCGTTATACTATCACATCGCTTTGGAAAATTGTCTCCCCACCGCAGGAAACTTTCATCGCTTAATTGATCATACATAGTCCTTTCTTTACACAATGACAATAGGATTCATGTCACAATAGCAACTATAAGAAGCGGCTTCTAAGATTTATAGCGTGCAGTCCGGGGACCTCCTTCTCTCCATTGTTTGCAACTTATAAGAGCCATTCTCACTTGCTCCTATTATACGATAGGGCCCTTCCCAATTAGGTCCTAACTTTCCTTGATTTTCCACCCTATTGCTTCATTCTTTCTAGAGACAAAATCCCTATTTTGAAATTCATTGGCTTAACTCTCCGATTGTAGTATTGTTCTACTTGCGTGCTTGTATTTAGCTTCCGGATGGCGCCTTTTTCCTTCTTTCTTGTAAGAGGTCTAAATTCAGCGTTCTTTTCCTCATTCGATCTTCCGGAACATCATCGTCCGATGCGCTGGCATCCCTATTTCACTGGATTACGACCTCACCGCCATACGTCAGGTGAAAGGGTTTCTCCGTTGCATGTTTTGAGAGTCGTCCGGCGCCCATAAAACATTGGGCGCCTCATCTAGCCATCCCGCCTCTCCTTCCTAACCTTGTTTTATCCTATCCATCGGGCTCGGTTTGCCGCTCTACCACCCATTAGCTTGGATGCGAACTACTGTGTTTATTTGTTTGATCTTTAACCCCTCGCACCATTTCTTGAATGGGTCATTCACGAATTGGTTCCATTGTCGCGACTATGATCCTCGGCAAACCATACATGCATACAATATTTTCAGACACAAATTTTATGACATCTTTGCCGTCGCCTTGACCAACGGCTTCGCTTATCCACTTAGTAAAATAGTCAATTGGCACAATCACATATTTGATACTGACGGGTGCTTCGGAAAGGGGCCTAACACGTCCATTCCCCATTGGTAGAAGGGCCACGGGACATGATGGACGTCGATGGCGTCTTGGGTAGTTTGGGTGCCGAGAGTGTATCCGACAAGAGTCACATTTCTCGATTTCTTCCTGTATCCGGTGCATGGTAGCCAATATATCCTTGCCTCATAAGCTTGGCCACGACGGTCCTCGGTCCGTGCATCCCACAAAATTTCATGCACTTCCGGATTATGTAATTTGCCAGAACGGCCCCACACATCTCATCATCTGTGCTAAGTAACCTTTCTTAAAGAGGACACCTTCTTCCACAACATACTGCGGAATCTTCATTCTTAAGCTTCTAGCTTCATCGATCCTCCTACCACACGCCTCTTCCGTACACTTGAGGATCGGCGTCATCCGGTTGTCCGCTTCTCTTCTACTACGGTATTAACTACTTCTTCATCTCTTGACGCTTTCCGTGACTTCTACGAGCACTTTTTGGTCAGTGATCAAAGGCCACCGACGCTAGTTTACTTAATATATCCGCCTTCCGATTTTGGGCCCTAATGTTGCGAATCTTAAAGTTTTGGAAGTCGGATATGTATTTCCTTGCTTGGGCTAAGTATTCAGATGCTTTCTTTAGTGGTCGCGAATTCCCATTGATCCGACCGCCACCGCTTTGAATCTACCCGCACGCTTAAGGCCTTGATTTTGAGTTTTCATGATCCTTAGGTCACAACAGGCCTCATACTCGCCTCGTTGTTGGTGATAGGAAAGTTTAGTCACAGGCGAGGTCGATTCTACCTTTACGGGTCATGAGAACTAAACCCGCTCCGGATCCCTTACTATTCGAGGTCTGCGTCAGATATAATAACCATTCTCCTTCCTCTATTTCCATCACGCTTGGACTTTTCCTGATTTAGATTCCACCGGTATTCATTAGAAAATCCACAAGACTTGTCCCTTGATTGTTTGATGAAAGTGTAAATACTCATCATTTTGGTCAATCTGAATCCCAAAACATTTAAAACGCCGAATGCATCAAAATACCGAAAATATCTCAAAATTGTATTTTATATGTTTCGATGCAAAATGTTTAAAATCGGATGAAAATGAGCTAAGTTTGCATAATTGGCGCTTTAGTCCCCCAAGTTTCAAAAGTTGTCAGAAATAGTCCATGAGCACTTATTTTAAAAGAAAATTCACCAAAGGTCCTTTTGAAATCGTAAGTTGTCATAATTAGTCCTTTGGTGAAAAATTTCATAAGTTTTGAGAATTTACAAGTTTGGTCCTTCAAGTTTCAAATTTGGCAAAAATAGTCCTTGGAAGTTTAAAAATGTCTATTATGGTCCTTGTACTATTGAAGCTTGGCAAAAGTGACCCTTGAAACAACTTTGCAAAATTGGCAGCTTTGGTCCTCCAACTTTCAGAAATTGCAAGACAAGTCTCAGATTATAAACCAAGCCTCGACCTCGCCCCGTCAAAACAAATTCAACCCCGCCATATCCACTGAATTTTTGGACCCCCGCTTAATATATCCACCACCAAATAAGTCAACTCCCGCCCACCTTTTCCTCCATTTTCTTTCTTCACCCACCATGCTCGCAACACTCAACCCACCTCACCTCCAAACACATACTCCTTTCCATGTCCCTCCACCTCCACCAAACAACAAAAATCATTTAATGCTTCTCCTTTCATTCACTCAAACCTTCCCAGTTTCAATATCAATTTGGCGCCAAAAAGCCATCAACGGCCAATATTGTCTCAACTCATCCAATGGCTCAAATGATAAGTGGGATTTGCTCAGAAACCTAGGGGAGGACTTTTTGATAATAAATAGAAGGAAGAGAAGGAGAGACAGTAGTAGTTCTTAGTTTTAAAATTCCTTGTATGTCGTTTTTACTCAAATTGTCTTAATTAGTTTCTAAATTTGTAACTTTAAGCTTTCTTGTATTGAACTTAAGTTATTTGATCATTGTAAGCTACTTTCAAGTTTCAATTCAAGGTTTCATTTAAGTTTCATGTTTTTATATCCACTGTTATAAAACCAGTTTCATGCTCTTATACTCAAGCTTCTAGTAACTTATTTTTAAATTCAAATAAGTTTATTTAAGCTATTGATAGCTTTTGTAAACTTATAACTCAAGTCAAAAGCAAATTTGGTGTTTGGTCAACAAAAGTCAATCATTGTCGATTTGGATTTAGTCATGATATTTGGTGATGCAGAGTGGATTTGGTTACATTTGGGTGTAATTAGTTTAGTTTAGTATGGCATTGGTTCTGTTTGAACTTCTCACAATTGGGCTTCAAGTTAGTAATCATTTTCTTCTATTTAATCAGATTTAAATGATAATTGCTTAAAGTATTAGTGGGTAGTTATTATTGTTAGAAGTTGATTTCATTTAGCTTATAAGATAAGGATTGATCTCTTTCAAGCATTAATAAGGATTTTAGACTTAATTTCTAGTTAGGATTAGTGAGACAGTCCTATCAAGGGGTGTTTGGATTGAAGTTGCAAACTGTGTAGAGGTTATAAGCCAAGGTTTTAGTAGCATTAGCTATTTGTAGGATATTAGAGGTAGTGTAGATGGTAAACTTGCATCTCTAATCACTATAAGTCAAATTTATGTTAGATCACTCCTAGTTTCATTTCAGTTTAGAGTCTAGATATCATAAGCTCAATCTGGGTGTAGAATGCATTAGAGTAGCTTAATGTAGTCTTAGTATAGCTTAACATATCATTTTCGCTTCAAGCATTGGAATCAAATCTCATTAAAGTCAACATATCAATTACGTGTTCAAAGTCAAGATGGAAGCAGTTTTCACCAAGGTTGGAGGAATTTTCATTGATTCATTATTGGATCAATTCAAGTGATATTTTGGATTACTCAAGTTCGAGTTGGTCAAGTTCCTTAAAATGATTTTTGTTAAATTTTGGGAACCTTTTGAAGCCTTAAATCGCCTCCTCAAGTAGCTTAATCTCCCAATGCACACTCTATGCATACAGAGTGTGGCATGTGCCTTTGCGATCTCACCTGTGTTTCAAAATAGCTTATTAGGGTCTCACCTTGGTTTATAAGCAGTCTGGTTGGTGGTCTTGAGAATCCAAGTGCTGGTTTTCATTCCAGCTTATTTGGTAGACCTGTGCATAAGCTACAAATTGGCCAGATAAGCCTTTTGGTTCTTGTGCCTTAATCACATCAAATCTTTGTAGCTTGACATTCAATGGTATAGCTTAGTTGATTTAAGTTGATTTCACTTATTTATAGCTTAGCTTAGGTGCTGTGATAACTTGGTACACTTTAGCAACTTTTAGCTTAATTTGTAGTGCTTATTCATAAGCATTTTCACTGCAGCCTCATATTCTCACACATAAGCCATAGTTTTTATATTTTTCTTAGATTCAGTATATTAATTTAGACGCTTCTGAATTTTTCATATTTTTCCAAAGACTGCTTGATATTTTTCCTCATTTAAACCGCTTTTAGTACTTTTAATTAGCTTTTATTGCAAATAAATCGGAAAAGCTTCAAAAATAAGTTTTCAATTTTCATAGGTTAAGATAAATATAAAAGTCAAAAAATATTTTTTCAGATTTTTCTTAGTTAAATTTGTAATTTTAGCCATTTAATTAGTTTTAAATAGTTTTTAATTCATAGAAAATAGAAAAATAATCAGAAAAATACAAAAGTAGTTTTGAAAATTCTCTTTAGATATTTCAGATTTTTCTAAGTCATAATTTCACTTTTATAGCTTTATTTCATATTTTCTTATATTTTAGGGTATTATTAAATAGGTAAAAATAGTTTTTAATTAATAATAATTAAATAAATAGTCATAAAAATAATTTTCTTTTTCTCAAAATTTTCTCTTATCATTAGGTTTGTAAAAATTTCATTTTACATTTTTAGGATTAATACTGCTTCAATTTCACATTTTCTTTTATACGTTACGTAGTTTTTAATTTAAATTTGTAAAAGAAAAATCAAGAAAATCAAATTTTAAAAATAGTGATAGCGTTTATTTAATATAATTTATCTTTTTAATTTTCTTTAATTTGCATTTAAGCCCCTGTAATTTGCAAACTTTCTCTTTAGGTATATTTATTCATAATCACAACCCTTTTCCCATTCAATATCACCCGATCACTATACGTTTGGTGATTCAACCTGACTCGTTGGGACTTAACGACACGGGAAACACTATACTCCTCTTGATCTTCATTGCATTGGTTTCAGTCGTCGGCTTTTATTACGGTTGACCATTCACAGTGGTTACCATGTGATAAAACCCGACCGTTTGGGAGCCGATCAAATTTTACGCCACGCCGGGAGTCAGGCTAATAATCTTACGCTTAGCAGTTAGTGATTTGAATATTCACCCTTGTTCATACCATCTATATGTATTTATATTTTCTTATAAAATCCAAAATCCAAAACATCTTAAAAATCAAAAACCCAAAAGATTTTCATTCTTTGTTTTACAACATGTTTTTCAAAGATACCAAAAATATTCCTCTTTACCCTCTTACCCTTTTTGATTCTTTATCCCTTTACCCTCATCCATTTGATTCTAACTTCTTCTATTCTCATGGAATCGCTTATTCCTTGTGTCGGTTGTGGTGAGCCTCTTTTTGGTTCACCATGTCGCCGGTGTACGCACAGACAAGTGTGGTAATGATATTCGAACGGATTTGTTTGTTTTGTGGTTCGAGGAATTCATTTGATTATGATCCTAATCCGAACTCATTTAACGACCCTCAAATTTTTCCAACTACCCACCACAACCGACTTATCTTCATTTAATCAACATAATCTTTGTGAATTTTATGGAGGTCCTCACCAAGGATTTGAGTGTCAATCCGGAAACACGTTTGTCTATGAACAGTTTTCGGTGATGCTCGAACTTTAGTTATGACCAATATCCATATGATTCACCAATCCGAGCTCAGCAGCTTCTTGTTGTGAGAATTATGGAGGTCCTCACGATAATTTTCAATGTCAACCGTGGAATCAAAATTACTATACTTCGGTTTTGACAATTTCCAACCTCCACAAAGACCATACGGTTCAAACTCCACTGAGCCGTTGTCTCAAGAAATTTCCCAAAATTTTGAAACCGCAATGAAAACACTTGATGATATGATTCAGAACTTTAAGAATCAAGTGAGTGGTGAAAAGACCATGGGAGAATTGCTAGTCAAGAACGAGAGGCCCGCAAATCTAGGGAAGAATTATTAGTCCTAGAGCAAGCGGCTCTAAATGCTTCCCAATTTCTTAAGGCACTATGTATGATGATGACGAGGAGAGTATTCCTTTAAGAATATTATTTCTCAACTCCTCGGTCAGTTGATATTCCAAATAGCTGAGATTCCATCTCGAATAATCGCTATCACAACCAAGCTCCCACTCACTCTCTAAACATGGGGACGAGCATCTTGACACTTGTTCACGAAAAGGAATCGGACGAATTCATAAAGTCTAGTGTTGAGAACCTTGTCCCAATCCCGAGAGAGTCACAGGGAACTTCGATCATATGTGTGATTCTTCTTCCCTATCGAGTGTTCAAAAGATCATTTTGAGACTTTCTCCAATATAGCGAAGATTGTGCATCATATGGAGACATCGAGTATGTTGAGGCATCACTCCCACGCCCCGACCTCTTCTTGAGGAGTTCACCGATGAACTCACTCACATCGATCCACTTTCATCGAGTGACGATGATCTCCTTGATTTCGGCCGACCTAGAGAAATTGAAAGTCTCCTTTATAATGATCGCTCACTCACTTCTCACCCTAACAAATCCAATAGAGAATGTTGATCACCTTGTTCCGAAACATTCAAAGCTACTTTCACCAATCCTCTATTTGAATTTGAATCAATTCACTTGGATTTCTAACAATCCAATCTTTGACGAGGATAGTGATGAGCCCACAATGGAACAAGAGTTCACAATTTCACTTCATGTGAATGATTCTCTTCATGAAGAGTTCTCCGGTGAACTCTCTCATGACATATCTCCTCCGGAATATGATCATTTCTATTTTGATCTTGAGGATGATATTGGCTCGGAGGAAGGTGTATTCTATCATAAGAGTTTGCTTATTGATGATACTACCCTCAACCTTCCTCCCGATATGTCTACATTTGAGAATGAAGAATGGATCTTGATTGTTATCAAAATCTTTCTTCCTTTCCTCAAATATCTTGTGATTTCTCTTCATCTTCACTCCTTCTGAATGAAGACACCATCTTTGACCCCGGCATTTTCATTTATTATTTGTGAGCGGATCTCGTATATCTCATCGGTGTGGAACTTTCGCGCTTCAAATGTTTATACAAACCGCGAACGAAAGTCCGATCGAGATTGGTTTTCCACGTTGCTTCCCATGAACAAATGAATACGGGTCGAGTCAAGCTAGCGACTCGGGAATCAAAACAAGAGCACACCATATGGGTTTTCACCCATATTTCGACTTCTTTCTATTTTCTACCACCCTAGTGTGGAGGAGTCCCATTGTTTAAAAAAAAAAAAAAAAAAAAAAAAAAAAAATCTTTCAAAATAATGGTAGTAGTATTTCCTTTTACGTTTCGGTTTGGCATAACGGTGCTTTGAATATTGAGGGCAATATTCATTTCTAGTGTGGGGGAATTTCACGAATTTTATCATGTAATTATACCACCCATTCCCCCATTTTGCCAATTTTTTTTGGAGTAAGTGTTTTACACTTACTCGACTTATGGTTATCATCCGCCATGTCTAATAAACAAAAGGATTGGCTAATCCAGAGCAAACGGCTCTTGGTAAAGATATCTCAAATCCGTGACGACTTGCAATTTGCCCAAAATTGTATGGTGTTCACCACCATATCTTTAATTAGTGAAGAGTCACAGCCCGCAAGTTTATGGCTTGTGGTAAAGCGCATTGGAAAAACCATAATTGGTAATCGACTCACCAAAGATATTTTATCTAAGAGTTGGCTAGTCCGTAAGCAAACGGCTTCGGTAAAGACAAATCAAATCCGTTGGGGTGGTGATTTGCTCAAAATCATTCGGTTATCAATGTACCAAGGTTCTTACTTGAACCAAAACATTTGGCTACTCCGAAGTAATGGCTTTTGGTAAAGAGATTCAAATCCATTAAGTTTTCTCAAAAGATTGCTAGGACTAGCAATAGTTTAGTGGGGATTGATGGTGTGTTAAATCACTCATCATTTTGGTCAATCTGAATCAGAAACATTTAAAACGCCGAAATGCATCAAAATACCGAAAATATCTCAAAATTGTATTTTATATGTTTCGGATGCAAAATGTTTAAAATCGATGAAAAATGAGCTAAGTTTGCATAATTGGCGCTTTAGTCCCCAAGTTTCAAAAGTTGTCGAAATAGTCCCCGAGCACTTATTTTAAAGAAAATCACCAAAGGTCCTTTTGAAATCGTAAGTTGTCATAATTAGTCCTTTGGTGAAAATTTTCATAAGTTTTGAGAATTTACAAGTTTGGTCCTTCAAGTTTCAAATTTGGCAAAAATAGTCCTTGGAAGTTTAAAAATGTCTATTATGGTCCTTGTACTATTGAAACTTGGCAAAAGTGACCCTTGAAACAACTTTGCAAAATTGGCAGCTTTGGTCCTCCAACTTTCAGAAATTGCAAGACAAGTCCTTGTATTACAAACCAAGCCCTCGACCTCGCCCTCACAAAACAACCTTGAACCCTGCCGTATCCACTGACCCCCTTTTTGGACCCCGCCTAATATATCCACCAACAAATAAGTCAACTCCCCGCCCACCTTTTCCTCCATTTTCTTTCTTCACCCACCATGCCTCGCAACACTCAACCCACCTCACCTCCAACACATACTCCTTTCCATGTCCCTCCACCTCCACCAAACAACAAAAATCATTTAATGCTTCTCCTTTCATTCACTCAAACCTTCCCAGTTGCAATATCAATTTGGAGCCAAAAAGCCATCAACGGCCAATATTGTCTCAACTCATCTAATGGCTCAAATGATAAGTGGGATTTGCTCAGAAACCTAGGGGAAGACTTTTTGATGATAAATAGAAGGAAGAGAAGGAGAGACAGTAGTAGTTCTTAGTTTTAAAATTCCTTGTATGTCGTTTTTACTCAAATTGTCTTAATTAGTTTCTAAATTTGTAACTTTAAGCTTTCTTGTATTGAACTTAAGTTATTTGATCATTGTAAGCTACTTTCAAGTTTCAATTCAAGGTTTCATTTAAGTTTCATGTTTTTATATCCACTGTTATAAAACCAGTTTCATGCTCTTATACTCAAGCTTCTAGTAACTTATTTTTAAATTCAAATAAGCTTATTTAATCTATTGATAGCTTTTGGTAAACTTATAACTCAAGTGCAAGCAAATTTGGTGTTTGGTCAACAAAAGTCAACTGCTGAAGCTGATTTGGATTTGGTCATGATATTTGGTGATGCAGAGCTGGATTTGGTTACATTTGGGTGTAGTTAGTTTAGTTTAGTATGGCATTAGTTCTGCTTTGAACTTCTCCACACTGGGCTTCAAGTTAGTAATCATTTTCTTCTGCTTAATCAGATTTAAATCGCATAATTGCTTAAAGTATTAGTGGGTAGTTATTATTGTTAGAAGTTGATTTCATTTAGCTTATAAGATAAGGATTGATCTCTTTCGAGCATTAATAAGGATTTTAGACTTAATTTCTAGTTCGATTAGTGAGACAAATCTATCAAGGGTGTTTGGATTGAAGCTTCAAACTGTGTAGAGGTTATAAGCCAAGGTTTTAGTAGCATTAGCTATTTGTAGGATATTAGAGGTAGTGTAGATGGTAAACTTGCATCTCTAATCACTATAAGTCAAATTTATTTTAGATCACTCCTAGTTTCATTTCAGTTTAGAGTCTAGATATCATAAGCTCAATCTGGGTGTAGAATGCATTAGAGTAGCTTAATGTAGTCTTAGTATAGCTTAACATATCATTTTCAGTTCAAGCATTGGAATCAAATCTCATTAAAGTCAACATATCAATTCTGTGTTCAAAGTCAAAAGATGGAAAAGCAGTTTTTCACCAAGGTTGGAGGAATTTTCATTGATTCATTATTGGATCAATTCAAGTGATATTTTGGATTACTCAAGTTCAGTTGGTCAAGTTCCTTAAAATGATTTTTGTTAAATTTTTGGGAACCTTTTGAAGCCTTAAATCAGCTCCTCAAAGTAGCTTAATCTCCCCTGTGCACACTCTATGCATACAGAGCTGTGCACAGGCCTTTTGCAGATCTCACTCAGGTTTCAAAATAGCTTATTAGGGTCTCAGCCTTGGTTTATAAGCGATCTGTTGGTGGTCTTGAGAATCCAAGTGTCGGTTTTCATTCCAAATTATTTGGTAGACCTGCATAAGCTACAAATCGCGGATAAGCCTTTTGGTTCTTGTGCCTTAATCACATCAAATCTTTGTAGCTTGACATTCAATGGTATAGCTTAGTTGATTTAAGTTGATTTCACTTATTTATAGCTTAGCTTAGGTGCTGTGATAACTTGGTACACTTTAGCAGCTTTTAGCTTAATTTGTAGTGCTTATTCATAAGCATTTTCACTGCAGCCTCATATTCTCACACATAAGCCATAGTTTTTATATTTTTCTTAGATTCATAATATTAATTTAGACGTTTCCTGAATTTTTCATATTTTTCCAGCACTGTTTGATATTTTTCCTCATTTAAATCAGTTTTTAGTACTTTTTAATTAGCTTTTATTGCAAATAAATCAGAAAAGCTTCAAAAAAATAAGTTTTCAATTTTCATAGGTTAAGATAAATATAAAAAGTCAAAAAAATATTTTTTCAGATTTTTCTTAGTTAAATTTGTAATTTTTAGCCATTTAATTAGTTTTAAATAGTTTTTAATTCATAGAAAATAGAAAAATAATCAGAAAAATACAAAAGTAGTTTTGAAAATTCTATTTAGATATTTCAGATTTTCTAAGTCATAATTTCACTTTTATAGCTTTATTTCATATTTTCTTATATTTTAGGGTATTATTAAATAGGTAAAATAGTTTTTAATTAATAATAATTAAATAAATAGTCATAAAATAATTTTCTTTTCTCAAAATTTTCTTATCATTAGGTTTGTAAAAATTTCTTTTTACATTTTAGGATTAATCTTGCTTCAATTTCACATTTTCTTTTTACGTTACGTAGTTTTAATTTAAATTTGTAAAGAAAAATCAAGAAAATCAAAATTTAAAAATTGTGATAGTGTTTATTTAATATAATTTATCTTTTAATTTTCTTTAATTTGCATTTAAGCCCCTGTAATTTACAAACTTTCTCTTTAGGTATAATTATTCATAATCACAACCCTTTTCCCATTCAATATCACCCGATCACTATACGTTTGGTGATTCAGTGCACTGCTCGTTGGGACTTAACGACACAGGGGAAACACTATACTCCTCTTGATCTTCATTGCATTGGTTTCGTGTTGTCGGCTTTTATTACGGTTGACCATTCACAAGTGGTTAGCTTGTGATAAAACCCGACCGTTTGGGAGCCGATCAATCAAGTATGCGAGTGTAGGTGATATTGTATGCTCTAGCTCCACAACATATTTGGCTAATTTTCCCGAGACTTCGGTTTATTCAAGATTTGCTTGATGGGTTAATCGCCATGACCCGGATGGGGTGAGCCTCAAATACCTCCTCGACGCTTTTGATGCGCCAGAGGCATACAAAGCCAACTTCTACGGGGCGTAGTATTTATCGCTTCATGTAGTGTCCGGCTAACATAGTGCACGGCAAAATGCCTCCGTTTCTTTATACCAGAGTACCGCGACTTACGGCTCCTATTGAAGCCGAGAGATATATGAACAGTTGTTCCTTGACTTTGGTGTGGACAAAGAAGGTAATTCGAGTATCAACCTCTTCATCTCCGAAAAGCCAACTCGGCTTCCTTCGTCCATCAGATTCGTCCTTGTTTTCTTTAGTGATGTTCTTTAGCGTGTCGAAGAAAGGACAGACTCTTTCCTACCGACTTTGATAGGAATCTATTTAAAGTCGCAAGCTTCCCACTCGAGCTTTGCATTTCTTTTAAGGTTTTGAGATTTCATCTCCATTATAGCCTTTGTTTTCCTTGGGTTGGCCTTATTCCTTCCGATGTCACCATATAGCCGAGGAATTTACCTTCCTCCACCCCGAAAGAGTACTTTCGGGTTCAACTTCATGTTTATCTTCCTAAGGTTGTCGAAGGTTTCGCGATATCGCCGATCATTTCTCGCCTGCTCGGCTTTTATGACCATGTCGTCCACATATGCCTCCAAATTTCTCCCTATCACGTGATTGAAAAGCTTAAGTCTACCAATCGTTGATAGGTTGCCCAATTCTTGATCAGAATGGCATTTTCGTATAGCGATGTTCCTCGATGCGTAGAATGCCGTTTTTCCTCATCGTCCCTATTCATCCGGATTTGGTGATAACCCTTGAAGGCCAAGGAAGCACTTATACTTATACCCCATGACGGATTCAATCTTCCAATCTATCTCCCAAGAAGGATAGTAATCCTTGGGGCATGAGGAGTTCGATTTTGAAGTCAATACACATTCTCGACTTCAGTCGCATTTCTTAACCAACACGGGGTGGATATCCATGTCGGGTACCTTACAAGGCGGACTATGCCGGCCTTGACCCAATCCTCCACTTTTCTCGTTGATCACTTGGTTCTTTTCTCGCGAGAATATTCTCCTTTTGGGCCACCGTGTGTCGGAGATGTTCACGCAGAGAGTGTCAGATGAGGCGCCTTGGCACCCCTGGCCATGTCTGGCTCCCTGTGCAAAATATCTTTGTTCTTCCTCAAGATCTCGATTAGTTGCCTCCGGCATTCTCGCGAGAACTTGGTTCCTATGGTTACTCGTTGCTCGGGTGGGCTGCGTTAACTAGGATGTCTTCCGTTTGTTCTTGACCTTCGAGTTTCTTGATCCCAAGTTTCTATTTCCTACCGGAAGAGCCTTCTCAGGGTCCCGCCTTCCTCGAATCTCCTACATTCCATGACTACCGCTCTTTTGGCGATCGGGTAGCTATCCTTCCGGAGTGGGAACTTCATCATTGCATGGATGGTAGAGGTATGGCTCTTAATTCTTTGAGACCCGCTCGCCCAAGATTATATTGTAGGGAAGGCGATTTCACTCTGCGAACGTCATCATCACCGTCCCGAACATGCCATGATCCCCATGCGTACCTCTAGTTCTATCTTCCCTATCGGCCGGATGACTTCGCGGAAAATCCTACCAACGGAGAACTAGTTCCTTGCGGTAGGATTGGATGGAAGGACGTAAGTTCTGAAACAATGTTCATACATGACTTGACGGAGGCGCCTTCATCTACGAACACCCTCCTTACAAAATATCCTTCTATTTCGCCCACGATTAACGGCTCATCGATGTGTCGTCCGTATTTATCCGGGGAAGGATATAGGATATTCATCCGCCTTCATCATAGAACCTGCCCTTTCTTTTACGATCCTCCGAGTATTGACGGACCATGTTGATCACTTTTCCTTTTCCATTGTGACCTCTCGGCCTTTCCTTTCCTTTCTGCTGGACATTCTTAACCAAGTGATCTAACTTCCTCGATTCAAGGGCCACTTCCAATTGCCTTTTTAGATGATAACAGTCATTGGTGAGATGGCCTCTTTCTCCATGATATTCACAGAACCGATCCTCATTTTCTTTTCTTGGCTTCCCTTGTAACGGGGGTGGTGGGGTAAGTTTAGGTGGTGTTCGGTGGAAAGTATTTCTTTGGGCTGTTTGGTAAGGCGGAGAGCAAGATCCGAGAACCATCATGTTTATTGAAGTCGCTATGTCTGAATTCATTTCGGGTGCTTGACTTTTGAGAGACATAAGGGAGAAGACTTCTCTGCCGAGAATCATTCCTTTCCCAAGGCCGTCGGTCGCCGCCTCTTCCCGCTCATTGAATCCTCCCACGAGATTTCTATCTCTTGAGACTTGACCGCTGGCTTCCGGATAGGTCATGGTTTCTCCCTCGCGCCTCGGTGTTCTTATAAGCCTCTTCCGCCCGGATATAATCGCTCACCCCGGTCATCATTTCTTTCACAGATTTTGGGACTGATCGAGAACTTCTTGCCAAATCGAGGCACCGATGAGCATTCATGAACGCCGATATCTTCATGAGTTCGGGAACCCACAGTATCCGACCGCCTCGTTGGTCCACCGCTTCTTTGAAGGCCTGTAGTGTTTCGCTGGCCTGCCTAGCAATCCGGGTGATTTCAGGGATCTTTCGTGTTTTTGTCGTAGAGCAAACCCGACGGAATTGCTCCCGAGTTCGTCCCGATTGTCAATGCTACCCGGCTCCAATTCTTGAACCGACCTGTCGCCCGTCCATAGTTCTTTGGAACATTCGGCATCACATCGGCATTCGCCATTCTCCTTGATTCATTTGCTCCCACGGCGGTTGACATGATCGTCCGGGTCGGTAGAGCCATCGATAGTTTTAGATTGGTGGGCATGATGTGCTTCGGCCGTGAAACTCTACTATTCTTCGTGTAAAGGGTGATCGAGCAATTTCTTTATGGGGTTTCTTGAGGTCATCCTTTGGGTTTGGTTCAAGACCTCCTCTTTTCGTCTTCTTCTTGAAAGAGAGCCGGATAGGCTTGATGACTCGGGCCCGCTTGCATTGTACTTTACGAGAGGGTCTCTAAAGATGCCATCCGGGCTTGTAGTTGTTCCATATTCTCGGAGGTTTACTTATTGAAGACTCACTCCGCTTTATGTTTTCCTGGGGTTGGGTTGAGCGGAGGTGGTGGTTGCGAACCCGCCATCCAATTCTCGTAGAATGAATAACGGGTCCCACGGATGGCGCCAATTTGTTGAAGCAAATTCTCGCCATCCGGTTAGTCGGAGAGTTCGACTTCAATCAACGATCTTGGGAGGAAATAAGTGTTCCTTCCCGCACAATAAGCAACACGCGTTAGCGCGCCTCAGGACGGTGTCAGGCGACCAAGCTCCGCGTGAAAGTAAGGCTGGAGGGTAAAGATGGTAATAAATGCAATGGTTGATGTAAGTGTGTGTATTTTGTTGAAACATTAAATGTGTTGGGGTATTTATCTACCCCAACCACGCATCTTCACATCGTAGATCTGTTTGTTCGCGCGGACTCATATTACGTGCTTTATGCCCTATAGCCACCCTACTGATAAGCCACGTGGTGATCCCATAAAACCGGATCTTGTCGTTTGACGTTCGGACGGTTTATAACGATGTCTCCGCCGGTGATATTCTTGGATGCGTGTCTTCCTGACATATCTGGCCGTAATTAAAATTCAAACCTTGCTAAAATCGAAACACGTTCTTTTAACAACCATACGTATAACGATTGTGTTTGATTTTATTTTTATTTTTGAGACGGAGACAGTACTAAATATGGGTTTTGTGCGCATACCGTATACGTAAGTCGCGGCATAATTTGTCCATTTTCACATTATTCAACATCCATTTCGTCATCGTCCGTTTTCTTATTTTACTTTTTTTTAACTGCATGCTTATTATCTTATAGTAACAAGTAAACGCTTTTACAACCGAATTTATTGAATGCTAGACGTGTCCATAAAATATAAAATTGAACTTTCAACCCATTCATTAAATAAAATATAATAAATTTTGAGTCAAATTGAGATGGACGTTTTGTGGACACACATCTAAAAGTCACATGAAATGTATCAGATACACATTAAATAAACATTATACTACACGCTACGTAGTACTACAACTTAACAAGTATCGAGTAGTTTCTATTTCCAAAACTATGTTTCAATAATATGCCGAGAAACATAATCATAATACTACTATGTTCCTACATAGCAAAAATTTGCCTGTAGTAAAAAGTGATAGATGTATTAAGTACTTGAGTTGCAAGCTTGATACATGGTAACATATTTCGTATTAAGATGTTTTGAAGATTTAAGAAAAGAGCACATTCAAAACTTGCTAGATAAAACATACTGGAATATAAAAGCCACAAAAATACTGGTTAAATCGCAGACACCAAATCTAATAACCTAATAAGAGTTCATTTTATGCATGTTACAAACTTTATGTTTCCAAATTTGATCTTTTTCTAACATAGATCAATATGTTTCTTTATATATCAAATAATTCATGCTACCAATGGACCATTAGTATAATGGTTGGGCGTTTCAGACTGAGTTATTATCGACAGTTCAATCCTCATTCTTAGCATTTGTTTCGTATACACTCCATCTCATGGCCTGTAAAGACACCTGGAGGCTTTGTGGAATAAGAGCTCAGGTGTCCGAGTCTTGGCTCGTGCTCATTCAAGTTGGTGCCCACTAGGTCAAGAGAGTTGCCAGAGCTATTTTTTGTGAGATGAACAATGATTGGTGCCAAAAGACACCCAAAATCAAAATGTCCCCGTCAATCTACATCTTTTGTGAAATAAAATAATTCATGCTGCCTTTTTCAAAAGGAAATAAAATATTAGTGTAGTTAGAGCACTTTCAATGATAACACCATAACGGCGTTAAACCACCAATAACTAAGTTATGGCGTTATCTTGCATTGTGAGCTTTCGGCGTTAGCGATGAGGAAAGAGGCGCGTTGCTTTGGCAGGCGTTATGGGGAGGAAAAAATAAAAATAAATAAAAATTTACATTTTACTACCCTCAAACGGTACTATTACCGTTATTTTCAATTTTTTTCTCAAAAACTACCCTAAACGGCTACTATCCGTTATTTTTTTAAAAAATTTTCAAAAACCTTTTTTTACCACTATAAATACCCAATTAAAACACCATTTCTTTTCACAAAATCGCAAAATACCCAATAATCGCAAAATATAACTTGAACTCAAACCGGTTGATCGTTGTATTTTTTTTTTTATTTCGTTGTATTTTTTTTTAGTCTCGTATTGTAATATGTTTTAAGTTTTAATGAAATGTTTGTTTTAGTTTAATAAATGAAGTGTTTGATTTAGTTTAGGGGTTGAAATTGAAAATATGAAATATTAGTGGTGTTATGGTGTTATTGGGATGTTATTGTTGTGGGTGTTTTTTTGAGGATGTTAATGTTAAATGGTAAAGCTGATGTGACGCTGATGTGACGCTGACGTGAACAGTGTTATTGGTGTTATGGTGTTATTGTTCTAAGTGCTCTTAGGACCAAATTATAAGTATAATGGTCTCGTATTGGGGAAAGAGTAGCCGTAAAGGCCGAAATAAAAAAGAGTGATTAGTGGCAAATCAGGCAACATGTGGGGGTCACGTGGGACCTATTAAAGCAATTAAAGAAAGAGCACTAAGATCTGGGGTGGCCCACATGCTAAACGAACCCGATTATATGGTGCACCTACCTAATACACCTTTTTATCTCTGTTTTTTTTTGCTTGAATATTTTGGTGAAATCATCGTTATCACAAACTATTGAAATCTTTTAAATAATAAAAATTACATCGTTTTGGGTGTGTTTTGAAAACCTTCCCATTAAAAAAAATCGCTAATAGGAGGCTCGATTTATGGCGTGTAATCGTGCGATTTGATTGGTTAATAAAAGTCGAAATTAAATTGATTTTAATAAATTTTAATAAATTTGATGGAGAATTTATTGATAAAAAAGCATAAAAATATAGGTGTCAATTTGTGAAACAAAAACTTAAAAAATATGAGGTAATTAATAAAACTTTAGTGGTTTATTTTTAAAAATTATATAGAGTTAAGTGTAATATTATAAACCTCCATGTTTTTTAATAACTTTTGGATTATAAACAAAATACTCCTTATACTTTCTAACTTTATATCTTAAAAATACAATGTATATGTTGTTTTAAAATAACAACATATAAATTTACATAAGATTATAAGTATCAATTTTTCGTTCAATAAGAACTCGTTTATTTCGTTTTTAAAATAACTTACGTGGATTACGGTTTACATTTTAAATACTGGCTAAATTATCGAAAACGTGAATATAACTATCAAATTATAAGCGCGGTTTACTTTAATATAAAAATAAATATACGTGATTGTCTTATAACGATGATTCATGTAATTTTATTTATTTATATAAAATTATCTGAAAAATATTTTATAGAACATCAACATAATATCAACGCTCATTATAAAATAAGTATACTTTAACTTTATCAACGCCATTATGTCTATTAAACTTGCATCGTGTGTATAACATAATATCGATGGTAAATTTAAATAACAACATCAACATCTTTATCGCTAAATAAAATTAAATCTTGAATTAACTAACATAAATTGTTACAAATATTTTACCAAATTTAATGGATATAAATGACGTAATGGAAAACTCATGCGTAAGTATTAGTTGTCTTATATCACAATTTTCACAAGCAATTCTTATGTATATAATTGACTAAAATGTTAAAATAAATTTGATTTATGTGTAAATTTCGATGCACTAAACTTATAACTATATATATTATATGTAATTACATTTTAAAACACAATATTCAAGATTAATACGTAATATTTTTTTTGTCAAAACCACGCGTATTAATGCGGTATTATAACTAGTTATTATCTATACTACTTATAATGGATGTATACCTTCTCTCCTATTTATAAGTTTAAGATTTCTTAAATTAAAATTTAAGCAAATACTACCTATAAAACATAATGTATAACTATGTAAAGGACAATTGATTTTAATCAAATCTTATTTCTTACATACATCAATTAATACACCCATCACAAATATATATATATATATATATATATATATATATATATATATATATATATATATATATATATATATATATATATATATATATAATTACCCAAGACAATGTCTAAATACAAATAAGACTAAAACACACTATTCAATACATACAACTAATCTGTGATTTAATTCACCACTTCACCAACATATACAAGTCTTTAACCACAATGTTCAATCTAATTGCTTTCGCAAAACATAAATCGAAATAAAGCGGTCGAAATAAAATAACATTTGTTCATTTGAAAATTTAGTCGCATAAGACTGTGCCAAGATCGCTGCATGCTCCTCTTAGTTATCATAAAAGTCAAAACGTCAAGTAAAAACCCGATTAAGAAAAATATGTTTTTTTTTCTTTTCTTTCGAAAGCTGAAGCTTTATTATAACGCTTCTCAAAAGAGGAAAAGTGAAAACAAAAAACAAAATGCAAGCTTCCTAGAAGCAACTTTTTTAGAGGCTTGCAGCTTGGAAAAAAAGGTAAGATAGCAACTTTGTCTCCGCAAACTATGTGAAAAAACAGTGTACATTTTTATTAATAAATCAGCTTACAAATAAAACTAACAGAAAATAAATGACAAAAAATTGAATAACAGACAGAATGGAGTAGAAGGAGAAGACATTCTCTAAGAATGATTAAATAAGAAAAAGCAGTAAAGGTTAATCGAGGCTCGTGTTTAACACGATTTCCTTAAACAGATTCACCGTCTGTTTCCCAGGGTACAACGTCCAAAGCTATTGTACAGCTGAACTAGACAAAACTTGCCTGAAAGATCACGGAAGCAACTTGTATGTTTCTGAACGAGAAGACTGCTGGAATTCGTTTGCACTGGAGATGCGTTTTCTGGATTTGTCAACTGAATAAGGCAATGGCCTAATTTATAACATAAACCTATCTTGGTCACCAGGACAGGATATACACTAAAGATTAAACCGATTTGCAAATCTATTATATATTTAACCCGGTTTGCAAATTTGTTATATACTTAATCACTAAGTTTATGTCTATTCTCAAAATAGATTGATACAGAATTTGAAAACTAAGAGCCCGAATATGCAGCAAAAAGATACGCGCACAGTCGAATTATCGGAGTTGCATTCGTGCGGGCTCACATGAGTTCCGAAGCTTCGAACCCATTTTTGGCCCAGAAATCCGGTAATCTGCACCCCCCCCTGCGCGCGCACGTAGGTGTTGGAATAAAACCAACTAAAATATTTTGACAGACTGTTAATACAAATATCGTCATTAAACGTTATTTATATTTTTGATCTTTGCCTAAGTTTTGTTAACGACAAAAGTAAATTTAATTTATAAAAGCTTAAAGCTTGTCAAGTTTATTAGATATTAAAACAAGCTTTCTCAAACAATATATTCATCATTCAAACATTTACATTTATGATTAGTAACATCTTGATATGACTCTAATCATTATGTATGATAGTAGTTTGTAGAATGTGTTAGGTTCTTAAAACCAAACACTACTTAAGCATTTGCATATTTCTATTAATAGTAATACAACATTTGACATCATGTATTACATCATGGAGATCATTGGAAGATTCCATTAGATATTTTGTGAAGATTTGTACTCTTCATATCTTGCAAAATCTTACTTAGATAGAGTTGACTTTAGGCAAGATTTGATATCTTGACCGTCGATCAAGCGGTACCAATTGGGTACAGGCGGAACCCTTTTTAGGGGTCCGCGGTCCGTCGCCCCTCGTCAAATTGGCTATAAATAGCAATGCCAAGCCAAGTAGTTTTTCATCCCTTTCTAACATACTCATACATATCTTCTCTCTAACCTTTCTAACTCGGTTTCATATCATATTAGTGATATCTTTTGTAGCAAAGAAGATCAAGTCATATTCAAGCTTCAACGAGAAGTTGGAAGTCTTGTTTATTTAGTGTTGTATGATCTAGTGTTGATCCATACTTCATTGTTGTATCAAACCATCATAATCTTGTGAGTGTGAGTGGTTAGTATTTTAGTCCTCAAAATACATTGTGTGTGGGAGTAGTTGTACCCTTGGAAAGAACTCGACATCTAGCTTAGTGTCGGAAATAGTGTAAGCGACGTGTAAAGGTTTTCTCCGGGTGAAAGGAGCTTGTTGACTAGTGAAGTTAAACTCTCGAGTGTGAGACTCGGGGAGTGGAGTAGGCAAGGAAAAAGAGTCCTTGTAGGCGAACCACTATAAACAACTTGTTGTGGTTTGATCATTTCTTTCCTTACTTACCTATTACATATTGCTTGCATATTTCATCAACATACTTAAGATCAATATCAATTGATCTTTCAATAAGTTTCAAAACAAAGTTTTTAATCGGTAAACTATTCAACCCCTTCTAGTTTTCTACAATTGGTACGAGCCTCGTTGCTCAAGAATTTCTAAAATAACTTGTATTTTATAAACTTGAAACGATCCATGGATTCTCAAAACTTTAAAGAAGGGCAATCTATCAAAGACCACCACTCTTTGAAACCAATGGATTTATCTATTGGAAAACCGTTTGAAACATATGTAAAATCAAAAGATATAGATCTTTGGTTTATTATTGTTAAAGGAGATTTCGGTTCTACAACAAAGGATATTTCCGTTGATGAACAAAAAGAAATTAGTTGCTAAAAATAATGAAGCTAAAATGATGCTTTATAATGCTTTACCTAGAAAAGAATATGAAAGAATTTTTATGTGTGAAACCGCTAAAGATATTTGGGAATCTTTAATTGTTACACATCAAGGTAATTCACAAGTCAAGGATAACAAAATTGATCTTCTTGTTCAACAATATGAACAATTTGTTATCCCGAAGATGAAACCATTGATTGTGGCTTTGCTCGTTTAACACTATCATTACATCACTTAAAGCACTTGACTTAATCTTTTCGTAGTAAGAACTTTGTCGAAATTTCTTAGAGCACTCCATCCCAAATGGAGCTAAAGTGACCGCTATTGAAGAATCAAAAGATCTCTCAATAATGTCACTAGGCGAGCTAATTAGCAACCTCAAAGTTCACGAAATGGTAATGGAGAAAGATTCGAGATCATCAAAGGAAGAAAGGAGAAGATCAAATCCGTTGCTCTTAAAGCAAAGGCGGAATCAAGCGATGATGGTGAATCTTGTTCGATAGTGAAGATGAGGAGTATGCCATGGCGTTAGAGATTTCAAGAAGTTCTTTAGAAGAAGAGGAAAGTTTGTAAGACAACCTCGAGAAGAAAAGAAGCCATTCAAAAGATCGGGATGATAAGAAGATCAAAGGTGAAAGAAAGTGTTTTAGATGTGGTGATGCAAGTCATCTCATAGAGAATGTCCCAAGCCACCTAAGAGCAAAACTCAACGAGCTTTTGTAAGTGGTGCTTGGGTGATAGTGAAGACGATGAAGAATCAAGCAAGGAAGAGATCGCTCTAATGGCACATGAGTCAAATGAGGTACTTTCCGATTCTTCTTATTCTTCCATAGATGATGACACCTTGCAAAACAATATAATCAATTGTGTGAGCTAAGTCTAAAATCATAACTAAAATAAATTTCTAAAACTAAAAAGGAGTTTTTGGAAAATGAGGTATATGAGTTAAAAGAAAAGCAAAACGACTTGAAAAGGAAAAGCAAATAACAATGATTGTAAATCATGTCAAGAGCTAAATCTTGAAATAGAAAAACTAAAGCTCACACAAGAAGTTTTAATAGAAAATAATTCTAAGTTTAAAGGTTTAACAAAACATCGCTATTGCCGATGAAATAGTTAAAATCCATAAAACACCGTGAGACATGAATGGGCTAGGGTTTAATGAAATTTTAATACCTAAGAGTCAAAACAAAGCGGCCGAAAAGGGCGAACATTACATCAATCTGTCACATGACAAGACGGACGAACGGAACCAAAAATGAGGTTCCGTCCGTTGTGCAAAACAGTACATGGTACCAATGAGAATGAATGTTCGCAATCTGACCGTCTTGAATTTGTTAAAATAACAAAGAAAACCAATGATAATGTTAAACTAAAACCGACCATTATATCGAGTAGGACTTATTAAAATGAATTTAGATCAAAACTACTCAACAACGACATAAAACTTCTTTTGCCAAACGCCTTTCCTAAGAGCAACCACAACGTTCAACATAACTACCAACACAACGGTTGAATCAAAACTTTCCTAGACCATATCAAACTCCAGTTACATGCCATGGAACCCTTATCCATCATTTCCATACATGAATCAAATAAATGGTATGTTTAACCCAAACGGACCCATGAGATATTGGGGACCAAATGTTTGAGTTATTCGCTTCTTAGGTATGTTTGAAAGTTGGATTGGAACCGATGAATGGATAAAAGATAGTGGATGCTCACGACACATGACGGCAACAAAGTCTCTTCTCATCATACCAAGAGTATGACGGAGGTAATGTCACTTCGGTAGCAATCTCAAAAGCAAAATCATTGGCAAAGGTACGATTGCTCATAACTCTCTAACTATTGAAAATGTTGCTCATGTGGATAGGTTAGGATTTAATCTACTTAGTATTAGCCAACTATGCGATAAAAAGTATAAAGTACTATTTGATGAAAATGGTAGTAAAATACTAAAGATGGTATCACCATAGCTAAAGGAGTTAGGAAAAATAACATATACGTCATGAAAATAGATAAAACATATAATGACAAACTTTGCCTAACAACATTAGACGATAGCTCATCTCTTTGGCATAGACGCTTGGGTCACGCTTAATATGAGACTTATACAAAACCTATCTTCAAAAGAGTTAGTTAGAATTTGCCAAAACTAAAATATGACCAACACTTTTGCGACGCTTGCAAAATTGGTAAACAAACACATAGTAGTCACAAATCTAAAATATGATATCTACATCTAAGTGTCTAGAATTATTACATATGGACTTGTTTGGACCATCCGCTATAAGAAGCTATGGAGGCAACTTATATACTTTGGTCATAGTAGATGATTACTCAAGGTTTACTTGGACGTTATTTTTGAAAACCAAAATGAAGCTTTTGATAAATTTGAAATACTTAGCAAGAAAATTCAAAATCTTCTAGGTGTCAAATTGTGTCGATCCGAACGGATCATGGTCGTGAATTTGACAACGAAACTCAATTTGGAAACTTTTGTGATACAAATGGTATAACACATAACTTTTCCGCTCCACGAACACCTCAATCAAATGGAGTAGTAGAGCGTAAAAATAGAACAATTCAAGAAATGAGTAGAACAATGCTTAATGAACAAAACATTCCTCAAAAGTTTTGGTGTAACGCCGCTGACACTTCTACATATATTTTAAATAGAGTCCTAATCGTCCTTTCCTAAACAAAACACCATATGAACTTTATAAAGGTAAAAAGCCAACATTAGGATATTTTAAAGTCTTTGGTTGCAAATGTTTTATTCTTAACACTAAGGATTATCTCACCAAGTTTGACCCAAAGTCTTATGAAGGTGTATTTCTTGGTTACTCTCAAACTAGTAAAGCTTACATTGTTCTAAATAAAGAAACAATGATAGTCGAGGAATCGTTGAACATAACATTTGACGAAAGTCCACCTCCCTCTAAGACATCACCTTTGGTAGATGATGACTTAGTTGAAAGTCAAATAATTGAAGGTCAAATTAATAATAATAAGGAAGATGAACCATTAAATAAGGAAATTGTCAACATAAAAGAATCTAAAAGTCATCCATTAGAAAGGTCATAGGAAAACTTAATCAAAGAACCTTAAGATCACAAGCTCAAAATCAAAGTAATCATTTTTGTTTTGTATCCACCATTGAACCAAAACCATAAATGAAGCAATAAAAGATGAATCATGGGTAATGGCCATGCAAGAAGAATTAAACCAATTCGTTAGAAATGATGTTTGGAAACTAGTTCCAAAACCCAAAGATCAAACTATAATTGGAACAAAATGGGTCTTCGAAACAAAATGGATGAAAATGGTATAGTATCTAGAAACAAAGCTAGGCTTGTTGCACAAGGTTATAATCAACAAGAAGGAATTGACTATGATGAAACTTATGCACGGTAGCTAGACTTGAATCTATTAGAATATTACTTGCTTATGCATGTGCTTATGATTTTAAATTATTTCAAATGGATGTCAAAAGTGCTTTTCTTAATGGGTTTATTAACGAAGAAGTGTATGTTGCTCAACCTCCCGGTTTTACCGACTTTGAGAAACCACATCATGTCTTCAAACTCAAGAAAGCTTTATATGGCCTTAAACAAGCACCTAAAGCTTGGTACGACCGCCTTAAGACTTTTCTTATTGATAACAAATATACTATGGGATTAGTAGATAATACTCTTTTACTAAGAAAAGGAATCACAAATTATTATTGTTCAAATATCGTTGATGACATTATATTCGGATCAACTTGTCAAGAACTATGTAATGATTTCTCTAAAATCATGCATGACGAGTTTGAAATGAGTATGATGGGTGAATTAAACTTCTTTCTAGGACTTCAAATTAAACAACTAGAGGATGGTATTTTCTTTAACCAATCTAAATATATAAAAGATATGCTTAAGAAATTTGGTCTTGAAGATTCCAAACCAACTAAAACACCCATGTCTTGGACACTAAACTCACCAAGGACGAAGAAGGTGAATCCGTAGATAACACTAAATATAGAGGAATGATTGGTAGCCTACTCTATCTTACGGCTAGTAGACCCGACATTATGTTTAGTGTTTGTCTATGTGCTCGCTTTCAAGAAAACCCAAAGGCATCACACTTAGAAGCATTAAAAGGATTTTAGATACATTAAGGAACAACGTGTTTAGGATTATGGTATCCCAAAGGAACGGGTATAGAAACCATAGTGTATGCCGACTCGGATCATGCCGGTGATTATGTCGATAGAAAAAGTACAAGTGGTATTTGTACTTTTGTTGGACATTGTCTCACATCATGGTTTGCAAAGAAGCAAACGGCTCTAGCCATCTCTACTATCGGCCGAATCGTCTCAAAGGAAAAGCATGTCAACAAGCTCTTTGGATGAAGCAAGCTCTCGTGAACTACGAATTCATCTCAACGACATTGTGATACTTTGCGACAACAAAGGAGCCATCGATCTCAAGAAGAATCCCATTCAACATGCTCGCACAAAGCACATTGAAATCCGTCATCACTTTCTTGCGACAATGTTCAAAAGGAAACATTTCAATCGAGAAAGTATCCTCCGAAGACAACATTGCCGACATCCTTACTAAACCTCTTAAACGAGAACCTTTAATCTTCTTAGACTTGGTTTAGGGTTAATGGAACCAAGCATGTAGGATAAACATAGCCTAAAACATTAGAATAGTCAAACCAAAACAATTTTGTCTTGTTTACGCTCAGAGCCACGGCACCAACGACAACACGACGGAACCAAAATTTGGTACCGTCTCGTCCGTGGTGTCTCTGAAACAAAACGACTTTATACATAACATCTTCTTCCTCACAACCCACTTTACCAAAACGTAAAACTTAAACCAAGCTCATTGTTGTCATCTTCCCACTCACTAATCATTTGAAGATAACATCATTGTAAGTATCCTAACTACATTTCATCTCTTAATTCGAGTCTAGGATTCTTATTTATGCACAAAACTATCACAAATCATTACATGGGGTTTTATGTATGCTTTTATACCAAATATGAATTCAATTGGCAAATTGCATAACTAGTCATTCAAATTAGGTACTACATTATCATATTGCATAAACAAAATCATGTTTCCACTAATTGATAGATAATAAATATAAGGCCTTATTCAAACAACCAAACACCCCATGTCAAAAGTTTTGAAAAGCTTCTCACTTATAGGAAAACATTTTTTTCATTGCTAATACAAATAGAAACGTTAAAATTTTCATCACTTGCATGCTCTTGAATACTAAAGGTATTGCATAACTAATATGCACTTCCGGGTATATTCAAATGTAGCCACATTGAATTAGGAGCATTTGGGTTATCTCATGGTATTTGCCAAACACTCCACTAAAACCATTTTATGCATAAAATGAGTCGAGATAACCGCAACTCCAAATTGTTTTCATATAGGCACACACTAGAATCAAAAACGTTAAAATTTATCTAAAGTTTTAACATGTTAATTCTTATCTTTAGGAATAACCATGGTAGCCGCAAGATTCTATGATCACAAAGACACTCTTAACTACATTCCCAAACACCACAAAACCAAAGGACTCACCAAGGAACAAGTAGAAATATTTAGGGTCTAGAATCTAGGTATTTCACGACGGTAGAACCATTCACTCATCCTTCCTTGAGCATACCAATCTTCGTGAAGAACTAGCCGCCATTCAATTCGATTGTCTTCTTGACATTGATGAACCAATTTGTCCTAGGTTCGTATTAGAATTCTATGCTAGTGTGACCGGTTTTAGTGATGAAGGCGATGATGAGTTTTGTCTTAGCTTTAGAATCAATCAAAATGACTTCACCATCACTTTAAGTGAATTTGCTAGAGTACTAGGAATTCCCAACCGAGGAACTTGTGTCTACGGATAAGTGGTCACTCACCGCACTTGATGCAATCAATGACCGCTCTCTCCCTTACATAACCCGCTTAGCCGATAAGGATGTCATCCGTGAACACCTTTTAACCCAAAACGGATACAACCCGAGTCACCCGAAAGGAAAAGAGGTAGACCGAGATCCATATGGAATGGAGCTCAATGAACTTAAGCACGAATTTAAGAAATGGGAGGAGTTACTTAGAGCAAACGTCATTAGCACCATAGGAATAGGGATCGCATAAGCGCTTGTCTTTGCCACATGCTTTACAACTTGTCCACCCGACAACCATTCAACTTAGCCTACTACATAGCTAGGAGAATGATTGATATTCCAACTCAAGGATCCGTTGCTCTTCCATACGGATGCTTCTCACCCGTCTCTATAGAAACTTCGCTCAATTCCACCAACCCCAAAGGGATGCACCTTCATATGATCTCATCCTCACATCTTTGTGCCTTGAGTGATGCTCGAGTTGCTAAGACTAAAGGCAAGAGAGCTAAACCTCCAACTCCTTCATCATCATCATCAAATAGCTCAGGATGGTCTTCCAAGCTCTCGTCTTCCACCTCAAGAGTATTACACATCTCTTCCCGAAATTGAGAATGAATCGGTGAATTCAAGCAAACTAAGGGAATGTTCAAGTGCCTTGGTAGGATGATGAACAAGATTTACAAGAAGTTGGACAAATAAGGGTACTTTAAGGAGTGTTTGGAACAATGCATTATCGTTAATGTTTGATACTATTTAGTTGTTTTCATTATGTAGGATGATAATATAACTTGAAACAATGGTGTATGCTAACAATCTCATGCGGGGATAGCACAAGTATGCTATCAAATTTTACCCATTTTCACTATATTGTGAAAATCAATAAGCCTACTCTTAATCTATGCTCCAATGTGTTTACATATGTGTTATTTACTTTTCCTAACTAGAAATGTTTAGTATAACGGTTTTGAGAAAATTTTGATTGGAAATTTCGGTTTTAGGAAACTTTCATCCAAATTTCAAAGACTCCACGGATCGGACAAGACCTTTATTTTGGTACCGTCCGTTATGAATTTTGGTACCGCCATATCTGTCAGATAGACGGACCAGTAGCACCCTTTTTGGGTTCCGTCATGTATGATTTTGTGCCGTGGATCCTCCGGTAATTTTACAATTTCGACTCTTCGTAATTCCAAATTATCTTCCATCACTCATAAATCAATCTTAACTAGTTTATCTGTTATTAGAACTAGTATTATTCACTAAGGGATGTAAGAAATCCATTTCCCACCAAAATTCAAAATTTGAAAAATCCACCCAAGGAGCCCTTTGGCATAAAGGAAGGAACCAAAATTTTGGTACCTTCAAATCCGTGGTAATCAAATATTAGAAATTCCACTCACTAGAACACATTTATTGCATATCTTTTCTTCCTCACTCCATCTTCTTTGTATGGATTGACTTGGGTGATATGACTAGCATTCAACCCACTTCCAAATCATTAGGAACCTCATCTATTCAATGGTTCAACATCAAATCAAACCTTTTCTCAACAATTTCTTACCTCTATAAATTGAAAGGCTTTACCATGATCATCCTCACACCTTCTTCATTCTCACTTACTATCTAGCAAATCAAAACCCAAGATAAAATGACTAAATCATCACCAAAACCTTGCAAGAAAACCGCTAGAATGAGTGTAAGGCCTTGTTGTTTTGTTAATCTTAGCTCATCATCCGAATCTTCACCACTCACCATCTCATCTCCCATTAGAGATGATACACACCTTACATTGGCTACACCCACTTCATCACACATTGTGATTACCACTCCACCACCATCAAAAGCACCTACTTCACCTCCACCGGCACCCATCCAAACATCCAAGACACCTTCACCACCTTCACCAAGGTCTCCCACTCACTCCCATGGAGTTATTCTCAACTCCACCAACATCACCAAATCCTTTCCTAGAGGACTTGGAAGACTTGCCTCTGAGGCCAGTCACCCACCACCATTGCCATCCTTTGGCACCATTGAGCGAATCGCTCATGAATCACCTCGGTCATCCATTGACCCAAACGCCCATTAGGCCAAGACCTCTCCTTTTCCACCCTATTCACAAGGACATTCATGGTCCTTTATACGGGATCATCCACTTCCATCATCAATGTCCCTCATATGAGGACATCCGGGAGAGCATGTGGGATGACAATCCCACTAGAGAGAGATTCAAGCGAACTCCACAACCTCCACCAATTCAAAGGCATGGTGGATTCTCACTAAGTGAGACAATGCAAATCTGAGGTGCTTTGCTTGCATCCATCATGACCACTCCAAACATCCCCAACACCACCAACACATCCACCATTCCACCACCACAACCTCCGCAAACTTTCTACCCACTAAGGCATGGTTGCTCAACTTGTGAGCAAGCGGGTCAAACAAGTGGAACGGACCCGGATTATGGTCCATGACTTCCACGAAGAAATGAGGTTCATCCTCAACCACATTCTTGAGCGTCTCAACGCTCTTTCCCATCCACCATCTCTTTAGGATGGTTTTAGAATAGTCTTTTATTTGTTTTTGTTTTAGGATAAATTTTTTTTTTTTTTTTTTTTTTTTTTTTTTTTCTTGTACTAGAAACACATCATTGTGTTCTCTTTCATGATCTTTACTCATGAAAAATTTTAACAAATGAATGTTGTTTATTATGTTGTTGGTGTCATTACATAGTATTTGGAAATGCTTGTGAATGATCATTATTACTAACAATTTTTTTGTAGCTTTATTTTCACAATCCATGTATCTTCCCATTAAAGCACCCAATTTAGGGGAGCTTTGAACAAGGGGAGATAATAGCTCGGCTCATTACATTCCAGATAGCCTCTTCTTTTGTTGAGACAAAAGGGAGAAAATATAGAACTTGGAAATTATTTTATATTTGACTTTTCCGAAAAGTCAAAGCGCATACAATTGACTTTCTAAAAGTCAAACAGAACTCTCATTTATAATACTTGACTTTTCTTAAAAAGTCAAATCGCATAATTGACTTTCTCGAAAAGTCAACATCATGCATCAACTAGTGAATTCTTTGACTTTCATAAAAAGTCAAATTTCATACACTTGCATTATCATTTCCTTTTCAAAGTTCTAAAACTAATATTTTTATAACTCTTGTACAAACTTTGTTTCTTTTATAAAAATAAATTTATATTTTGTCCTCAACAAAAGGGAGATTGTTAATACAAATATCGCCATTAAACGTTATTTATATTTTGATCTTTGCCTAAGTTTTGTTAACGACAAAAGTAAATTTAATTTATAAAAGCTTAAAGCTTGTCAAGTTTATTAGATATTAAAACAAGCTTTCTCAAACAATATATTCATCATTCAAACATTTACATTTATGATTAGTAACATCTTGATATGACTCTAATCATTATGTATGATAGTAGTTGTAGAATGTGTTAGGTTCTTAAAACCAAACACTACTTAAGCATTTGATATTTCTATTAATAGTAATACAACATTTTGACATCATGTATTACATCATGGAGATCATTGGAAGATTCCATTAGATATTTTGTGAAGATTTGTACTCTTCATATCTTACACAATCTTACTTAGATAGAGTTGACTTTAGGCAAGATTTGATATCTTGATTGTCGGACCGGCGGTACCAATTGGGTACACGGCGGAACCCTTTTTAGGGGTCCGCGGTCCGTCGACGCCTCCGTCCAAATTGGCTATAAATAGCAATGCCAAGCCAAGTAGTTTTCATCCCTTTCTAACATACTCTCATACATATCTTCTCTCTAACCTTTCTAACTCGGTTTCATATCATATTAGTGATATCTTTTGTAGCAAAGAAGATCAAGTCATATTCAAGCTTCAACGAAGTTGGAAGTCTTGTTTATTTAGTGTTGTATGATCTAGTGTTGATCCATACTTCATTGTTGTATCAAACCATCATAATCTTGTGAGTGTGAGTGGTTAGTATTTTAGTCCTCAAAATACATTGTGTGGGGAGTAGTTGTACCCTTGGAAAGAACTCGACATCTAGCTTAGTGTCGGAAATAGTGTAAGCGACGTGTAAAGGTTTTCTCCGGGTGAAAGGAGCTTGTTGACTAGTGAAGTTAAACTCGAGTGTGAGACTCGGGAGTGGAGTAGGCAAGGAAAAAGAGTCCTTGTAGGTCGAACCACTATAAACAACTTGTTGTGGTTTGATCATTTCTTTCCTTACTTACCTATTACATATTGCTTGCATATTTCATCAACATACTTAAGATCAATATCAATTGATCTTTCAATAAGTTTCAAAACAAAGTTTTTAATCGGTAAACTATTCAACCCCCCTTCTAGTTTTCTACACAGACTATACCAATATTTTCTTATAAACAAGCTTCCACTTCATGTTTTAGGTGATGTGGGATACTCTCCATTTTCCTATTTTTGCGTTTCAAGTGCCTCATTTTGAGACACGGTATCTCATTCATATCAACTCCATTTTTGGCACATTTTAGCTCGTTGCGAAGCTCTTCTAAAAAAGAACGCAAAGCTACCAAGAAATATAAATATATATAATATATACATATATTAAATAGTGTCCAAAATCTGCAAAAATCATTTTGCAAAAACTATTTTTCCAACAATCCCCCACATGAATGGAGATCGGTCGAAAACATACGAAACTTTCAGTGAAATTTATGCGGTTAAGTCCTGCATAGGATAGGTAGGTGTGACCATTTGAACCTTCCCTTGTGAGATGCATTTAGTCTCCTAGATCTGAGTAGACGCGATATCCTTGAACTCAGCCTTTGTTTACGTAGACGCCATTACACTTCACACAAGACAACGACCCTCTCAAAACTTTGAGTTTTACTTATATTCGCTTAAAGAAAATACAACTTCGACCATCCTGGAAGTAGTCTCTCTACTAACGGGTTTATCCTAAAATAGGGGTATACCTACTCCATGCCCCACTCTGGCGATATTGGGTTTGTTGTTATTGTACCCTCCGAAATAAACTGATATATCACTCGTCCTTTTCAATAAATTCATCCAAGTTCCGTCTATGCTCCCAAGCGCTAACACGGTAACACTCATTGTCCCAAGCCAAATTCATACAACAACCATAAAAAAGAGTTGTGAAAATATATCATGAAAAATAATGAGTACTTTCACTAGTTTTGCCCTTTTCTTCTACATAAATTAACAAGGTGGTTCCACCACTTCTAAACTAACCACCGCAAAACATACATAACAAGCAGAAATGCCTTACTAATCAGTTTAGCTTCTGACATGACAAGAGATTGGAAAATTACGATCTTGACGTCGAGCTGTTGTAAAACCGTCATCTTTCACCATCTACAACACTTGTCAAGAATGCGTGTAACAATCACACATCTAAATTTTATTATAATATTATCAATTCATTTTATGAAGAAAAAAATGGTTCGTACCATGTTGGTGATCGAACAAAAATATAATATTACCTGATTTTGTAAGGCAGTGACCGAGAAACTTAAAAATTTGATTAAGTTGCCTAAGAGTATCCGCAATGGATAAACTGGTAGAAAACTTTTTACTATTCTAAAAAGTCTTTTTAAAGAGTTTTTGACATTGAAACCAAAGCTTTTTAGAAATCTTTTATACAAAGAATTGGCAAAACTCAAGTTTTTGCTCCAAGCTTTGATCACTAAATGTTTCATGCATTAAATGCGACTTGATGCATTATAGATACTCTAACATTATTTTGTTAAAAAAAAGTAAAAGAAAGCCCAATACACTGCCTTCCACTTGGGGTTATGGGTCCCAACGCCGTGTTTCGCAGTATGGGAGAGGTTAAGGCGTGAGCAATACCCCTACCTGGTAGAAGTTGCTTGAGGTTACCAGGTGAAAAGGACCTCCGGCTGCAGAGGATGAGGTCCTTTCACCTTTGTAGAACCCAAGCAATCTCTTTACCTGTAGAGGTATCATTGCTCACGCCTTAACCAACAGCAACTAAAAACTTATTCATTCAGTCATTCACACATAAATAAAACACTAACAAACGCATTTAAACACTTTAGTTGTATATATATTTTTTAATTTTCCTTGTCCATTGATTGGTTTAGTATTTGAGACTATAACCTTTTGTTTTGCTTTTCATGATTCTTATTATTTAGAAGATAGAAGAACTTTGTGAACCCTTGCTTTGATATTTATTTTTTTGTTTGTCCAGCATTCGTTTTCTTCTTTGAGATTATAAAAGGCTTTATTTTTATTATTATTATTATTATTATTATTATTATTATTATTATTATTTTTTAAAGGCCATATAAGGCTTTATTAATTTAATTCAATTTCACGTTTTGCACAAAATGAGATTGTATCTCACGTGCTATAATATAAACATGCTATCATGTTAGGGTTTTAATTGCTTTAATTGTACTTACAAGAATGAATAGGATTGTTTTAAATATTTTCTAGATCTATACTACATTGGATTTTAATATAAAAATCAGTCATACCGAATTAATTAATATTTATTCTAATGTTACACTTGTCAAATGATGATAGTAGCAAACTAAAAATAATAGTACTACTTAACATACACGCATGCTTGATCTAAGAGCTTTGGGTGTAGGCTTGTCATTGCCTCGCTAAATTGACATGACAACTTTGTCATAGCTAGCCACCACACCACCCCTGATTACCCATAGCTCGCTATTCCTTTTCGTCGTGCAGCTATGAGGATATCACATGTTTTTTTTTTTTTTTTTTTTTTTTTTATTATTATTATTATTATTATTATTATTATTATTATTATTATTATTATTATTATTATTATTATTTTATTAAAACTCATAGGATTACAAAAATTAGTAGGGAGCTTAATTGAGTCTATGTGTGAATAAATGTGTGTGAGACCTAATTGAGTAAGTTAAGATTAGAATAAAGTGGTTTGTTAAAATGATGTGATATCTCGTGAGCTTCAAATGAGGAGGTGAAGCTCTTCACCACACCTAAAGCTCCAAGGGGTTTTTTTTGATGGTGCAAATTGTTATAATTTTGTGACATCGTTCAAAAAAATACTTTATTACACAGATTAAACCCAGTCGACTACCTTGGTTGTGCTACTTTTTCTACTCCTTTCAATTACCTTGGGATCAAGGTCGGTGTGTCTAGCAATTGTTGTAGATTTTGGGATGAAGCTCTTGCCAAAATATCTTCCCGATTATCGAAATGGAAAGTCAAAACGCTCTCTATTGGAGGCCGCTATACTCTTATCAAATCGGTCCTTAGCTCTTTACCTTTATATCAGATGTCGGTATATAAAACTCTCATGGGTGTTCTTCACAGAATGGAATCCATTCGTAGGAATTTCTTTAATGGAGCTGATTCTAAAGAACAAAATGTCTATGATTGGCTGGCAGAAAATTTGGCTTCTAGGAAAAAAGGAGGGCTTGGCGTCTCGAGTTTTTTTGCTCAAAACCGTGCTCTCTTGTTCAAATGGATATGGAGGTTCAGGTCTCAAGAATCTTCGTTGTGGTATCGTGTCATTAAAGCTATGTTTGGCGATCATGGATCCCTTGACAATCCAGGTACTGTTACTCGTCCTTCCAACTGGCTAAATATCATTCGTGAGTTTAACTCTTTGTCCAGTAAAGGAATTCGTATGTTGTCCTATATGAAAAAGAAAGTTGGTAATGGTTTGAACACTTTTTTTTGGACGGATGTTTGGCTATCTGATTCTCCCTTTATGTATATGTTTCCACGTATGTATGCATTGGAATGCAATAAGCTTTCCACAGTGGCGGACAAACTAAATGATCCTACCTTTATTCAATTGTTTAGAAGACCTCCTCGTGGAGGATTAGAAGAAGAGCAGTATGTTCATCTCCTTGATATTGTTCATTCTGTCGTTCTTTCTGACTCTAAGGATAGATGGGTTTGGTCTCTTGATTCCATGGGTGAATTTTCGGTTAAGTGGGCTCGTTTATATATTGATGATTATCTCCTGCCGTCAGTAGGTTCCCCTACTAGATGGGTTAAGGAAGTCCCGATTAAGATTAATATTTTGGCTTGGAAAGTGAGTTTGGATAAGTTACCAACTAGATTAAATTTGTCGCTTTGTGGAATTGAAATTTCGTCTATTAATTGCCCCATTTGTTGTACCTCGGGTGAATCTTGTTCGCATCTTTTATTTTCGTGCATTATGGCTCGGGCTCTCATTAGCAAAGTGGCGCGTTGGTGGGAATTGGATATTCCTGATCTTTTGTCGTATGAGGATTGGCTTTCTTGGTTTTCTTCTCTTCGTCTTCCTAAAGGTGTAATATCATTTTGGAAGGTATCTTTTATGTTATGTGGTGGGTCATCTAGAATTACCGTAATCAATCTCTGTTTGGGAGCTCTCTTCCACGAAAGGGCCTTCTTTTCGATGAGATTTTGTTACTTTCTTTTACGTGGTGTTCCACTAAATGTAAAAAGAACTTTGATTGGATCTCTTGGTTGAAATGTCCAAGATCCTTGTTTTGTAATTTTCAAACTTATTCTTGGTTTTTTCTATATAAATTGCCGTAAAAAAAAAAAAAAAAAAAAAAAACAGTCCACTAGATTTTACTAGTATGATGTTAAATTTAAAACACTCGATTTAACACCGAATTATTTTCTTTTTTTAACAAACATCTAAATAATTCGAGTAGCCCAAAATGACAAAATGTATGTTTTAGTGCTTCACATCTTCGACTTTAGTTGTGTATTCTTTTTACCATTAAATATAACTGGTTACTTTTTAATAATTGAACAACTTGTTTGTATATGTAAGTAGTTTTTTTTTCCTATCCGACTGGTCCCTTTCAGTCGTGACACGGGTAGAAACAAATATATATGTCGATCTTGCTATTTTTAGAACATATATAAATGTATTTTGGTAACATTACCTTCTGGGATAATATAGAAACGTACAAAAGGAGGAAGCGACAACTTTAATTAGTGACTAAGAAATTGTTAGCTTATCTTAATTTAGTTTTTGACATAAAATATAGTCTAAAGATATGAGAATATATTAGCTACAATTAATTGGTAATTAATCTATCTAATTTCAATCTTAAAATGTGGTCATGATTTTTTTATGTGGTACGAATCATTCATAGTGTATTTTTATGAAGGATTATAAATAATTAATTACAAAAATTATAAATGTTTATCCCTAAAGATATTATATACAATAATAAATTGTATAATTATTAACGTACGTTTTAAAACGAAAAAGACTAATAAAAAATTAATAATAGCCATACGACGAAACAACTAAAATCCCACTTCCCATAATTCTTTATTGTCTCAATACGCTTTTTTGACCGAGTTTTGCTATGGACTAAACGCAATTTCCATTATCCCAAAAAGTATTATTTGTTTAACACCATAAGCTATTTTTTTTTAAGTTTAGGTCTTAAAACAGATTGTATATACTTTTGCAAAGATGAATCTGATTTATGTAGAGATAAAAGTAGTGAAGTGGTTTAATGACTTTAGTCATCTTCACGTCGATCAAGTCGATCAGTGTGTGCTATAGTATTTTTTTTTCACTATATATTATCCTTATTTTGTAATAGTCACCTACTTTTACAATAAACTTGTATTACACTTAAATACACTCTTACTCAATCTAAAAACACATGTATATTTAATGCAAGTAATTTGTGGGGTTGGGATGAGGCTTAAAATTTGAAATTTAAATGAGAGCTTATATTATAAGCCATGGTGAGCTCATATTTTTATAAAGCTGTTTGACGAATTAATTGTTGCTGAAGCTTATTAATGTAAAATCAAATAAAATACATCAAATTAAAGTCACATATATTTTCATTTTTTACGCAATAATTCATTATATTTTTAAGGGTATTTAAGTAATTTAATTAGTCAAAAGCCCTTTTTTATGGATTTGAGCTTATGCTTGTGTTTTATTTTATAAGCCATAGTGTGACAAACGAGTTTATAAGCCGATTTATATTAAAATCTCATGCCTTTATAAGCCATTCGTCAAACATAGCCAACAAAATTATATGTACATATATATAAAAAGAAGTTAATTTACCAATATAATCTTATAAAAATATTTCATCCTAATTAACTTTGATCAATCATACCATATTGACAAGTGAGTGTTTGACAAAATTAGTTGAAAATAAAACAGGAGCTGAAGTGAATCCGAAACTTAAGGTGAAGTTGTATTTATATTATACGGTGATAGTTAAGGTTTTTATTTTCTATAAAAACGTTCGACAAATTAGTTATATATGTAACTTATTATTATTTTATAACATAAAGTTACTTTCAACGTTTCATGTGTTTATCAATAATATTTTTCGAAGAATATTTAAGTAACACTCTTTATTAAAGTTTACATAAAAATTATGCGACAAACATAACTTATTGAAAAAAATTCAATATCTAATAAACTCACATATCAATATCTTATAAGCTCACCTGTAGGCGGACCCGAGAGGGTGCCTGAGTTCACGGATCCCTATGAATTTATTATTCGTAATCAAAAATCTCAATTTTTTTAAATGGTCATGATTCATGTTTCGTTTAGTTAGTTAATTGTAAACCTGATCACCATAAACTTGAATCCGACATATAAATGGTTGTTTATCTTTCATCATTTACTCTTGCACTGTATTTTTGAGTTAAAGTAAAAGAAAAAATTAAAAATAAAAATGAAACATAAGAAGATGTGTTCTCGAGTCGTACTTAACGAGGAAAAAAAAATGAAAATGAAATAAAGTTAGTGTTATTTTATTGATTATTAAAGTAAAGTATTTCTTCAAATTTAAAAAGAAAGTATTTAGGCTGCGTATTTTTAGTTTTTTTATTAACAAAATTAAAGAACACAATGATCTAAATTAACTAATGCACATATCTATTAATCTATTAATCTATTAATACTATTAAAAGAGGGTTTTTGCTGACGTAATTTTGATGAGGTGTTCTATAGTTATTGGATAATACTATTATTGATGACGTCACTAATGTGTCTTCAATTTTTTATTAACAAAAATACTTTTAACCAAAAGAAATGTATCATATACTCTTTGCAACATTGGGGCATGAGAAGCCTTTGGAATACCTGCAAATGTTGGACTGCTAATTTAAAATTTCAATTTCATCCTCCTCTTCAACTTCCTTCAATTGACTCACTTTGCTCAAGTATTTTTTTATTGCTAAAGCGAGAAGTAGGTTTTGCAATATTTAATATCTATCTAAAATTTATGATTCTAAAATTGCAATATTTTGTAGGCCCTCTGCAGTATATTTTCAGTTTTCAATTTCGGGGGATTGTAATGCTCTTTACAGCCAAAGCTTTAACAGTGGATAACCATACTGAGTATATGTGATGAGTTTTACAGCCAAAGATTTATGTGATGTCATATATATGTATTTGTGTTTATTTTCAATTAGTAGTATACATGTGTATATACACTTAAAAATACGAGTATGTATTTACTTTGAAACTTGAAATGTGAGAGTATGTTTACTTTTTTTGTACTTTTATCTGGTTTTCTCTTCTTCCCATATCTCTTTTATCAAGAATTCAAAATTTGAAATAGCATTATTATACCGCTAGCCATGATTCCTTCCCCTCTCTTTCATGTACACGCACTCTTTGTATCTTTGTATGTTCTTTAATACTCCAAAAATAAGACCGGCCCTAATTAATTGCTCCATCACTCCGTATTTGCTTATGAAGTTCATACAGTTTGACCAATTTCACTTTGGAAAATCATTTCATTTCACAATTACGTGTTATGATCTCGGTTGGGAAGGTTTGTTCTCGCTTTTTTAAAGTTTTCAAGTACATAGCTTTTCTTGCTTTAAAACAAATAATCTTCAGCTTGGTGTATCTGCAATTTTCTTAAGGTTTTTGCTTTTCAGAAAAAGGTGTGGGAGTTTTCCAACTTCTTTAGTTACCAGTTTTAAGGTTTCGTTTATTCATTCAAATCCTTTACAATAATATGCAGCTAATTTTTTGTTTTTTTTAAAAGGTAAGAGAGTTGTGTAAATTAGGGTTGTGTTTAAGCAAGTAGATTACGGCTGTGTTAATTTTTTTTAAATCAGTGATTCTTGATCTTCATCTAGAATTTATTTATCTTTAGTTTCCAGTTAACAGTAATCGTTTTTGCTTCCTTTGATCTTCAAATGACTTCTGACTGATATTCTGCAGATTAATTGACTTCTTATCTATGTCCTCTACATTGCAGAAGAGATATGAGGTCTCTTTACATGTCCTTTTTTACTTTACATTCGTCAGTATATTCTGCAGTTTTAAGGTTCTTATTATATAACATAAATCTTATACACTAAAAGTGGAAGAAACTACTATGAGCACATATTGTTTGTTCTTATGATACGACTTAAATCCATTTCTTAATGGTTGCCCTTTTTCGACACTTAATGGCAGAAATTGAATAAAGATGACAAATATTGAAATTAAGAAGCAGCAGGGTCAAATCGATTTTTTTTTGTTCGTTGCTTTGAGGTGTGTTCAATATTTATGCCTCAACTAAGAATCTCTCTATATTAGCCTTTTGATACCTTTTTTTAAACTGACTTCAATATCTATTTAATCGAGGACGTTTTTCCATGTTTCCTATATCGGGTAATTGAATCTCTATTGATTGTAAATTCGTAATAGTTGAGCTATTTAGATTTCATGGTATCATTTTAAACTTTAGCTAAACAGATAACTTTTATAAAGAGTGGTAATTATCTCCTACGGACAAAAATACCAAGGATAATAAGTGGTATATTTGATGAATAAAGAGTGGTATGTTGCTATAGTACTGCTGCAACACTCTAGGAAAGCTAAGAATATAGTAGAATTGATTTAAATAGGTAAGATTTATCTTTTTCTTCATTGACTAACTGTGATAGGAACCTTTATGTATTAGATTAATTTGCTCAAATTTCCTTTTACAAAAGCTTTAGGTATTAGATTTGGAGTCGATAAATTTTTTTGGAGAGCTTTGAGTTTCTCATTATTATGTTTTCAGTTACAGTTTATCTCTTTAAGATCCTATATATAGAAGAGTTTTGGGGAAATTAATTAGCGAGGAGGAGCTCAAGTTTACCCTTGTGTTGTTAATAAGAAAGGTTTATAACAGTATGTGCTCATTTGCAGTTATTATTATGATAATGCATGTAAGTCTTTTTTAGCTATTGCAGTCACCAGGGTTTTTTGGTATAAGTATGATTTATTATGAATATGAGCATCGCTGTTTTATTTGGGTGTATTGCTTGAACTTTTTGAATTAGTATTAATTAGCTAATTTCAGTAGATCTCTGAGTTTTTGTAAGTGCATTGTTTGAGGTCATCAAAATGTCTATCAGTTAACATTGACTATATTGACCAACTATTGCAAAGTGCTTGGTAAGCACTCGGACCAACACTATCAAGTTATTTGTTCTTGCAATTTTCAGTGTGAGAGTTATTATAGGGATTGCGATGTCATTTTTTATTCTATTAATTCAAAAGGCAATCAACATTGCAGGCAGAGGAACGGGTCAAGTTGTGGCTGCTCATGTGTTGCCTTTTAAGATGGGCCTTTTAAGAAGGATGTCATGGTCATCTGTAAAAGTAAGATTATCACTCTTTTATAACTTTTAACAATGGTGCTTTTCAATCAACATTCCGGAATTTTGCTAATGTTCATTTGATGAAACAAACGAGTAGTTATAATGCCTACTACTTTTATAAATTGATAACAACTATTTGATGGTTAAAAGATTTATTAAGGTCATAGTTCTTACATTGACAGCCTGGATTTAGATATGAAAGTTAACTGAAGTTACCTATATAGTTCTCCAAAAAAAAGTCATGTTTAGTACGTTTACAGCTAGGTTAGAATTTTTGGTTTAAAATGAAGATATTTAGAGGCAACATGTTATTCGATACAGTAAAGCACATAAAACATTAAGGGTATTATAATTTCTTTGATGTTAAATTTATATTTGAATATTGCACATTTACTTTGCTAATAAAAATAATAATCAAATTAAGCAGGTAAAATGTGAAGCGGTCCATCAAAAAATGATCAAGATGTTCATAAGCAATACATGTTGTTGACATTGGATAAAATATCAAGATGGTGAAAGACCTCAGTCATGTCATCTACTGTGTGACAGACTAAACAATGGAAATGAATGAGAAATTTGAAAAGAACGAATGGGTCAACGCTTTTTGTTTGTTAAATATTAATTCTATTTGATTAATTAATTTTTTAGGTTCCAGTTTCAAAGGATGTTTTGTGTGTATTCTTATGCTCCATTCCTAAAAACATGATCACTCCATGTCATTATTTTTTGCAACATAAAAATCAAATAAACACTGATCAATAGTTGATTACTTGATATGAAATGCTATGATTGTTGTTCAGTAAATTGTTTAATAACAAACGTTAATAAAATTCAATGACATTCATTTCTATTAGCATTTAAAATTAAAATATGTTTGGACTGCCCGTGTGTTACACGGGTCTTAAACTAGTTATGATAATAAAATAAGATACAAGTACATAAAAAAATCATAAAAAGTAGCACTCCATAATATATTCTGATTTTCTCCATTAAGGAATTAATTAACCTGTTAATATAAAAATTAGTAACAAAGTTAAGACACAAAACAGAAAAGACAAATAAAACCCATAAATTCTTCTTCTATACCTTTCTTCTGAATAACACTGCTCCATTCACACACATACACAGAGACTTTACCCGCCTTTTATTTCATCATCACCCCACTCCCATGTGCCACCCATCAGATCTTCTCTCTCTTTATATATATACATACACCATTTCTATACGTATATATATTTTACCTTACAAGTTACAACACTAAATGTGAAACCACATCAACTTTTTCAATGTTTCTTGTTTTTCTTCCCATTAAATAATTTGGGTTTCTTATAAATAAATGGAGTGAAATCTTCATTTTATGAAAATTTTATCAAAGAATGGGAAAGAATTTGTTTTTTTTCTTCATTTTGTTTATGATCAGCTCTGTTTCAGCTTACACTGATTATGGATCAAAGTTTATATTAGGTTTGTTTTTTTTATTACATTTTTACTTTTTTTGATGTGGGTTTGTTGTGATTATATCATTTGATGTGTTTTGGTGATAAAGAAATGATTTTTATGAAATGGGGTTCAAGGGTTCAAGATTCTTGATTACATTTTCTTGAAATTTGGGATTTTTTTAGTGAATTTGTAAATTGTTTCTTGTTTGTTGTAAATTTTTTAGTTAGTCTACATTCTACCTCCCCATACCCTGTTCAGGCGGGATTGGATATCGTTGTTGTAGTAATATGTGTCTTGTTAGGTCCTACAAAATATATTATTGATTGGAATTATTTGATCATGTAAATTTGTGATTGGATCATTGCAATGTAGAGACATTGAGTCATTTTTATGATTGAATTTAAGCGTAGTATCTTAAATATGTTTATTAATATTGATACTAGTTTAAGCATGTAGTTGATGAATAAAACCATTGATTTCTGAAATACTACAGGGGAAGATAACTTAGGGCATTGGAGAAATGGGATCTTAAGCGCATCGGCTGTGAGCCAGGCTCCTGGTCCGGCGAATGACCCGACCTGGACGCTTGTGTTGGCAGGGTCGAGAACGAATAGGCCTGATATACTTGATCATTTTAAACGGTACCATGGTGGATGGGACATTACTAATAAACATTACTGGGCGGTAAGTTTCTAAACGATCTTAAACTAGTATATTAGCACAGGTTCACATGATAGTTGTCTTTGTTGATTGTTTAATGACATTATTATCATTATCTACAGTCGGTTGGATTTACAGGCGCAGCTGCGTTTATTCTTGCAATATTATGGTTTGTGTGCTTTGGTTTGGCCATGATCATCCATCATTGTTGTGGACTGAAAATAGATATCAAAGGCAAAGAATCACGCGGCTCTCAAAGGATATGCTTGGTTTTGCTTCTTGTTTTCACGTCTGCTTCAGCGTACGTATCTCAACTGTGATCGTTAGATTATATATTCTTAATGTACAATTGATCTAATATGCTTGCTTAAGGACTGTTTATTTGTCACTTAATTAATGACTATGTGACAGATAAAACTGATTATGTGATGTTGAATATGTTATTGTATATATGTACCTTGTTGCTACGCAGTATTGGCTGCATACTTCTTTCGGTTGGACAAGGCCAATTTCATGGTGAAGCAGTTGACACGCTGAATTATGTTGTAAACCAGTCTGACTACACCGTTCAGACGCTCCTAAACGTAACGGGCTATTTGTCACTAGCAAAGACTGTTAATGTGGCCCAATTTTTTCTTCCTTCGGATGTGAAAGACGATATTGACAGGTTGAATATTGATTTAAACAATGCTGCGAATACACTGAGTCTGAAAACACGCCAAAACTCACATAAAATACGAACCGTCTTTGATACTGTGTAAGATTTTTTCGATGAACATGAAATTGTAATTCTAGTTTAGTTTAGATTTTGTAATTGTCTGATTTATTAGTCTGTGTTTTTATGTGTTTCAGGCGATCATCGATGATTGCTGTTGCCATAGTGATGCTTCTAGTTTCACTTTTGGGCCTTTGTAAGTATTCATAAGCAATTGGTTTGTTACTGTCTTATTTTGGCTTGTGATTTAGGGTTTTCATTATATTTTCTCTGGTTTATTGCAGTTCTGTCTATCCTTGGTTACAAGAACACGATCTACATGTAAAGTTCCTCTATTTCTTTGTCTTCCTAGGCTCGTTTTTGGTGGTGTGATTGTATCTTACTTGTTACTTTTCTTTATGCAGATTCATTATCAGTGGATGGTTACTTGTTGCGGTTACGTTTATTCTGTGTGGAGTTTTCGTGATTATAAACAAGTAAGATAAATACCCATTTCATCACTATGAATAAAGTAAATACTATTCATAAGATGTAGTTTCCATGGGGTGGGGGAGTAAGAATTATAAATCTTTCATGCTTAAGACGAGCTCTTTCATTGAAATAAAACAAAAAACAGAACAGTTTGACTTTTGAGGTTTGACTGATTGATTTTAACAATGCAATATATACATTCTCCTTGTTTTTCAACAAAATCTTCATGAACACATAAATATTATAGTAAAATTGAGCTCTTCTTAAGTTTTTTTTAAAAAAAAAGAAGATAAAACCTACTGTGTAAGATATTTATATCTAAAAACTTACTAGGTTTGACTGCAGAAGTCAAACCATACACTGATTGGTTAATATTTGGAATCAGTGAGTCTTAGAACAAGAAATTAATGTGCTAATGTCTTTGCAGTGCAATCTCGGACACTTGTATGGCCATGGGACAATGGGTAGATAATCCACATGCTGAAACTGCCCTTAGCAACATCCTTCCTTGTGTTGATCAAGCAACCACTAATGCCACTTTGTATAAGAGCAAATTAGTCGTCAATGATATTGCAAATATCATGAACGGTTTCATAGGCACATATGCCAACGCAAATGCGCCTCAGGGAGGGAACTCTAATAACTATAACCAGTCGGGCCCATTGCTGCCATACCTTTGCTATCCATACGACTCCCAGCTGCGTGAGCTACAATGCCCACCCCAATTGGTTTCAATGGCAAATGCTTCTGAGGTACGTAAACTGAAGCTGTTTCTAGTTTATATACAGTTTGACTTTTTAGGTCAATTTTTTACTAAGCATCAGTAGTCAAAGTTTACTTAACTAGACATGCATTGGGAAGTCGTCATTTCTCTACATTTAATCATTATCATGGTATATGCTATATAGGACTCTTTTATTACAATTTGAGAAACGCGTATGTCTGCATCTCTGAAGTTTCTTTTTACTGTATAGGCATATCTTTATTTGTATATCATGAAGTAAAGGTTTTACATGTCTTAAGATCTCACAGTACCGTCTCCACTCTTCAGGTGTGGGAGAACTACACTTGCACCGTGTCTGAGTCAGGATCCTGCACAAGCACTGGAAGATTGACACCAGACATGTATCAGCAACTTGTTGGAGCAGTGAACATAAGCTACGCTCTCCAACACTATGCACCACCTTTACTCAGCCTCCAAGACTGCAATTTTGTACGTGAAACATTCAAAATCATCACCTCTGACCACTGTCCTCCATTGGAAGATCGCCTTCGAATGGTAAATGCAGGTTTAGGTCTTGTCTCTGTTGGTGTCATGCTCAGTCTTGCACTATGGATCATATACGCAAACCGGCCCCAAAGGGAGAAAATGCTTGCAAAGATCTCATCAGATTTCAAAAGCAGAGGCAATGGTCATGATATCAGTATTGATGTAGCATCCAGAAGTAATCAAGTTTAGTATGTTTAGTAAAATCTATAGAATAATTTTAGGTATATAGAGCCACGTTATGTGGGGAATTTCGTTGTGATCTTCCCTTTCCTGCCAGATTCAAGATGGAGCGAAGCGCCCATTTTGAATTTTGAGCTGGCTTAGTAAAATGTATACTATTCTTATTAAAATTGGAAATGATGATGGAATTATATAGTCAAAGTTTTCGATTTGAAACTTAATTAGCAAATGCAACAAAACTGGCAATGCAACAAAACCTGCATTTACCATGCATTTGCTAATTAAGTCCTTTTGTAAAAACATTATGTGATGGAATTACCAGTACATGCATTTGCTAATTAAGTTTCAAATCGATGTAATTAAGTTAATAATTACCAGTACATGGAATTACCAGTAAAACTTAATTAGCAAACATCTGTTATGGTATTTCCTCCCTTAACCTAAACCTGGAATACATTAACCAAGCCCAGTTTAGAAACCAATTTTTGTGTTGAAACTTATCAAGTCCTTTTGTAAAAACATCAGCAGTTTGCTCTCTGCTGAAACAATCTTTTTTGTTTCAATAACTCCAGCTAAAATCTTTTCTCTCACAAAATGAAGATCAATTTCTAAGTGTTTCGTTCTTTCATGAAAAACTGGATTAGCTTAATAGCAGCTTGACTATCACAAAAAACTTTGACAGGTATAAAATGTTCCCAGTTTAGGTCCTTTAAAATTTTAAGGACCCAAACAATCTCAGATGAAACATAAGCTAAAGCTATGTATTCAGCTTCTGCAGATGACTTAGAGAGGGTATTTTGTTTTTTTTACTCTTCCATGAAACTAATGAGCCATTTAGAAATAAGCAAAAACCAGTTACATATTTTCTAGTAACAACACATTTAGCCTAATCTGCTTCTACAAATGCTTCAACAGAAGTATTTGCAGATTTATGAATATGAAACCCAACCCAGGTGCACCCTTTTAAGTATCTTAATAGTTTTAAAGCAATTTTCAAATGAGACTTTAAAGGTTTATGCATGAACTGACTTAAACAATGAACTGAGTAATATATGTCAGGCCTGGTATGAGTAAGATAAATCAGTTTGCCAATCAACTTTTGATACTCAGTAATATTATCCAAAATAAGATCATTTTCAGTTGGCTCATTAGTAATAGTAAGATTACTTTCAAGAGGAGTAAAAGAAGGTTTGCAAGCTAGCAACCCAAACTCAGATAAGAGATCAAGACAATACTTTCTTTGAGAAAGACAAAGACCATTTTCAGTTTCTAAAACTTCAATACCCAAGAAATACTTGAGTTTTCCCTAATCTTTAATCTGAAACTTTGTTTTCAAAAACACTTTAAAGTTTTCAATAGCTTCAAGATTATTGCCAGTAATGATAATATCATCCACATAAACAAGCAAAACAACAAACATAACTGATTCACTTTTAATGAACAAGGAATAATCACTCTTACTCTATTTAAAGCCATTTTCAATTAATGCAGAATTCAACTTAGCATTCCACTGTTTGGGTGCTTGTTTCAACCCATACGGTGATTTCTTAAGTCTGCAAACTCTATTATCATTTTCATCAAAATACCCTTCAGGAAAAGACATATAAACAGTTTCTTCTAAATCACCATAAAGGAAGGTATTATTAATATCAAGCTGAAAAATAGGCCAAGACTCCTGAACAACTAAGTTAATGACACATCTAATAGTGACAATTTTAACAACATGTGAGAAAGTTTCATCAAAATCTACCCCTTATTTTTCATTAATACCTTTTGCTACAAGTCTAGCCTTGTATCTATCAATATCACCACTAGACCTATACAGTTGTACTTAATCTTAAACACCTATTTAGAACCAATAGCTTTTCTGCCAACAGGCAAGACCACAATATCAAAAGTATCATTACCATATAAAGCTTCCATTTCTTTATTCATTGCCTCCACCCAGTGCTGAAATTTGCAAGCTTCCTTATAAGTTTTTGGTTCAAAAGATTTATTTAACTCAGTTACAAAACATAAGTTGTCAAAACTTAACTTAGAGTAACCAACAAATTTTGCAAGGCCATATTTCACTTTAGAATCAACAACAAACTAATTATATTTTTTTGGAAAAACAGAAGTTCTCTCAGACTTTCTCAAAGGCTGACTTTGAAAATGTTGATTTGTTTATGTGTTTTGAAAACTAGTATTGATACCCTCAAAATTTGCAGTCTCATTATCATGAATATGGTCCAAGTCTGTTTCATCCTCATGAGTTGCAGCCCTCTCATTCCCTAAGGTAAAACCATTGGAACCATGAGAGTGCCCCAAATCACTCTCAGTTTGGTCAATAGTGGGACTACCATTAGGAGAGGAGTTGTTGCCCTCAACATGAGGAGATGCATTTTTATTTGATCATCACAGGGTATGTCATAGCCCTCATACACAACTTCATTAAATAAATTTGTATGATCCAGACCATGACTATCATTTTATCCACAGAAACAATTTTAATCTTGAAAGGAAAAACTTTTTCAAAAGAGTTAACATCTCTGGAATACAAAAAACTGTTTCCTTTCAAGATTGTATAGTTTATACCCCTTTTTAAAGAAGCATACCCTACTAAAACACATTTTTCTGATCTACTACTAAATTTTATCATAATTATTCAAAACAGTAGCAAAACAAAGACATCCAAAATTTCTCAAATGATTTAAAGAACATTTTCTATTAAACACTAGATTAAAACGAGATTTCCCATTCAGCACTGAGGAAGGCAACCTGTTAATTAAGTAACAAGCAGTAAGAATACATTCAGACCATAAGTTCAAAGGAATTCCCCCTGAAACATAAAGTATCTGAAAACATTAAGCAAATTCCTATGTTTCCTTTCCACAATCCCATTCTGCTGTGGGGTATAAGCACAAGATGTTTAATGTATAATATTATTTTTAGCACAAAACTCAGAAAACTTATGATTAACAAACTCAGTACCATTATCACTCCTAAAAGTTTTAAAGTTTTATTAAACTGATTTCTTATAAGATTGTAAAAGATCTTAATACAATCAAACACCTCATCTTAAGATTTAACCAAATAAACCCACACAGCTCTGGTAAAGTCATCCACAATGGTCAAAAAATATTTATAACCTTCTTTACTAACAACCCTGTAAGGACCCTAAAAATCAAGATGAACAAGTTCAGCAAGTACATAAGACTTGTGCTCACTCAAAGGAAGTGGTTCCCTAGTTTGTTTAGCCTTTAAATAAATTTCACAAGGTTCATTATCTTCTTTATTTACAAAATTAATGTCATTTCTAAGCATTGCTAAGATTTGATCAGAAGATGACCAAGCCTGCAATGCCATAATCTTTTAGACAAATTACAAGTAGACTAAAATTCTCAAATTTTAAGTTTATATCTTTGTTAATACAAATAAACCATAAAAAAATTATTTATATTTTACGATCTTCTAATGTTTTGTCGATAACAAACGTAAAATCATTTTAACGAAATAAATAAAATACGTAAAAGTTTTGAGCCAATAGTTTACTAACACACTTAGTAAATAAGTTATATAAAACCAAAGACATTTTATAAAACACTAACAAGTAATATTGTTTACATCTTATAGAAATGTGTAATAAGTAATAGTGTTCACAATGGGTAAGTAATGGGTTAAAACCAAAGTCCATAACCCATGATCTATTGACTAGGTACAATGAATCTTGTTGGGTAAGAACCAAAGTCCATAACCCATACCTATGGAGCATGATCCATAACCCATGACCCATTGCATGACATCATGCATGAAGTCATGTTGGATATTATCCATGATCCATGACCTAAAGTCCATGACCCATGACCAAAGATCCATAACCCAATGACTAGGTACATTGCATCTTGTTGGGTATCCATGATCCAATGCCCATGACCCATGGTCCATAACCCATAACCCATAACCCAGTTTGCAACCCAAAATCTGGACTAAACTAACCCAGTAGCCGGATCGCCGATCCGTGATTTTCACTAGCCGGATCCCTCTCGGTGAGGATCCATCAAACCGGGACAAGAGACACATTTGCCTATAAATAGTGAGCCATTTCTCTTGCTCACTACCACTCTTAGATATACTTTCTCTGAATATTCTAACCTCACTAACCACGGATCCAAATGATCATTCTATGCGCTTTATCTTTGTGTGATTCTCTAGGTTCCTCTTAAAGGCGAGATCACCACCTCTTGAAGACGCAAGCTCAAGGTCATGAGTTGCTAAGCCGTCATCATCAAGACTCTTGAAGTGCATCTTGTTGATAGTTCTTTCCTCCTCCATAGAAGTGTCGTGTTGAAGGCATTAGTGAATGGTGCCGAAGGTGTACAATCGATATGGTGCGTCGATGTACAAGTTGTGTAGTTTAGGTTAAAGAATGTTGATATCCTTTCTAGTATTGTAAAAAGAAGTGTGTCTCCTTTGGGTAGGTGTGTTGTGGTGTAATGTTGGGTAGTAGTTCCTCCTTTGTAATGAAACACGGTATCTAGCCTTGTACCGGATAAAGTGTAGGCGACGTTGTGATAGGTTTGGTTCTACCTCGTGGAAGAACTCGTTGTCTAGCCTTGTACCGGATAAAGAGTAGGCGATGTTGTGAAGGCTTCTCCGCCACATTAAGGAGCTTGTGTTGTGTAGTGCTTAGAAACTCTCGAGTGGGTACTCGGGGAGTGGAGTAGGCAAGGAAGGTGTCCTTGTAATGAACCACTATAAATACCGTGTCGTGGTTTTGTGTTCCTTTACTCTTTATCTCTTGCATTACTTACTTATATATTCATCTATCAATATCCAACACACAATCTAAATAGATTGACATAAGTCGATCTAAATACTTTAAAACAAAGTTTTAATCGGTAAAACTATTCAACCCCCCTTCTAGTTTTCCACAATTGGCATCAGAGCTTCGTTACCAAGTTTCCTAGAGTATATTGTACTTTAAAAACTTGATACGATCCGTGTATGTTTGAAAACTACAAAGAATGAAATTTCTTAAAACAAAAATTCATGTTTTAGAAATGTTTATATTTTAAACAAAATGTTGGATAGTGATAGATCATTTTAACATCTTCTTTTGAGAAATCTTCATGCTAGGATTCTTTCAACGACTTCGCTCTATCCAAAGAAAAATGAAATCAACACCCAAAGAAGAATCCAAAGTATTCACTACTTGCTTTTACAAAATAAGATAAAGGATTTTAAAAGCTCATGAAGCATTTCGCGTTTATGATTTTCAAAAATCACAAAAAGAAAAAAGGTATGTTCTCCTAACTACAATTAGTTAATCTAAAAACATGCTAATTGCTTATAGATAAAATAATGATATATGCTTCTATATTATGTTAAGTAATATTATAAAAAGGATTTGACATGATTCTTATCTTTTCTCTCAACTCATGGTTTACTCATAAAAAGGAACCTCGTCAAATGTGTTTAGTAAACACGAAGACTCGCCAAACCTTGTATCACATTTATAATAGATAAACCCTAAGGTATAGAGCAAAACCTTTGGCAAAAATTGAAATAAAAAACTCCTGCGTCAAAATTATCAAAGCCACTGAAACTATTTTCTTACTGAATAGCCGGATCCCTCGACTATAACTAGCCGGATCCCTTTTTCAAGGGATCCGTGGGAACCGGCACATCAGCAAACATAATAAGTCTTTGATAATTCACTGTGCACTTCCACTCTCCACTTTACTCTTTCATACACGACCCTAAACACAACACTACTGTTCCTAAGAGCTTTTTCTTCATCAATCCAAGCAATCCAATCACTTGTGTAAGTCTTATCTTCACTAAATTGTGATTTCCATTCTTAAGTTCCTAGTTATACAATTTTTACATCTTTAGAATTTTGATTCAAGTGGGTTTGTTACAATTTGCTATCACATTGTTTTTAATTAGCTATCTAAGATAACTAATCAAATGACAAAATTGTTAATACAAATTAGAACTCATAATGAATTCAAAAGGGATGTTTTGAGCAAAATTGTGATGAACCTCAAAAGAAAATATTCTCATAATTAACAACACATTATGGTTTTATTGTTTAGGATCAATCACGCCTAGTTCCAGAAAACAAGTATCAAGACACCACTTATTATGTACTGATGCATCACCGAAAGGATGGTCTTAACCCTAAGGATCGAAAAACCTTCAAAATGCTCCAAAAACGGTTATTTCATGAAGGTCGTGTGGTTGATCAATCTTTTCTCAATGGTACCGATATTCCTGAAGTCTTTTCTAGGATCAAATTTTAGTGTCTCCTCCATATCAACGAACAAATATGTCCCGTGTTTGTCCTCGAGTTTTACAAGAGCATTCATTAGAAATGATAATTGAACCATCTCCATTGCCTTTGTCATCAACGAGCACAACTACACCTTAACTCTTTCCGAGCTTGCCCGATTTCTCCGCATCCCATACCATGGGGTGTGTATGTATTCCAATGATTGGTCACTCGCCAAAATCCATGATATGGTTGATGATCACGAGGTCTATTTCACCCCTCTTCATGAACCCGCCACGATAAGAGATGCCGTATTCATCCAAAGAACCTCTCAAACCCTAGTCACTAGGAATTCAAAAGTTATCCACCGAGATCCCTTTCAAATGGAGCTTTTTGAGATGTTCCCACTTTACAAAAAATGGGAACAAATTCTTAGGGAAAATGTTCTTTGCTTGGTTGGAAATAAGGATCATCCAAATGCATGTCTTGTGTACATGATTTTTCTCCTCGTCAATGAAACTCCATTCAACCTTGCATATTACATGGTCAAAAGGATGGCTAGTGTCTTTAGGACGAAGAAAATGGTTCTTCCATATGCTATGCTTCTAACCCACCTAGCAAACTTTGTCTTTGATTTGGAGCCCTCTCCCTTGACGGATGATCATTTCTTTTGTAATCGGGTCATGGTACCTCTCACCGAGGAAAGAACATCAAGGTTCATGGTTGATGGGAAAAGGCCTCATCCACCAACCGACTCATCCGAGGAAACAGAAGGAGAAGTAAGCAACCCCATCAACAACTACCATCTCGACCCTATCTCATACATTGATCAATTGCCCGAAATTCCAAGTCCTTCCCAAGAGTTTCAACAAACAAAAGGAATGTTCAAATGCATTGCTCATTTCCTCATGGGGAAGAAGAAAATATGAAGATGAGATGGAAGTTTGAAGGTGATTTGTATGATCCCTATTTGAAACATGTGATGTATGTCTTAAACAATGTTACTTTTATTTGGTAGAACTAAGTAGTATGTCGTAGTATGTTGAAAAACATGGATACTTTAACTTAGATCATCTTAATAGGAATTTTACCACTTTTGATCTCGTATCAAAAGTTGGTCGTCATCCTAGTTACATGCCTATATGTTGTTTTTACATGCCATGCTTGCTAGGCTTTACTCACATACATCAATGCTTGCTGTAGAAATCATTAGTTTCGAAATTCAATACGTAGCACGCCATCTGTTAAGAAAACTGTCCTAGATGCCGGATCCCTGGGCTATAACTAGTCGGATCCCTCAAATGAAGGATCTGTGGGATCTGGGTGGACAGAAGTGCTATTTTAGCATCCTTGCATCAATCCAACCTTCCAGATCTTAATAGACCAGTTAAACATGATACATTAGGATCACTTAAGTCTTCCTCAAGCTCAGTAGATCCCACATTCACTCATGGATGACTTAAGATCACATTCAAGGTGTTTTTGATTTATCATTACTTCAAAATTCACCATATTTTCGCTCCAATATTTACACATTGTTTCTCCCATCTCAAAACATTCTCAGTTTTAGCAAATTGATTTTAGTCATCTTATCTTAAAATGGTCTAAAAACTAGTTTTTCATTTATTGTGATTTTTAAGGAATTTTCTATATTTTCCTTTGATCACCATCTGGTCTCTATGATCATTTACCATACTCTAAACTCTTAATATCATCCTTGATTACTCATTGGTACTCATAAAAACTCCATATCCCTTCATAAAAATCATCATTAGCTATCCTCACTCATTATACTTGAACATTTAAGTCTTATACCATTTAAGATACCTGAGGAAACTTAAACACTCAAGATATGTAGGTACTAGACCTTGATAGAACCTCATCACTCTCATTCTTTGCTTCTGAGAGCCGGATCCCTGAACTTAAACTAGCCGGATCCCTAAAGTTAGGGTTTCGTAGGAACCGACAGAACATAATGTTTAAATCTTACTTAACACATTCATTTTAAACTCTCTTTGGTAATCTAAACACTCCAATTTGTCTTAAATGACTCCCTAGGACAGAACAACACTATAGTTGACTTTAGTACATGCAATTTAGAGAACCTTAATGGTCTAAGCTTTAATTCATTCACTTAAGTTAATCCTTTATAAACCAAGTGTGTTTGTGTTTTCATATCACCATTCGAACCTTCACTCTCAGTAGCTAAAACACTCTTCACCCCCTACTTTTCACCATGACATAAGCATCTAGTACAACCTCATCAACCAAAGGTTCTTCCAAAAAAAATGCTCGTGTTGTTCAAGAAATCTCCTCAGCCGAGTCATCACCCGTCAAAATTTCAAACACTAGAGTTCCTTCTCAACAAACTCAACCAACCAAAGCCAGGAAAACCGCTCGAATTTATAACACCCTGAAACCGGGCCTAAGCGTTTTATTACAAGAATGCCATTTGAATGGTTGACCATGACTTCTATAAGTTCAAAGGACTTACGGGATTGGTTAGTAAAAGCCGATAGTCAATATATAAGTATAAATGTTATGTAAATGGTTATAGAAAATATGATGTGTCACCTTCATAAAGTAAAGGTACTTAAGGGACCTAAGTTGCCAAGTGTTAAATGTGTTAATAAGTGTTTGTGGCTAAAATGGAATGAAATGGGACTTGAGGGACCTATTGTGCCAATTAGGAAAACTCACCTCCTACAATAATCTGGATACTTCAACTAGTATCATAAGATTTCCAGAAGATATGTGTGTGAGTTAGGTGTGTCGAACCCTGAGGAAAAGAGGAGGAGACCATCATGTCTTGATAGTCAAATTGAAGAAGGACTAATGGTCTAATACTAGTAATGTGCCCCTAGTGATAATCTATATGAAAGTAAGTAGCTTCAATTATGGTGAATTAATGATTTATAAATTAGGGTTCATGTACCCTAATTAAAGAAAATTGGGTAAAGATGTTTATAAGTTAAATCAAAAGTTATGATGAATATGGGTTAAGTATTATTGGGTTTAAGCTAATAATTAATGGGGTTAATTATCATATAATCATTGGATGGTTATGTGATAATTAGAGATGTTTAAGGAAGAGCTATGATTGTGGTAATCATAGTTAAGTAACTTTATTATGTGTTTATGATAATAGTGATTTGGCCTAGATTGCAAGGGTGGAGATGATGATGATGTCTTTGGTTTCACTAGCTTGGAATCAAGGTAAGTAAACCGATCATTATGTGTTGTTATATGATTCTACACATTATATGTTATGTGATTTTGTTATGCTAAGGAATGGGGTAGTTGAATATATATGTTTATGTAAAGTATGGTTGAGACTATTTTGGCTTAATTAGTCATGAAGGTTAGGCAAGGTGGATTAGGCTAAGGTAAGTTGATGTTTGACCCATAGGAAATGTTTACTTAAGTGAATCAAGGTACGTGTTAATGTTCAATGATTTGCAATGGTTAATGAGTTATGATGTATAATGTATGAATGTCTATGATACCATGTTATGAATGCAAAACTTACTAAGCCTTGTGCTTACGGTTTAAGATGTTAATGTTTTGTAGGTTTAAACGTGAAGGAAAGGAAATGCTTGGAACTAAGGGTTAAGGTTGGATTATGCGAAAGGTTAATGGATTGATAAGAAGGTAGAGCTTGGGTAGATACCGAGCTCATGACAAGGTTGTCCCCCGAGAGTCATAAAAGGTTTAATGTTTATATTGTCAAGTCTTTGTGATGGTTAAGAGTCATTTTACATGTTTTAATGTATTTTAAAAAGGTTATGTTAAAGTTATCTATACTACTTTATAATGCATTTAGGCCTTCTAAAATTAGAAGGCTTAAAAATTCAGACTTTTTTACTTGCTTATTATGGAAAGAGTTTTTCTAACCAAAAATTAAGATAAGGAGCTCCAATCATGAGATGACATGTGTCACTTCTTAACAAACTCCGAGCCTAACTTCTAACAAACTCCAAGCCTAACTCCTAACCACTAAAAATTAAGATAAAGAGCTCCAATTATAAAATGACATGTGTCATTTCTCAACTAAAAGTTCATATTTATTTTTAAATTAAAATATCTTTTATCTACTTATTTTTTTATAATCTAATTTCACCATATTTTCTAAAATTTTATGCTCTTTAATTCAACATCTATTTTGATATATTTTATGAGTTTTAGTTTTATATTTTTAATGGGTTTATTTTATTTTAATTCAAATTTTTACAACTTTAACCTTTATTTCATTTATTTCAATCAATATAATCTTGATTCGTCAAAATCATATACTTTTGGGGTAGTGTTTGACGCGTAAGAGATTGCGAGGGTATTTTTATATGCGGGAATAATGATGTCGCGGAAAGCTACGGGAAAGTTACGGGTAACCCAAACAAACACTTACAACTAACACATATACATTCGAAGTGTTGTGAAACGAATTCACTAAACGGGTAAGCAAACACATATAACTATACTTATCGCCGCCGCTGTGCGCGGGTATCCGACTAGTATTCTAAATGGGTCAAAATGGGTGTTTTGGCAAAGAAACCCGTATACTTGTAAAGTACGTTTCCGTGGATCTTTGAGACCACGAGTATTATGATGATGAAGTTTTATGATGTGTAAATGATTTCTGGAAGTCTTCATGTAGAGTCGTGTTCGGGAAGTTAGTTTTTCGGAAATTTTGCAAAAGCTCTTCCCTGAGCATAGATCTTAAGATCTATGCTCAATCTAGAAATTTTAAGTTCAAGAGTTTCTTCCCTGAGCATAGATCTTAAGATCTATGCTCAATCCAGAAATTTTAAGTTCAAGAGTTTCTTTCCTGAGCATATCTATGCTCAGACCAGAATTTTTATAAAGAGTTTTTAGATTTTTATCATCTTTGAAAAATCATATGTTTTAAACCGTAAGTCATCACGGGTCGTGCCACCCGTCGTTATAAAGGTATTTGAGTATAGTTTCATTTAAAAATAATATCATCTTTGAAAAATCATATGTTTTAAACCGTAAGTCATCACGGGTCGTGCCACCCGTCGTTATAAAGGTATTTGAGTATAGTTTCATTTAAAAATAATCTTAAGGTATGAGCATTCATGGAATGTTTGTCAATGGTCGAAAGAGTAACGGAGTGTTCGATAAGGTTAAGTCATTTTCGCGCAAAAGTTTCAAATATTGAGTATTTAAAGTCGTGTCGTTCACGGGGTGTTACAACTTGGTATCAGAGTTTCGGTTTAAGTGAATTAGGTTGCCACTGTAGGGTTTCCTAGTCTTAAACCACTAATAGTTGCATGTGATATAAGTTTGTAGATATGTGAAGTGTATTGATGCCTTACTTTTAAGGCGAAGTTAGTGTTTAGGGTAGAATTGAGATAAGTAAGTAACTTAGACATAGATTAGTATTTGAAGGTATGAGGTAAGAGCCATAGACTATATGATTGAATGCATTAATAATGTTATAACACTTATCAGTTAAGTGTTAAGTATTGTTAAGTGAAAGCATGTGTGATAATAAGTCTATAGTAGTTCGTTACGTGTCTAACTTTCACATGTATGTGATTGATTGCGTGATGTATAGAAGTATATGAGATGAGATGGATACATTTACATGTATAATATGGTAAGCCTATGAGGAAGTATAATTATTGAGAAAGCTTGAGATGAAGCATAAAAAGATAATGAAGTGTGATATAGTGAAGTATGCTTATAGCTTGATGCATAGAAAGATAAGATAAAGTTTAATTGTGGTAGTTATATTGAAACCAAAAAATTGATGTGATAGTGAGTAAATAGTAGAAGCATGGTTGCTTTCATGCTTAACAAAAGAGATGAGAAAAGTTAAAGTGCATAGTTATGATGTGATAAGATTATGTTACATATAAAACATGATAAGTAGAATATGCTAGTAATGAATGCTCGATGCATGATTAAAGTTTAAAGAGTGAAGTAGTATGATATGGCTTTATTGCCAATGAATAGATGAGATGAATAAAGTTTGTGAACAAGAAAGTAAAGATAAGTGGTATAGTAAAAACATGACGAGATCATGTTAATAGTTTAAAATGTGTGAAGAGTAAAAGTATAATAGTGAGTGTGTTATAGGTTATAGCTTATATGAGGTCACAAGAAAGTAAAGTTGAGTAGGCTAAAGTTGTGATAGATAGAAGATAAAATGTGTGAGTCAACTTGAGGTTGAAAGATGATTAGTAGATTGCATTGTGAGAATGCAAGTATAATAATAGGGGAATTGCATATATATCCTTCCAAAGACTTAAAATTACATATATATCCAACTCAAAATCATAATTACATATATATCCTTCTTAAGCTATATAAATATCATATATATCCAAATTAATAACTTTAATGTAACTAAAACAAGAAAATACATAAATAAGCATACATTGACTATTATACCCTTATTCTTTTTCATCTTCTTTGCTACAATAACCACTCACAAACCATAACGTAATTAGTCAATTGCAAGTATCAGTTTTGAAACTAAACGGTTATGATTATAATTTTAAGTGTTTGTAGTTTGATTGGAATGTATTACTTATTTTATTAATGTTATTATTCAACCCATATACATCTTCTAAGCGTGCCCATATCTGATATGTAAGTATAATAGTTATACTCAATTGGGTGTCAAAAATCATGGTTAGGTAAAAGATCAATCCACAATAGTGGAGTGATACTAATAGTGAAGTGATAATGACTGATGAAGGTGTGAACAAAAAGAGTAATAATTACATGTAAAATTAAATCGTCTTCCATTAGGAATTAATTTAGTTTTAGTCTGGGGAAATATTAATTTCAATATGCATTGAAATAGAGTTTATGGGTAATATTGTGGCCTTTTATTAGAAATGATGAGATTGAAATTTTCAAATCTATAATTGTTGGTTTGTACGTAATAAACAAAAATGGTGGTTTGGTTTTTGTGCTGGTATAATTAGAGTTGATAAGAATGACATTTGGTATGTGGAAAAAAAAGGGTATATTAGTCAATATGTGATTCATTATATATTATTTTGTTTTAATTAAATAAAAGTTAACAATTTGGATATATATGACATTTATATAGCTTAAGAAGGATATATATGTAATTATGATTTTGAGTTGGATATATATGTAATTTTGAGCTTTTGGAAGGATATATATGCAATCTCCCCTATAATAATTGACAAGTATTATATAGAACTTGTCTTGATAAATGTAAAAGTGATAGTGGGAGTTGAGATTGCATGAGGCAATGAGATAGTAGTATGTACTTAATGATAAAAGTACATAAAAGATAAAGTGAGTAAAGATGATAAGATATAGATAGCTTGGATCCAATGCTCTAGTTATGGTGTCCTTCGGGATGGCCTAGCTTGCCTTTATGGCATGGTTGATAGCTTGCCTTTATAGCATGGTGTTATAGCTTGCCTTTATCGTGTTATAGCATGGTTATTAGCTTGCCTAGGTGGCATGGATGTTAGCTTGCCTTATGGCATGGTTGATAGCTTGCCTTTATGGCATGGTGGTATAGCTTGCCTTTCAGGGCATGGTTGTTAGCTTGCCTATCTTGGCATGTTGTTTAGCTTGCCTTCGTGGATGTATAAAAGTTTATTGAGATTGGATCCAGGGCTAGAAAAAATGGATAGTGAGTAAGTATGAGTGTTGTGTCGGGTGTGGATAAGTAGGATGATTTATAACTTCATTATTTGAATGGATTGGGACACCTTTTCATTTAAGTAGTGAAATTGTGAATCACCGAACCATAAGTTTATATTTCTTGATTTACATCTTTTGGGACGCCTTTCCATGTAAATGAGAAAGTATAAATGAGTGGGCTTATGTGTATCCGATATGACATGCGTATAGTTAAGAAATGAGAAAGATAAGATTTAAAATAAGTTAAATATTATAAGAAATGAGAAAGCGGGTTTATGATAGTAGTGAGGTTATGTGTAAAACCTTAAAATAGATGTCTAAAGCGAAAGTTATTTTATAAATTAAAAAGATTATAAGTTGAAGATAGAGCTAGATTTGCCTTGAGGCAAGTGATAAGCGTGATAAGAGCTAGATAGTGTTAGCACATTTATGAAAAAGGTGATGATATGAGTTAATGCTTGATGTTATAGAGTTATATAATTGAATTTTCCGAGTGACTTATCGTCTCTGGCGAAAGTGTCTAAAGAAAAGTAATATGAGAAATGACTACGGAAGTCATAAATTAAATAAATTAAGAGTTGAGATAAGGTTATAGTGTGCCGTGAGGGCTTGTATAAAGTGAAAAAGGACCATGGTGGTCGTAAAATTTATGAATTATGAGAAAGTTATAACGATACATATATGCTATAGTAAGATGATTGATGAAATTGTAGAATGATGATAGTAGAGTACGAAAAGTATTGACTAGATTTGAGTTATGTAAAGTTAAAGTGGTACGTAAGTGACCAAATATGTGGTCAAATGTTAAGTGAGTTAGTTACGGACATGTTTAGTAGTGTATATTTATGTCTTATGTGACATAATGACATTAGCAAGAACCGTTTGGTTATAGACGAGAGATTTCAGGGACGAAATCTAAATAAGGAGGGTAGAATTATAACACCCTTGTAAGATATAGGATTTCACAAACACACTAAACCATGATCAAAGTTGGGCGTTCAAGTATGTTTAGAGAGAAAGTTCTAGAGAGAGAAGGAAGAGAGTTGGGAACTATGTGAAACAAAAAAATGGTATTGAGCTCCAACCCTACCTTGGGAGGTAGAGGTATTTATAGTTTTACAAACAAACGCCACCTACGGGTGTGGATCGGACATATAGTGGTAAAGACCCGTCCGTCCTCCACGGTGTTACAAGACAAACAACTTAATAATATAACTAGACTACGAATACGAGCTTTCTAACGAATACAATACTTGAGGTGACCGACTCTTTAACGACTGAATTTTCTAATTCCTAACAATCTCCCACTAAGGGAGGTCACCTCAATTTACAATGAATACAAACAGAAATTACATTAGATTTCTCGAGGATTCTTGATTAAGTCCTTTGCTCAAGAGTCGTAGTCTTTGATTCTTCATGTTTTGCATATTTGGATAATTCGGTGGAGGTCTTTAATCGATCCACGTGATGATGAGCTTTGAGCCGGTGATTGAGATCATCACCAACATAAATCTTTGACTCTTCCATTGTGGTGTTGGTATTATGTGATGTTGTGACTTTTGGACCGGCATGCTCACATTCGGATCATGATGTATTCTCATCGAGTAGCGGGCATTTATTGATTCATGATATTGGTAGCAGCGAAGCGTAAGCATGGAGTGAAAATATCGAGTCATTGATGCACTAATCATGATTTCTTTCGAGATGAATGTGTTGAGTGAGCATGCGGCTATGGATTGACCGCTTCATTCTCGATCACCGCAAACGACGGGCGTACTCGCATACAACAGCTAGCAATAAAGTGCACAAAATGTCTTTGATCACTTTCGTTAAATTGAGGTACACGCCCACGGTTCCCGTTGATCAAGACATGTCTCGCCTATGATCGTGTATAATTTAGAAGAATTTCCTTGATGTGGTTTCGCAATGCTCTAGTGTTCTCAAACCGGAACGCCTCAAAGAGGACAACACGGAGTGAGTGAACCAATAATTGAGATTCACCGATTGATAAAGAGATTTGAAAACAATCGTGTATTGCTCAATAGAAATTGCTTTTGCAATTCAACGAAGGTTTTAATGAAGATCAATTATCAATCATAAACACCTTTTGATTTGAAATATTAGTACACGGTCGATGTGCTAAAGAAAAGAGTTTTTTTATGTTAGGAATTAGAAATTCCAGGTATTAAAGAGTCGGTCACCTCAAGTATATGTAATCGTTAGAAAGCTCGTAGTCGTAGTTCTTTTAAGATAAGTAGTATTTAGTTAAGTAACACCGTGGAGGACTGACGGGTCTTTACCCACTCAGATGCCTCGATCCACAACCCAATGTGTGGCGATTTATGTAAGACTATAAATACTCTCTACCTCCCAAGGTAGAGTTGGAGCTCATAATAATATCTTTCACTTTCTCTCACTAAGTTCCCTAAACCTCTAACTTTCTCTCTAGAATTCCATTTATACGCCACTTTGTGTTATGGTTTGATGTGTATGTGAAAACTAATATTCTACAATTGGTATCAAGAGCCATGGTTAGATCATATCTTGCACATCTTTGGATTTTAGTGGCTTTTAGGTGGTTTTGAGTTTGAAAAGTTTAGTGGTTTGTTCATCATTTGGTTGAGTTCTTGCGCTAAAGCTTGGATTTTGTTAGTACTTTTATGTTTAGAATCATCACAAGTGTTTAGGTTTTCATTTGGTAAGCTTGAATCATCTTGGTTGGGTTGTTTTGGATTAAAAGTGATGTTTATGTGGTTTTTCTTGCTAGCGACTTGATATACGGATTTATTTCTTCAGCGACTTGCTTCACATATTTGTAGCTAGTTACGCTTTGGAGCTAGCGACTTAGACCTAGCGATTAACGACAAGTAGTGGACTCTCACCACGGGTAGCGACAGTGGTAGCGACTTGGTCCAGAGCGAGTTGCTCTTTAGCGACTTGAATCTTTAGCGACTTGTGTAGCAATTGTCGCCAAAATTTTGCTAGCGACTTGAAGCTTAGCGAGTTACTACTAGCGACTTGCATTTGTCTAGCGACTTGGGACTTTAGCGACTTGGGAGTGTAGCGAATTAGGTGTTAGCGACTTGGTGCATTATCTTCTAGCGACTTGGGTGATTGTTTACGGTTTTCTCTTGATTTAGTAAAATCCCGTGAAAGAATCTATTTCCGGTTTAATCATAGAGTTATAAAATCCGTATAATCTGTTAACATGTCTACCAACGTTCCTACTATCATCTCCATCATTGTCGAGGATGTTCAAGCACTGGTTCGGATACTCGTCCACCCATGCTTGATGAATCGACTACGATTCTTGGGCTCAACGAATCGATTGTCTTGCCTTGGAAAGGAAAATGGTGTCAACATTCTCAAATCCATTGATGAAGGACCGTATCGAGTTGAGACGACTAGAGATATACTTGATACTAATGAATATGGAACTTCTATTTACGGAATGGACAGACCTAAAATGTATGATGAGCTTGATGATAAGGAAAAAAGAGATTCGATGCGACATCGTGGCTTCTAACATTGTTCTTCAAGGTCTTCCTAAAGACATCTATGTCGATCAATCACAACACCGAAGCAAAGGCGATGGGATAATGTCAAGATGCTTCTCTCGTGTTCGAATTAACTATGGAAGACAGAGAATCACAAATCTATGACGAATTTGAACACTTCAAGATGAAACCAGATGAGAGTGTCTATGAGTACTATGTGAGATTTCATAAGTTGGTGAATGATATGAGGAACATCGAATGACTATGCCCAACATTCAATTGAACTCAAAATTTGTGAACAACATGAATCCGAATGGCACAAGTTTGTCACCTCTGAAGCTCACTAAAGGATTAAAGAATACAAACTATGAGCAACTCTATGCCTTCCTCCTTCGAATGAGAGACATGCCATGTTTGAAAAGAGGATACTTGATCGGTTCAAAGGTCGTGAGAAACAAGCTCTACAAATGATTCAACCGCTTTTTTCACAAATGATGGAATTACCACCAATGCTTCTCAAGGTGTACCCACGAAGATGATGATCACAAACCCATTTCGATCCAAGGTTCAAGCAACTCGATGCAAATCTTGTCATGGAACATTTCATCACTCAAATTGACACTCATGGTTAAAGAAAACAGACACTTTCACCTCACCAACAAACTTCACACTCGCAATGAAATCGAACCGCCTCCAATCTTCACAACCATGCTTTGATCGAGATGGAAAATTATGGGCGCCAGTTCAGAAAGACAGATGATCGGGGAAGAGGTGGAGTGGTAGAGGTTATGTTGGTAACCGAATCGAGGAAGGAATGGTAACCAAGGTCAAGCTAAGCCGATCAAATGTTATAACTGTGGTGGTGAGGGACACATTGCAAGAAACCGCACATCTCCAAAGCGTCCATGAACGCCGATTACTTCGAGATAAGATGTTGCTTGTACAAGCTCAGACAATGGTGCCGCTTTGGATGAAGAGGAATTGTCGCTTCTTCTGAGGGCAATGCCAAGACCTATGATGCGTATGTGGATGAGCAAATTTATTCAGGAGATAGGTCACAATCATCGAATGCTTTTCAAGTCGGCGATTGTGATGCATACGACTGATGTGGATGATGGACCCACCGCACACACAATTTTATGGCTAGCATTTCTCCAATGGTTTCTCTCAAGGTCTCTTCTTCACCACAAGTCGGCTCATCCAAAGACAAACTCATCTCGGAGGTATTAAAACTATATGATGTTGTCGATGTGCAATGATGCATGACAAAGTACTATCAATCGAAACTATTGAATCAAATGTTGAAGATATGGGTAATATCGATATTGTCCCATATGATCAATATGTGAAACAAAGTGAAAGTGAAGTTGTACCAAGTGATGCATCTTCTGCATCAACAATGACTATGTTTTGATGAATACACCGCATGTGCCCTTGATGATTCCGTAATCTCCGAACTAAATGCCTATAAAGAACGTGTTGCTATTTATGAACAACGTGCAAAATTTGAGTTGACCACTCGTGAGCGGAAATGGATGACCAAGTGCGTATAGTCATTAGAAAAAGTAATTTTAGAAGAAGTATTGAAACAAGAATTAAGTTCCTTGCAAGAAAAGCTTTCTAAAACAATTAAGCAAAAACAAGAACTTCAAGAAAATGTGAAAATGCTTAAGCAAGAATTTAATGCAAAGGAATCAAAACTCTTGAGAGATTTTTCTAATCGAAAACTTTGAAAACAAACTTGAAAACAAGTTGTACATACAAGGAAACACCATTCAGACCGCTCACATGGTCACTAAACATAGAGTTCTAAGCGATAAGCATAGTGTTCCCATTTTAGATAAACCCAACCCCGAGTACGGAAAGATAGCAAAAGCATTTCAAGGTGTGATCTATGATGGCAATGAGATTCTTAAACCTAGACAAAAACCTAGTTGCGTTGAGTGCATGAGGATGATAAGAAACTAGATGAAATCACTAGGGAGAAGATGAATAAGAAACTAAATGATCCTAAATGCAAAGAGAAAAAATAATTATCACTCCTCATGACTACAAGAAGGAAAATCGGATTTCTTGAACAAGTTTAAGTCTTAGACACTTGTTAACTCCGAACAAGTCTTCTCGAAAATGGATTTAGATAAGCGAAAGTCGAAAATATTGTTGAAACAAACCCTCCCTTTGAAAAATGCCTAGAGCGACCGTGTATTCTCCTAATACACCAATGCATCTTGTTCCTAGAACAATTGCCACTAAAAGCAAGACCTTAATTAGCCAATACGTTATATTTCAACTATTTGTTGATTTTGAGAAAACTTGCAAGAAAAGGATCACACCCACGGTATAACTGAAAGAAAGGGTTTTAAACAAATGAAAGAATGTTATTTAATCGAGGTCATGCCTTTTTAAACTTCTAAAAGATCACTTTGAGAGTCTTAAAAGGGATAGAAACCGATATTAAGGAATGGAAAAGGAATTTGATGCAATGATTGTTGAAGTCGGTGACTATGAGCGTGCACTAAAATATAATGAGATTGAGAGGAAGAACTTGCATACATTAAATGAGACTCTTATTGTGAATGTGTTGCTCAAGATGTGTTTTTCATCGCTCAAATTGCTCTATTAATGCTTCCCAATTTCATGAACTATCTGCTGCCTCGAAGTCTCCCATGACCGTGTCATTGAGCTTGAAAAACTAATTCTAAACTTAACGAGAAAATTGAACCGGATGATCACGACAATTTGGTTAAACATTTTTCTAAATTAGAGGTTGAGCATTTTAACTTACAACTAAAATATCAACATCTTAAAGAAAATGTCAAACTTCAAATATCAAGACATCCTCGGATGCTCCGAGTTTGATGCGTTTTCAAATTAACAAACGTGATGAATGATTCAAGCTCATTGCAACACGATCGTAAAATTGAAAGCCCAAATCTCTCAATTAAAGGGTCAAACGAACAATATGACAGCTCCCAAATACCTCCTCCTTTAGACTCTCGAATTCTCAAACGTTTCATCTTCAAAACCTAGTAAATGCATTACAAGAAGAAAATGAAAGTTTTCTAGAAGAAAATGAAAAGGTTAAACGTCATTTCAATGAGTTATTTGAATCTATAAAGGTCACCAGTAATAAAAATAACGAACAAATAGCTTCATTGCAAAAGGAAATTGAGAATCAAGAGTCGTAAAAGGGAAAATGCCCATGACCAATGGGGAGAATGGTGCATCAAAGGTTCACTCGCTTAATAAATATGCTTTGTCTGTGAAATATGTCCTCCTCATCTCGTGAACAACAAACTTGTTGCTCAAACATACTTCTCATCCCTTAAGGATTGCCTAGAATGTCTCGCGAGATTGTTGAAGAGGATAAGTTAGAGAAACCTTATGATAATGCAATTGGACATGCATGCTTATATGCCAAACGATCTCAAGAAATCTTAGAATGCTTGATCACAATATGCCCAAAGTCATTAGGAGAGAGAGTTAATCCTCTGATTCCATGTTCGATGCCTAATGCCAAGTATGATATTCATTCTATTCCCAATGCCTTGAATGTGAACCGTAGTGTGCCTCTAAGTAGTTCAGATTCCAGATCTGTCAATGCTAAGAAAGAGAACTCAAGTGTACCTTCTAGGAGGAATACAAATATCAAGACTTCTAGTTTCAAGAAAGTGAACCTTAGTGTGCACGCATGTAGTTCGAGATCCCAAAGACATCTAAACAGTGATGCAAAGAGTAGTAAAACCAACTAATGTTCCCATTCCTCTACAGGAGTAATCAGTGACATTAAAGGGAGCGAGTCAAAGTCTCAAGACAATACAAGGAATGATAGGACCTCGCAAGCTAAGAATGTGCACTTTGGAAAAGAGAAGAACAATCTAGGAACTTTATGTTTGAATCGAATAAAATGAATTGTGTTGATTCTAGTATTAGCCTTAGGCGCATCTGTAATTAATTCAATTCGATACTATTTGCAAACCTTGTAGTGATGTCTCGCTGAATTTCGCCTCTAATCATGAATGTGGTGTTAATGTTCGCCTAATGATGTTAATTGTCAAGTTAATATTGTTAATGCTAAAATTTTTATGCTAAGAAGGCTAAAAGGCAAAACGAATGAAAGTTAGAAAATAGTGGAAACCCAGGGAAGAACATTCAAAGAAAATAGGCTATTATTGGATACACGCTGGTCATAAGACTAATCATATAATGCCCACTAGAAAATGGATGCCTACTTGGTAGAATTATTCCTTAAGAAGTGATCACACCGTGAATGTGGCTAATACTGACACTAGTATCGCATCTATTTACAATGATTCCATTGCCTCATTTTCCGATATGAATGCTTCTATTTCGATGTGGGTGTTCCAACCATTGTTACTAACCAAATGGAACCCATTCTTGCATGGGGATCCCAATTATCCGATTATCCATTCTTGTCGTGTTCAACCGCATCGTTCAAATCGCTCGTGGTACCGGACTCAGTTGCTCCAAGCATATATGTGGCGACCGGTCACAAACTCATGAACTTCGAGCAAATTCATCGGACTGTTAGATTCGGAATGATCATTTTGGTGCTATTATGGGTTATGGAGACTATGTTGTTGGAAAAGTGTTATCTCCGAGTTTACTATGTAGAAGGTCTTGGTCACAACTTGTTCTCTGCTGGTCAATTCTGCGATTCGATCTAGAAGTAGCCTTGAAAAATATACCGCTCGTTAGAGAACTTGATGGTAAGGAACTTTTAAGAGGTTCACGAGGTTCAAATTTATACACCATCTCCATCAAGATATGATGAATTCTTCTCCAATTTGCTTTGCATCAAAGGCTTCTAAAACAAAGTCATGGTTATGGCATCGTCGTCTCAATCACCGAACTTCGGTACCATCAATGATCTCACCGAAAGGACTTAGTTGTAGGCTTACCTAGACTCAAGTACTGAAAAGGATCATCTTTGTTCAAAGATGTCAATTGGGAAAAAGCAAGAAGTATGCCCATAAACCCAAACCTACTAACTCACACGAAGTTCTTCATATGATTCATATGGATTTATGTGACCAATGAGGGTGCATAATATCTTTGGGAAGAAATATGTGTTAGTTGTGGTTGATGATTACTCTAGATTCACCGGTCAAGTTCTTAAGGACAAAGGATGAAACTCCGATATCATCATCAAACTCATCAAACAATTGCAGTTCGACTTAACAAAACCGTTAGAATTATCGTAATGCATAATGGAACCGAGTTTGTCAACAAACAACTTAGTGAATTCTATGAAAGCATTGGAATCACCATCAAAGAAGTGTTCCACGAACTCCTCAACGAACGGTGTAGTTGAAAGACGAAATCGAACTCTTGTTGAAGCCGCTAGAACAATGCCGATTTACTCAAAGGTTCCAATGTTTCTCCGGGTCAAGCAATTGCCACCGCATGCTACACACAAAATCGCTCCCTGATTCACAATCGTTAATGGAAAAACTCCATATGAACTTGTCCACAACAAAAACCTAATCTCTATTTCCTTCGTGTGTTGGGTGCATTGTGTTATCCAACTAATGAGGGTCAAGACTTAGGAAAACTTAGGGCTAAAGTCGACATTGGAGTATTTGTAGGATATGCACCAAACAAAAGGGATACCGAATCTACAACAAAAGAACCCGAAATATCATGGAAACAATTCATGTTACGTTTGATGAGTGACCGGTCAAATGGCTCCTGACACTCCACCAGACACGCGCTTCAAAACAGTCCCATTGGTTCATCCCTTGTTCCAAACTCCTCTCAAGAAACTCCATATGTACCTCCGTCAAGATGATTTAAAGAAATTGTTTGATCCTATGTTTGATGAACTTTATGATCCAAGTACTAATGAGGTGTCGATCCCACAACAGAGGTCGCTCATATTCCCGTGAATGAAGTCAATCCCTCGGTCTCAATATCTTTAAGCCAAGAGGCGCCTTCTCATCGATCCTTCGCCTCATCAACAAATCATCATTCTTCAAATGTACATCATGGAACTGCTTCGCATCAATGATGAAGTTAATCCCTTTGCTACTCCTCAAGATGCTCCATTTGAAAACATATTTGCTCTCGAATCATCATCGAACCATCTTCTTGGGAGACATCGACTCTGCTACCTCGATCCCTCAACAATCGCCACATGAACACCTTAGAAAATGGACTCACGATCATCCACTAGATAACATAATTGAAATCCTCTCGTCCCCGTGATCAACACGGAAACAACTTGCAACCGATGCCTTATGGTGCTTCTTCAACTCCGTACTATCTAAGATCGAACCAAAAGATGTTAAAACCGCCATGAATGAAGATAGTCGGTTCAATGCCATGCAAGATGAAATTCATGAGTTTGATCGACTTGATGTATGGGAGTTAGTACCACTCCAGATCGTGCTATGATTATTGCTCTTAAATGGATCTTCAAAGTGAAACTTGATGAGCATGGTGATGTGTTGAAGAACAAGGCTCGATTAGTTGCTAAAGGCTACCGTCAAGAGGAGGGTATTGACTTTGAAGAATCTTTTGCTCCAGCTTGCTTGAATCGAGGCAATCGTAATCTTTCGCCACGTCGCTAGTAAGAACATGGTAGTCTATCGATGGATGTGAAGACGGCATTTCGAACGGAGATCTTAAAGAAGTCGCTCACGCCGCCCAACTCAAGGATTTGTGAATCAAGAGCATCCTACTCACGCTTATAGTTTGAAGAAGGCTCTTTACGGTTTAAAGCAAGCTCCAAAGGCATGGTATGATACATCACAAAGTTTCTTCTATCAACCGGATTTAGCAAAGGAGCAGCTTGATCCTACATTGTTCACCAGAAGTCGTGCAAACATTTAATTCATGTTCAAATTTATGTTGATGATATTATTTTGCCTCGGCTGCACCCAATGGAATGTGATCGTTTTGAATGAAATGAGTTCAAAATTTCAAATGTCAATGATGGGAAAATGTCATTTTCTTGGGATTACAAATTTCATAAAGTCCCGAGGCATTTTCATAAATCAATCTAAATATGCAAGAGATCTTAAAGAAATTTGGATTTGATTCAGTGACCTGCTGACACCCCATGATTGATCGAACCAAACTAGATGAGGACCACTCGTGGATTATGATTGACCAAACGAAATATCGTAGTATGATTGGATCCCTGATGTACCTCACGCTAGTAGACCGTACATCTTGTTCATTGTTTGCATGTGTGCTAGATACCGTGCTAAGCCTACTAAAAGCACCTTGAAGCAGCTTAAACAGTCTTCGGTATTCCAAGGAACCATCAATATGGGTCTTTGGTACCAAGGACACCGGTATGTCACTAACCGCCTATGCAGATGCTGATCATGCAGGTTGTTGGTGTGTGAAATTGTAGGCTTTAAGGTTGGTGTGTATGGATGAAATAGTATAATAATATCAATATCAAAATAAACACGAGAATCGAATCGAAAACCTCTTAGGAAAAAGGTTAGTCAATCAAATCCCGTGAGTGAGATATGTGATACCGGATAAGGATATCCGGGTCGTGTCCCAACGAGGTGTGAATGGACAACGTCGTTTTTAGGTTTGTTATTAAAATGCTCGATTTTTTGGGTTTTTGTGTTTTTGATTAAGTTTTCTACAAATTAACTAAAGGGAAAGTAATTAAGGCTACGGGAACAAAGTAAATGATGATCTAACTACTACTAAGCATACGGAACAATAAAATTAAGTTACACTAAGTCCTAGAGTGATAATATGCAAAAACGTGAAAACCCGGGCTAATCTCGAGCCTCAAAAAGTAAAATTAATGCAATTTAAGGCCTACGGGAACAAAAGTAATTTTTCTACGTTCTAAACTACTAAAAATAATTTTAGGAAAAAGCCGGGTATTTTTTCGACTTTTAAATTATTTATTATGAATAAAAAAAACTAATTTAATCTAATTTAATTATAAAAAATACTAAACTAATTTCGAAAATTCTAAAAAAATCACTAAAAATACTTTGAGAAATACTGATTCTAAGAAAATTATAAAAAGGTGGTACTGATTTTGTAAATAAGCAGTTAAAAAGCTAAATAAGCTAAATAAGCTATTAGGCTAAAAACTGAGCTTGTATTTAAAGTTTAAATAATGCAAGATTAAACCCAACAAAGACCCAAGGGCAGTTGGTTGGGAGCGTTGTGTTGTGTCTATGAGCAGAAGGTCCCAGGTTCGATTCCTGTGGCTTGTCACCCTTTTTGCAAATTATTATTTTTTTTCAAATTTTTTTTTTCTTTAACAGCTTAAATGTAAGACCAAATTCAACAACTTTTGTGAAAACTTTTTCAACAAATCCTTGGAATAATCAGTTTAGTACAGCTTATTTCCAACTCAGTTTCAAAGAAACAAACCAACTTTTTTTTTTCTTTTTGACAGATTCTATTTAAGCTCAAGATAATCAATGAATAAGCACTAAACAAGCAATCATGAACAATCTTGATTCAACATAATCAAATGGCAAGGGAATCATATACACTAATGGGGAATAAGCAGTTGGAAAAAGCTAGCTTAACTAGGGAGTCCTAAACTAGAAAAGGGAAATAAGCAATGGAAAAGTCATTAATAAGCACTAATGAATGAAATTACAAACTAACCTAACCTATGTTACCCGATAGTACTAAAAGTATCCTAAATAAGCTAAAGATAAGCCAAGATAAGCTAACAAAGGGATGTGTGTGTTCTTCATTGCAAAGCAGATGAACACCCTAAGGGTACTTTTGAGGCGATTAAGCACTAATAAGCTAGGACTAAAATTTCTTAAAATGTGCAAACGCTTAGAGGACCAACCCAAGATTTTGCATACCAAAATTCAGACAATAAGTCTTAATATTAAGCAAGTTAAAAATCAAAAAGTAGACCCACTTGGGCTATTATGCTTCTTTAAACAACATTAACATGGCGAACGATGATTTTAAATGCAATTTTAGCTAAGATAAAACTATCCTAGGTGCAAATAAAGTAAAGACAAATAAAGATGGGTATGTAGAGATGTAAGAAAAAATGTTTAGAAAAAGTTTTGACCAAAAATAAGCTGTGGAGAAGCACTTGAACAAAGAAATAAATCATTTTGTGCGTAAAATTTTGAGACAGGAAATTTTTTTTCTTTCTAACTAAAACTTGTAAACTTTGTCGAAACAGATTAGAACTTGTAAAAAACAACTAAAAGCTTCAAAAGAAGTTTGACTTAGCAAGTCAAAATGGGTGAAAAAGCTTTTGGACTCTAGAAATAAGCTTATGCCAAACACCCCTTTATGGGGTGTTAATTTGTGAAAACTGATTTTTTTATTCTAACTTGGGTTTTTACTTATAAAACTTACTTAAAAACTTAAAATAAAACTTATGACTGAGAACTGATGAGCAATAAGCTAATAAGCACTAAAGTGCTTATTAGTTAAATAAGCAGAAAAGTAAAACTGACAAGTAAGGAAAATTTTCATTAATTAAAAAGACACATTACAACTTAATTAAAAAGCAGAAACTAAATTTTAAAAACTAAATCCTAATGCCTTTCAAAGGCTTACAAGCTATCTATTTATACTAGCAGCTAGGAGGTCTTCATTTGAGAGCTTGTGCTTGTTTTGTGAGAGAGTTGAGCTCTTAGTGTCCTTGTGCTTCTTTGGTTCAATCCGAGCCATCCATTAAGCTTGGGCACCACTCAAACACATCTTGGCCGTGCAATCTTTGAAGCGTAAAATGTGAGTGTGTTGGATTGCCAACATGGCAAGAAGACCATGTGGGTTGTGGGGTAAGCTTGGGGACCAGTGGTGAGAGGGACAGGGGAAGAAGAGACAAGGGATTGAGTTTTGGCGCCAAGGTGAAAAATGGGTTTTGGCGGTGAAAATAAGTCGGGTTTGGTTTTATCTGCCTGCTTTGGGTAAAGAAAGGGAAAAGGGGTAATTGGGTTTTTAGTGGGATAAAAAGGTTTTGTTTTTAGAAAGGGATTAAAGTAAATGTAGTTTTTTGTATTTTTGTTTTAAACATTTTTTTTTTTTTTTTTTTTTTTTTTGAAAGAAAACTTTTAATAAAAATTGATTTTTGAAAAATAATTGGTTTTAAATAAAATTTAGGATTTAGAAAGAAAGAGTGTTTTAGGATTTTGTGAAAAAGGGTAAAATGGTAATTTTGGGTTCGGGTAGAGGGTAAATTAGTAATTTGGATTTAGGGATAGGTTTTTGAGTTTGATTCCCCAAGCTCACTCCCAAATGTATCCCGGGCTCCGAAAATGTAGAAAATCATCATCCGGCTCGTCTGCAAAGCACGTTTTCCAATCCAAGCTCATTTCATCTGCTTTGGTCCTGCTGATCCTTAGTACGAAACACATAAAAACACACTCAAGGATATCTCGTAGTATAATTGGTTATATTTTCGTGTTTTAGACATTTTTGTGGGTCTTAGATGGGTAAAATGATGAGTGAATAAGCACTCATCGCTTGTCAAGATACACGTCAAGTACGTCTGAGGTGCTCGCTTTTGGGTGATAAGCTTGTGGGTCGGTCTTCAAAGAAGCAAATGAGTACTTCTATTTCTACAGAGGTGAATACATAGCCATGTCATCCCTGTGCTCAAATCTTATGGATGAGATCTCAAGTATCCGACTATGGCTTTGAATTCAACAAAATTCATCTCAGACAGATAATAAAGTGCTATTGCTCTCTCATGCAACAACGCTCAACACTCAAGAGCAAAGCATATCGACATTCGACATCATTTCATCGTGGAACAAGTGGAAAAAGGTGTGGTGGAACTCTATTTTGTGAGGTCTCGAATATCGCCAGCGACATCTTCACCAAAGCTCTTCCTAGAGAACGCTTTGAGTTTATTCTTCCACGACTTGGCTTGAAAAGCCTTCAACCGAAACACTCAAACGCCTTCAAGAGGAAGACGAGGAGTAAAGGTCTATCTTCATCTATCTCTTGTAAATATTTATTCGAAAAACAAAATACAAAATTATAAAATCCTCAAAATCAAATAGAAAATATAAAACCTTCAAAATCCATAAAAATTTGAAAAATTCAAAATCTTCAAAAAAAAAAAAAAAAAAAATTGTCATTTTGTCATGTCTTTCTCGATTCGATAATATCTACGGTTTTTGTGCTTGTCATTCAAAGAATGACACAGACTTTAGATATTGTTCGAATTTAAAAAAAAAAAAAAATCAAAAATCAAAAATATTTTTGGGAGAAAGAGAAAAAATGGTTTATAGTCATTTTCGCAAATAACCTGTCTTAAAAGAAAGAACAGAGTCATGCTTTATCATGCTTTCAAAATTCCATGCTCGATTCCATAAACATTTATCCATTGAAACTAAATGATTTGAAAAATAACTCGGTCTCTATTTTGATAATCATCGTGACTTATTTGTCAAAATCTTATCTCTCAATCAACAACCTATGTTATTGATTGAGGGGAGAATGATTTCAATTAAATTAAAAGTTATTTGGCATTAAATTGTTTTCAAAAGATCTACATGCATGTTTTATCAATGGAGTTTAAAGTCTTAAAATCCGATCCTTATCGCTTAAAACGCTTTCATAATCAAGTCACAATTCCTTAAAGCTTTCAAAATCAATTTAAATCAATAAGAGATCACAAATCTCAAATGATTTGATAATTATGATCGGGGAGAATGTGTTATTTAAATTGGACTTAAACTGATAATTCGTAAATGGTTTCATAAGGATGTACATGCTATCCTTCCCACATGTGACAAACGATTTCAAATTTTCCATGCACATGTTGAGGGGAGCATCTATCTTAAACCTATGATTTGAAATGTGATCATTTTTCTCAATGTGCAGTTTCCTCTATTATGTGCAAAACTCTTTTCAAACTTAGATGCACATATTGAGGGGAGCAAAATCATGAAAACCTCATCCTTCCCCAAAATGCTCTATCTACCGATTCGATTTGGGAAGTGATGTTGATATCTTTAGAAAATGGTAATCAAAGAAGTTAATTCTTTCTCTTGCCTCCGTGTGTAAAACATTTTCTAATACTTGATGCACATGTTGAGGGGAGCACTTATTCTAAAAATATCAAAAACAATTCAGTACAAAATGTTTTGATAATATATCACAAGTATCCGGATTGATTTTCAAATGGTTTTCAATTGATTCCAATGGCGTATGAACAATACCAAATAGACCACCAACTTTACTTTATGTACGGTGATATAAGGATGATAAGGTTAGGTATTGGTTCCCATGATCCGCGAACCCACCTGTGGACAATCCACTAGTTAGTATAGAAGTCCTTAGGTATGATGATAAAAGGAGAAAAGTGATATGGGAAGAGTGCGGATCGAGATAGAGCAAGCATCGGAACAAACCCAACAAGGTTCTTGCTATGAAGTCTCGTAAGCAATCAAGGGTTGAAGAATTAAAAGAATTGAATGAGAAAAGGGTGAAAACAAATAGCCTCCATTTATTCAACCTTAGGCGTAAACCGGTTCAATTCATATGCTAACGATGGTAACATCGGTATTAAAGACAAGACGTCATGGACCCAAAGGACGCATCGCACTTCAACTTTCCAAACCACTCAAGTTCCTCTTAAAAGGACTTGTTTCATTCTCACGGGAACCGACATTATCTATCGACTTTCTTAGAGATTGTTGATATTGAAGAAGGAGACCTCTCCCAGTCTCCGCACAGGATCCAAATATGCACAAAAATTGAGTCTAGAGCCACGATATCATCAATAAATCTCATTAGGACACTTTCAATGAAGACTCTGCTTTCACAATGTGGAAAGAGAGATTATATCTTGAGTCCTACGCATTATCCTTGTGGTATTGCGTAACATCCGAGTGATGTGTTTACATATTCACAATGAAGATGGAAAGCCTCGAGCCAACATCAAACAAGCTCCTGGTAGGTGGCATGTGAGATCTATTATATAGATCAACCATGTGACAAACCAACATAAACAATGGGCGATTCAATCTCTTGAATCAATCCCGTTCGTGTTATGGATTGACGATTACTTTGAAAACCGGTCTTTGTGCTTAACAACTCTTTTCTTTAGCACATCGACCGTGTACTCATTTTTCAAACCAAAAGGTGTTTTATGATTGATAATTGATTTTCAATAAAACCTTCGTTGTATTGCAAAACAATTTCTATTGAGCAATACACGATTGTTTTCAAATCTCTTTCATCAATCGGTGGACTTAAAATTGGCCGTTCACTCACTCCGTGTTGTCTTCTTTGAGATGTTCCGGTTTGAGAACAAATAGAACAAACGCGAAACCCTCACAAGGAAATTCTTCGAATTATACCGATCACAGCAAGACATGTACTAATCAATGGGGAACCGTGGTGTACCTCAATTCAACGAAGTGATCAAAGACACTTTCGCGCGATTTATTGCTAATCGTTGTTTGCGTACACCAAGTTTGCAATGATCGAATGAAGCGGTCAATCCATAGCCGCATGCTCACTTATCACATTCATCTCAAAAGAAATCATGATTAGTGCATCAATGACTCGATATTTTCACTCCATGCTTCGCTACGCCGCCAATATCATGAATCAACAAAAGCTCCTGCTACTCTGATAAGAAGATTTCATGATCCAGAATGTGAGCATGTCGGTCCTAATGTCACAACATCACATAATACCAACACCACAAAGGATGTCTCAGAGATTTTTTTTTGCTGATGATCTCAAAAGATGGCACAAACTTATTATCACGTGGATCAGTAAAAGACCTTCACTTGAAGTAACCAAACATGCTATGTGAAGAATAAATGACTACGAGCTTAGGAGCAAAAGACTACATCAAGAATGCAAGATCAATTGTTAATGTAATATCTATTTGTATTCAATGTATTTTTGGTACATGATTGAGGTGACCTCCTTAAGGGAGATTGTTAGGAATTAGAAATTCCGTGTATTAAAGAGTCGGTCACCTCAAGTATATGTAATCGTTAAAGCTCGTAGTCGTAGTTCTTTAAGATAAGTAGTATTTAGTTAAGTAACACCGTGGAGGACTGACGGTCTTTACCCACCGTATGCCTCGATCCATGACCCAATGTATGGCGATTTATGTAAGACTATAAATACTCTCTACCTCCCAAGGTAGAGTTGAGCTCATAATAATATCTTTCACTTTCTCTCACTAAGTTCCCTAAACCTCTAACTTTCTCTCTAGAATTCCATTTATACGCCACTTTGTGTTATGGTTTGATGTGTATGTGAAAACTAATATTCTACATTTTAAGCACAACGATCGGTTTTTCAAAGGTATCCATCAATCCATAACTCGAACCGTGATTGATTCAAAAGAATGAATCGCCCCATTGTTTCATTCGGTTGTCACATGGTTGATCTATTGAATAGATCTCACATGCCACCTACCAGGAGCTTGTTTGATGTTGGCTCCGTAGGCTTTCCATCTTCATTGTGAATATGTTTACATATCACTCGGATGTTCGCAATACCACAAGGATACAAATAGAGACTCAAGATATAATCTCTTTCCACATTGTGTGAAAGGAGAGTCTTCATTGAAAGTGTCCTAATGAGATTTATTGATGATCTCGTGGCTCTAGACTCAATTTGTGCATATTTTGTTCCTATTTCAAGACTAGGAGAGGTCTCCTTCAATAACAACAATCTCTAAGAGAGTCGATAGATAATGTTGGTTCCCGTGAGAATGAAACAAGTCCTTTTAAGAGGAACTTGAGTGGCTTGGGAAGTTGTAGTGCAGGCGTCACACGGGTCCATGACGCCTTGTCTTCAATACCGTGTTACCTTGGTAACCACCAAGAGTATATGAATTGAACCCGGTTTCGCCCTAAGGTTGAATAAATGGAGGGCTAATTCTTTTCACCCTTTTCACCCTTTTCACATTCAATTCTTTTCATTCTTCAACCCTTCATTACTTACCGAGACTTCATTACTAGAACCTTGTTGGGTTTATTCCAAGACTAGCTCGGCCTCATCCGCACTCTTCCCATATCTCACATTTCTCCTTTTTCATCATACCAAAGGACTTCTACACTATCTAGTGGATTGTCCTGGTAGATCCCTCCGGTTCAGCGGATCATGGGAACAAATACCTAACCTTATCATCCTTATATCACCATACATAAAGTAAAGTTGGTCGGTCTATTTGGTATTGTTCATCCGCCATTGGAACCAATTGAAAACCATTTGAAAATCAATCCGATATTTGTGATATATTATCAAAGCTTTTGTACCGAATTATTTTTGATATTTTTTAGAGTAAGAGCTCCCCCTCAACATGTGCTTCATGTATTTGAAATATTTTGGCATACGGAGGCAAGAGGTAGAATTAACTTCTTTGATTTCTATTTTCTAAAAGATATCAACATCACTTCCCTAATCAAATCAAGTAGATAAAGCATTTTGGGGAGAATGAGGTTTTCATAAGTTTGCTCCCCCTCAATATGTGCATAGATATTTGAAAGTGTTTTGCACATATTAGGAAAAGACTGCACATTGAACTAAAATGATCACGTTTCAAATTTTAGTGGTTTCAGATAGATGCTCCCCCTCAACATGTGCATGGAAAATTTGAAATCGTTTGGCACATGTGGGAAGGAGAGCTTGTACATCCTTATGAAACCATTTACCTAGTTATCAGTTTTAATCCAATTTAAATCACAAATTCTCTCCCGATCACAATTATCAAATCATTTGAGATTTGTGATCTCTGCAGATTTAAATTGATTTTGAAAGCTTTTTAAGGAGAATTGTGACTTGATTATGAAAATGTTTTAACTGATAAGGATCGGATTTTGAGACTTTAAACTCCACTATTAAACATGCATGATTGTCTTTTGAAAGATAATATTAGCAAAGGTTTTGATTCAAAAATGTATAAAACATAATTCCTTTTGATTTTTCAACAATAAACCTTGCTCATTTACGTGCCAACTGTTTGAGAAATAACCTTTTTCATTCGAGTAAAATCATTCTCCCCCTCAATCAATGACACATGTTGTTGATTGAGATATATAGATTTTGACAGATGAAACGCACAAATGATTTACACGAGTAGTAGAGTACAAGGAATTTTCAAAGCAATTAAGTTTTCAAAAGATGGCAAATATTTTTCAGAAGAATCATTAGACGGAAAAATATTTGGAAGGATAAACATTTGTCTTTAGATGACAAACATTTGTTTTAAGAATCGAGCATGAGATTTGAAAATGAGATAAAGCATGGTTCGTTCTTTACTTTTAAAAACGGTTATCGCTCGAATTGACAATAAACCACCATTTTTCTCCGCCTCATTTTTTTTTTATTTATTTTTTAATTTTTTTTATTTATATAACAAAAACTATGTGCATTCGAAGAACATCTAAAAACCCGTGAAATTCTTTGAATGTCAACACAAAGTCCGTAGATGATATCGAATAAGGAAAAACATGACAAAATAACAATATTTTTGGAAATTTTCAAGATTTTCTCATTTTTATGGATTTTTGGGAATTTTATATTTTTATATTTTCTTTTGTGGGTTTTTCAAATTTTGTATTTTGCTTTTTGAATAAATATATACAAGAGATAGATGAATAAAGGCCTTTACTCCTCGTCTTCCTCTTAAAGAAGCTTGAGTGTTTCCGGTTGTAAACTCTTTAGACCAAGAAGTGGAAGGATAAACTCAAACGTTTCTAGGAAGAGCTTTGGTGAAGATGTCGCTAATTGGTATTCATCCTCACAAAGTAGAGTTCAACCACACCTTTTTCCACTTGTTCCTCGATTAAATGATGTCGAATGTCGATATGCTTAGCTCTTGAGTGTTGAACGTTGTTGCATGAGAGCAATATCACTTTATTATCACAAGATGAGGATTTTGTTGAATTCAAAGCCATAGTCGATTAATCGAGATCTCATCCATAGGATTTGAGCACAACAAGATGACATGGCTATGTATTCACCTCAGAGAGGAAATAGAAGTACTCATTTGCTTATTTGACGACCACTCACAAGCTTATCACCCAAGAACTGAGCACATCCGACGTATTTCGACAAGTGTCTTGACACCGCATGATCCGTGATCTCGCATATGTCGTTAGTGACATACGGTGTCCTTGGGTACCAAAGTCCCATGTTGATGGTTCCTTGGAGGTACCGAAGACCCGCTTAACCGCCTCAAGGTGCTTTTGGTAGGCTTAGCCGGTATCTAGCACACATGCATACAACGAATGTAATATCGTGTCCCATGGTGAGGTACATCGTGATCCGATCATGCTACGATATTTCGCTTGGTCTACCATGATCCCCGAGTGGTCCTTATCCGCTTTAGTACGCTCAATCATGGGAGTGTCAACAGGTCACTAGAATCAAATCCAAATTTCTTTAAAATCTCATTTGCATATTTAGATTGATTTATAAAAATGCCTCCGGACTTTGTGAAATTTTTAATCCTAAGAAAATGACATTTGTCCCATCATCGACATTTGAAATTTAGAACCCATTTCATTAGAAAACGGTCACACTCATTGGGATCACGAGGCAAAGATGATATCATCAACATAAATTTGAACGTGAATTAAATGTTTGCACGACTTCGGTGAACAATGTTGGATCAATCGCCCTTTCTTGAAGCCGGTGAGACGTAAGAAACTTTGATAGCGATCATACCATGCCCTTGAGCTTGCTTTAAACCGTAAGAGCCTTCTTCAAACGATAAACGTGAGTAGGATGCTCGATTCACAAAGCCTTCAGTTGGTCGACGACGACTTCTTTAAGATCTCCGCTCGTAAATGCCGCCTTTACAACTTCACATGATGGCGTAAATGGCCCATGATGTACATTTGAAGATTGATGATTTGTTGATGAGATGAGTGATCAAGATCAGCTTCTTGACTTAGTGATATTGAGACCAAGGATTGACTTCATTTACTGTGGATATGAGCAGCCTACTTGTAGGAATTGATGATCATTAGCACTTGACTCATAGTGTTCATCAAACATCGGATCAAACAATTTCTTTAAATCATCTTCATTGAGGTACATATGGAGTTCATTGGAGAGGAATTTGGTACAAGGGACGAACCAATGGACTGCTTTTGAAGTACGGGTCCAGAATCGGATTGTCCATGAGCCATTGGACCGTCGACCATCAAACGTAACGTGAATTGTTTCCATGATATTTTGGGTTCTTTTGTTGTAGATTCGTATCCCTTTTGTTTGGTGCATACCCTACAAATACTACAATGTCCGCTTTAGATTTAAGTTTGCCTAAGTCTTGGCCCTCATTAGTTGGATAACACAATGCACCAAATACACGAAGGAATGAGAGATTAGGTTTTCATTGTGGACAAGTTCATATGGAGTTTTTCCATGAACAAAGTGAATCGTGGATCAATTTTGTGTAGCATGCGTGGTAATGGCTTCACCGGAGAAACATTGGAACCTTTGAGTAAATCAGCATTGTTCTTGCGGCTTCCACAAGAGTTCGATTTCGCCTTCAACTACACCGCTCGCTGAGGAGTTCGTGGAACGCTTCTTTGATGACCGATTCCAACACTTTCATAAAACTCACTAAGTTGTTTGTTAAGAAACCGGCCCATTGTCTGCGTTCGGATGATTCGACATTTTTGTTAAGTCGAACTGCAATTGTTTGATGAGTTTGATGATGATATCCGAGTTTCATCCTTTGTCCTTAAGAACTTAACCCGGTGAATCTAGAGTAATCATCAACCACAACTAACACATATTTCTTCCCAAAGATATTCTTCACTCTCATTGGTCCACATAAATCCATGTGAATGGTATGAAGAACTTCTGTAATTGAGTTTGTAGGTTTGGGTTTATGGGCATACTTCTTGCTTTTTCCCAATTGGCATGCTGAACAAAGATGATCCTTTTCATACTTCAGTCTAGGTAAACCTACAACTAAGTCCTTTCTAGAGATCATTGATGGTGCCGAAGTTCAAGTGATTGAGACGACAATGCCATAACCATGACTTTGTTTTCGAAGCCTTTGACAACAAGCAAATTGGAGAAGACTTCATCATATCTTCGATAGAGATGGTGTATAGATTTGAACCACGTGTTCCTCTTAAAGTTCCTTACCATCAAGTTCTCTAACGAAGCAAGTATGTTTTCTCAAGGCTACTTCTAGATCGTAATCACAAATTGACCAACGAGAGAATGTAATGACCAAGACCTTCCACATAATATACCCGGAGATAACACTATCACCAACAACATAATCTCCATAACCCATAATTGCACCAAATGATCGCTCCCGAATCTAACAGCCCCGATGAATTTGCTCATGAAGTTCATGAGCCGCGCCGTATCCAAATATATGCTTGGAATAGCACGAGTCCGTACCACGTAATGATTTGAACGATCCGCAGTTGAACACGCACAAGAATGGATAATCGATAATTGGGAACCCCATGGAATAATGGGTTCCACTTGGTTAGTAACAAATGATTGGAACACTCACATCGAGTAGAAACAATGGAATCATCGAAATAGATGCAATGCTAATGTCAATATTCAACCTATTTAAAGTGTGTTCACTTCTTAAGGAATGGTTCTACCAAGAGGCATCCATTTTCTAGTGGGCATTTTCTTAGTAGATCGAGGGCGAACCGATCGCCTTATGCCCGTAAGGTATCCATTGATGACCTATCTTACTAAATGTTCTTCCCGTGGGTTTCACCGCTTTCTAACTTTCTTTCGCCTTTGCCTTTAGCCTTCTTAGCATGATTTTTAGCATTAACAATTTTCACAGGCAATTGACAAAGATTAGACGTAACATTCACACCACATTCATGATTAGCAATGTAATTCAAGCTGCACATCATTACATGGTTTGCGATAGTATTAGAATTGAATTAATTACAAGACGCCTATGGCTAATACTAGAATCAACACGATTCGCTTTATTCAACTCAAACTTAAAGTTCCTAGGTTGGTCTTCTACTCTCTTCCAAAGTGCATTCTTAGCTTGCAAGGTCCTATCTTGCTTGGTATTGCCTGGAGGCTTTGACCCGCTTACTTTAATGTCACCGATTACTCAGAGGGGAATTATGGGAACATTAGTTGGTTGATCTACCTTTGCATTCCCGAACTAGATGTGCAAGGATCCGAACTATTCAAGGCATATTAGTGTTCAATTTCTTAAACTGGGTATAGAATGGTTTGTATGTTGGCACTAGGCATAGAACAAGGCATCACAGCTTTACCTTTCGCACCTAAGGATTTAGGACATATTGCAATTAAGCATTCTAGCAGCTCTCGAGATCGCTTGGCTCGAATGCACGCAAACCTAATTTCTATCAAGAGGCTTATTTAGGTAATCCTCCACAATCTCACGGAGACATTGTAGACTATCCTTAAGGTGAGCACAAGAGTTATGAAACACAAGTTCATTATTCCTAAGATGAGGAGGAATGTATTTAATAAATACAGATACTTGGCAATGAGGATGACTTTGAAACGACATTCTCATTAAAAACAAGTGGCATTTTCCCTTTTCCCGACCCTCGATTCTCAATTTCCTTTTGTAAAGAAGTTATTTTTCATTGTTTTGTCACGAGTGACTTTCATTGAATCATATAACTCTTTAAAGTGACGCTAACTTTTTCATTTTCTTCAGAAAGCTCTCGCTTTCCTTTTGTAAAGCATTTACTAAGTTTTGAAGATGAAAAGTTTGAGAATACTGAGAATCTAAAGGAGGAGGCATTGGGAGCCACACATTGTTCTTTTCACCCTTTAATTGAGAAATTTGGGCTTTCAACTTTCGATCGGCAACAATGAGCTTGAATCTGCTCATCACGCTTATTTATCTGGCGCGATCAAACTCGAACATCCGAGGATGTCTTGACATTTGAGGTTTTAACATTTTCTTTAAGATGTTGATATTTTAGTTGCAAATCAAAATGTTCAACTTCTAGTTTAGAAAGATGTTTTACCAAATTATCGTGATCATCTCGATCAATTTTCTCACTAAGTTATGAGTTTTTGTTTTCAAGCTCAATGACACGATCATGAGAAACTTTCAATGCAATAGATAATTCATGAAATCGAGAAGCGAGAATGGAGTGATTCAGAGCGATGTAAAACACATCTTGAGCAATACATTCAAAAATAAGATTCCCATTTAATGTGTGCAAGTTCTTCCTTTCAATCTCATTATATTTTAATTCATGCTCATAGTCACTAACCTCAACTATCATTGCATCAAATTCCTTTTCCATTTCTTTAATATCCGAATCCATCCCTTTTAAGACTCTCAAATTGATATTTTAGTTGTTTAAAGAAAGGCATGACCTTAGTTAAATAGCATTCTTTAGTTTGCTCAAACCCTTTTCCCTTCGCTTATCCCAAAGGGTGTGATCCTTTTCTTACACGCTTTTCTCAAAGTCAACAAATAATTGGAAGATGACATATTGACCGATTAAGGTCTTGCTTTTAGTGGCAATAGTTCTAGGGACTAGATGCATTGGTGTATTAGGAGGATACACGTGGTCAAGGCATTTTCCCAAGAGGGGTTTGTTACAACAAGATTCTCTCGCTTTTGTTTATCTAGATCCTTTTCCGAACACTTGTTCGGTGTTAACAATGTTTGAGGCTTAAACATGTTCAAGGAAATCCAATTTTCCTTTTTGTAGTCTTGGGGTTTGATAATTATGTTTTCTCTTTACATGAAGATTGTTGAGTTTCTTATCCATTTTCTCCCTAGTGACCTCATCGATTTCTTATCTTCCTCAATGCACTCAAAGACAACTAGGTTTCTGCTCTAGGCTTAAGGATTTCATTGCCATCATAAATTACCTTATGAGCGCTTCTAGCCTTTTTAATGAGCTCGGATTTGGTTCCTCAACAAGGGGAATGCTATGCTTGTCGCTAAGACTCTATGCTTAGTGATCAAGTGAGCAATCAATGGTATTCCTTGTACGTACAACTTATTTTCAAGCTTGTTTTTCAAAGTTTTAGATTGGAAAAATCATTCAAAAGTTTTGTTTCCTTAGCATTGAATTCTTGCTTAAGTATTTTAACATTTTATTGAAGTTCTTGTTTTGCTTAGCGCTTTAGAAAGCTTTTCTTGTAAGGAGTTTAACTCTTGTTTTAATACTTCTTCTCTAAAGTTATTTTTCTAATAATTGTACGATTTGGACATCCATTTCCGCTCACGTGTGGTCAACTCAAATTTAGCACGTTGTTCATAAATAGCAACACGTTCTTTATAGGCATTAAGTTCGAGACAACAGAATCATCAGGCACATGCAATATGTTCATTAAAACATAGTCATCATTGATCGGAAAATGCATTACTTGGTACAACCTCACTTTCATTTTGCTTCACATATTGATCATATGGGACAATATTGCTATTACCTCATAATCAATATCTGATTCATAAGTCTCAAGAGTTTGTACTTCATTATGCATCTTTCGCTCATCAACATCATCATATAGTTTTAATACCTCAGAAATGATTTTGTCTTTGGATGGAACAGCTTGTGGTGATGAAGAGACTTTAGACGGGACCATTGGAGAAATGCTAGCCATGAAAATTGTTTGTGCCGTAGGTTCATCATCAACGCCGAGTCGTATGCATCACAATAAGCGACTTGAAAGGCATTCGATGATTGTGGCCTATCTCATGAATTGGCCGCTCATCCACATCTGCATCATATGTCTTGGCATTTCCTCAAGAAGAAACAACAACTCCTCTTCATCCAAAGTCGCACCATTATCCCGAGCTTGCACAAGCAACATCTTATCCTCAAGTACTGCGCATTCGAGGCGTTTTGGCGATGCGCCCTTGCAATATGTCCTCACCACCACGCTTGTAACACTTGATCCGCTTTGCTTGTCCTTGATTTCCATTCCTTCCCTATTCGATTTGCCACATATCCTCTACCGACTCCACCTCTTCCTTGTTCATACCGCCTTTCTTGAACCGGTTGTACCATAACCTTCCCATCTCCGGCGGGGCTTGATTGTGTGGATTGGATGTCGCTCGAGGTTGTTGTTGGTGTGTGGAGAGTTCATGTTTTGACTAATCATGAGAGCCAGCTTGATTAATGAAGTTTCCACGTGTGCATCAAGATCGACTTGTTTGAACATTGGATCGGGAATGAGTTTGTGATTACCATTACCCATGGGTATAACTTGAGATGCTTTGGTGGTAATTCCAATGTTTGAATAGAAGGCGGTTGAATCATTTGATGAGCTTGTCTCTCCTGGTTGGTTTTGAACTTATCAAGAATCCTTTTTCAAAAATAGCATGTCTCTCATTCTCAAGAAGGAATGCATAGAGTTGCTCATAGTTAGTATTCTTCAATCCTTTTGTTAGCTTCACAGAGGTGACAAACTTATGCCATTCGGGATTCATGTTGTTCACAAACTTTGAGTTCACCGAATGTTTGGCATAGTCATTCGATGTTCCTCATGTCATTAACAAGCTTGTGGAATCTCACGTAATACTCATAGACACTCTCATCCGTTTCATCTTGAAGTGCTCAAATTCATCATAGAGTTGTGATTCTCTGCTTCCATAGTTAATTCGAACCGAGAGAAGCATCTTGACATTATCCCATCTGACCTTTGCTTCATGTTGTGATTGATAAGCTTGTAGATGTCTTTTGAAGACCTTGAAGTATAATGTTAGAAGCCCCGATATCCGTGATCGAATCTCTTTTCTCCTTATCGGTGAGCTCATCATACGCCTTTGGTCCGTCTATTCCATAGATCATTGTTCCATCTGCAATGTATCAATCAAGTCTCTAGTAGTCTCAATCGATAAGGTCCTTCATCGATTGACTTGAGAATGTTGACTCGCTTTTCTTTTCCCAAACAAGACAATCGGATTCGTTGTGCCATGAGTCATAATCATTCATCAAGCATAGGTGGACGTGTATCGAACTCGGGTTGAACGTCCTCAGCCACGGAAGAAACAATAGTAGAAACGATGTTTGCCATTATTACAAGTTCTACGGGATTTTACTATTCTTTGATTAAACCGGGAAATTGATTCTTTCACGAGATTTTACTAAACCAAAAGAACAACCGTAAGAATGTATCACGAAGAAGTAACAAGTCTAAATAGACAAGTAGCTAAACACTCAACTCGCTTAGTAATCAACTCGCTAAACAACCAACTCGCTCAAAGGAACAAGTCGCTTAAGGAATCAACTCGCTAAATAGTCAAGTCGCATTAGTATCAACTCGCAACACAATCAACTCGCTTGATGAAACAAGTCGCTAAATAGCCAACTCGCTTTAGTATCAACACGCAACACAATCAACTCGCTTAAAGAAACAAGTCGCTTTAGGAATCAACTCGCTAATAGCAAGTCGCAAATGACACAACTCGTTTAACCACCAAGTCGCTTAAAAGCTTAACTCGCTAAATAGCCAAGTCGCATGTATCAACTCAAGATCCAAAGAACAAAGCAAATCGCTTTGAAGAACTAAATATTCGAGACTCAACTCGCTTGGTACAAAGTTCAAAAATAACCACTTTATCAATAAAAAACAACCAAACCACAATGATTTAAGCCTTCCAATTCAAAACATAAACACATATGATGATCCTAAACACAAAAGTACAAGTAAAATTCAAACTTTAACGCTAAAATTTGTCCAAATGAATCAAACTCTTCTAAACACTTAATACCCCAAAAACTTATGAAATCCACTAAAACAAAGAGCATGAAAGATGAGTGATCAAACCATGGCTCTTGATACCAATTGTAAGACATAGGATTTCACAAACACACTAAACCATGATCAAAGTGGGCGTTCAAGTATGTTTAGAGAGAAAGTTCTAGAGAGAAAGGGAAGAGTTGGGAACTATGTGAAACAAAGAAAAATGGTATTGAGCTCCAACCCTCTACCTTGGGAGGTAGAGGGTATTTATAGTTTCTTACAAACAAACGCCACCTACGGGCTATGGATCATGCATACAATGGGTAAAGACCCGTCCGTACTCCACGGTGTTACAAGACAAACAACTTAATAATATAACTAGACTACGACTACGAGCTTTCTAACGAATACATATACTTGAGTTGACCGACTCTTTAACGACTGAATTTTCTAATTCCTAACAACCCTGAAACCGAGCCTAAGCATTTTATTACAAGAATGCCATTTGAATGGTTGACCATGACTTCTATAAGTTCAAAGGACTTACGAGATTGGTTAGTAAAAGCCGATAGTCAATATATAAGTATTAATGTTATGTAAATGGTTATAGAAAATATGACGTGTCACGTTTATAAGGTAAATGTACTTAAGGGACCTAAGTTGCCAAGTGTTAAATGTGTTAATAAGTGTTTGTGGCTAAAATGGAATGAAATGGGACTTGAGGGACCTATTGTGCCAATTAGGAAAACTCACCTCCTACAATAATCTAGATACTTCAACTAGTATCATAAGATTTCCAGAAGATATGTGTGTGAGTTGGGTGTGTCGAACCATGAGGAAAAGAGGAGGAGACCATCATGTCTTGATGGTCAAATTGAAGAAGGATTAATGGTCTAATACTAGTAATGTACCCTGTTAGGAATTGAAAATTCCATGATAAAGTGTCGGTCACCCCAATTAAGGTCTAGCATATGTTAGCTCGTAGACGTGTTTCGGTATTTACGTTATTTATCGCTTTATTAGTTAGTTATTAGTTTAGTTTAGCGAGGTAACACCGTGGAGGAAGGACGGATCTTTACCCACCGTATCCACGATCCACAGCCGATGGGAGGTCGTTGAGTCTAGTAGTATAATACCCCTTCCATCCATGGAAGGGTGGTGCTTTCAATCTAATACTCTACACCTTGTGAACTAACTCTACCAAGAAAACACCCAACTCTCTAACTTTCTCTCTAATGGCTAACATGTATTTTGATCTCCCAAGACCACCGAATCATCAAACACATAAAAATAACGATCCTACAATTGGTATCGAGCCAAGGTTTTGTTGTTTGTAATGATTCAATGGTTTTATATGGTTTTGTGTTTAAGTGGTTTTATGTGGTTAACCTTTTAAAACAGATTGGTTGTTGGTTTTTATGAGGTGATAACATGTGTGGTTTTGTTTGTATGAATCTGGTTTTTTATGTGGTTTTGATATTATGAATCTGTTTTTGTTACTCGTATGGTTTTCATATGAATCTGCTGGTGTTGTCTTTGATGTTCTTGGTAGAGACTTGGTCATGTTCTTGCTAGAGACTTAGTCATGTTCTTGCTAGAGACTTGGTCATGTTCTTGCTAGAGACTTGTCCTCATTTATGTCCAGATTCATGGTTTGGTCCAAAAGTCTTATGCTTTATCCATGTATTCTTTTCTGTCTCTTCACTTGTGTCAGTTTATGGTCCAAACATACTTAAGTTATCATGCACTGGTGACGGTTTTGATTATTGGTCCAAATCTGTGAAATCATATTTGAGGTCAAAATGGGTCTAAAAAATGAAGCAGTTTGCATGACAGTTTGCTGGGTTTCTTTGACTATGGACGGTGCTTTTGGTGGAATACTCATGGGAAAAGCAAAATGGTCATATATTCTTGTTGGCGAGTTGGTCTAATCTACCTAGCGACTTGTATGTTTTGAAGGCTTAGCGAATTGTTTACGTAAAATCTTAGCGACTAGACTCAAAATAGCGACTTGTCTTTACAAGTCGCTACGACTTGGCCTAGCGACTTGGTCGTGGCGAGTTAGCTAGCGACTTGGCGTGGCGAGTTAGCCTAGCGACTTGGCCGTGGCGAGTTAGCCTAGCGACTTGGCGTGGCGAGTCGACCCTAGCGACTTAGGCCGTGGCGAGTTAGCCTAGCGACTTGTCGTGGCGACTTGGTGCATTATATTGGTAGCGACTTGGGCTTTTGACATAGTTAAGACAGAAAGGAAGAAGGAGAATCGACCACAAGACCACAACCATTATATCACAATATACCAATTACCAATGATTCAAACATCTCGACCTCAGTTTATGTCAACCATCATCAGTCAAGTGATGTTCGATTGGAAAAGAAACTACTTGTAGATTCGACTCAAATCAAGTTGACAAACAATTTATCAGACTCTAAACCAACACTACTCAATCAAAACCCATCATCACTTTTTAACTATTTCATTCACCTCAACAAGTCTCAAAGATTGAAAGGAAATCATAAAACGATCTCAGATCTATTCGTGTGTCAAAGAAACAAATCAAGACCACCATGGGTCTATCACACGAAAATCACATCATCACAGATCCATGACAAGACTCATCCACAATCTACAAACAAGCATCTTCATCAACATCAACACATACAATAAACACAAATTTAACAAATCTCAGAATATTCATGTAAACCCTAAGCACATGTGCACCTCAAGGTAAAATTACATGACATGTTTCCTCATTGATCATGACACCGAAGACTCAAATGATTTGCAAAGAAAAAACTAACGATCTCAGCCTTGTTCCTTATGTGAGTGGTTCTACAAACACATAGATCTCAAACGATCTACTCACACAAGAACGTATGCCTCATAGATCAATTTTGGAATATGATCCGAGTTAAATATTCGAATCTCTAAATACCAACAACAAGAATGTTATCAGATTATAGAGTATTCGGTTTTACACAAGGAAACATAAGAGAAATTTACCTACCTGAGTTCTTTGATTAAAACACGAAGCCTTGCCACCTTCATGAACCTATACCATCCCTGTGATATATATTCGTTGCCAACCCTGTGGCCTAATTGATGTGCCTCTAGCCAACCCTATGGCGAGGATAAGTGCGTGAACACTTCGTATGATCTTTTTGAGAAGCTGAGCTGTATGATACGTTCAAATAAAGAGGGGGGCGGATTATTTTTCTTTGAAGATGTGTTAGGGTTTGAAGATGTATGAGTTACAGAGAATGGGGGCGTGTTTTTGTTGAGAGATTTTAGGGTGTGGCTACTAAGTATTAGGGTTAAGTGTGTGATATGTGGAGTGTTTTATACACAAGTAATTAGGGTATTTTGGACGTGGGTCTGTTATCAAATGTGTGTGGACGTTGCTTGCTAATTCTAATGGGCCACGCTGGGATATTCACTTCTTGGTCTTAATACATTTTTTTGAATGGGCTTGAAGCAAATCCAGTTATCTCATTCAGTTGGATCATGGGCTGAGTAGCATTCATTATGGGCTATTAGGATCCGCATATCACTGAGTTGGACTGAATTCATGATGAGCTCGCTGCTTGTCATTTCAATGGACATGATGACATATAATGATGGATCGAATTTATGGAATAAACATGTTATCCGATTTTGTGTCACAAAAATTTAGGATACATTGTTTAAAGATTGTAAAAGTGAGTGGTTATTTTGGTATTGGTAAATTTCATGAAAAGATACTTAATTCACGACTTGTGCTTAATGTTTGAGAAATGAAATTCACCATAACGGAGTATAAGTGATTGATATACAAGTTCGCTTGAACATTGGGCCATGATGCTTGGATTTGTATGACTGTTAGATGGACTTCTCTATTTGAGATCAGATTTTTGTGAATTACTGATGAGATTGGTTGATGAGATTTGTCGATATGATTTGGAGTGATGATGAGATTTGTTATGAGGTTTGATACTTTGGTTTATGCATTTTCACGGATAATATTATGTTTTGGCTTGAGTTAATGGTTGAACAAAGTGGATTTCGGGGTTGTTTGTTCGGTATTTCTTATTTGGACGTGAAGTGAAGTTTTTCGGGCGCGTTTACTTATTTTCGTCTTCTTTGTTTCTACCGTTCCGCGAAGATGACTTGTTTGGGCTTTTATAGTGTGTGATAAAGACTTGGCTATTTAGTTGCGTTTGTGATTCTTTCTCACTTAACCCACAACGTAGCTATCACTTCAGTGTCTCACTCTATTGAGAATGTCAAGAGGTTTTGTACATTGGGTACACCGTTTCTTCTTCACAAGGATTAGTACAAGGTTAAGTAACAAATTTGGAGAATTTCACTTTATGATCAATTTTGGCATATCGGGTTTACTTCACCATGTGGTCACTACAATAGCCGACAGAATGCGTGAATGATGTGTTTACCAAAGTATTGATTGGATGGTTGATTTTTTTTGTTGATGTTGGATAACGAACCACTGATGAATCGCTACATGTTCCCCTAAAACAAATATTCTCTGAAACCAAAGTCATCGTAACACATTCAAGCTGACATTGTTTACGGTTTTGTCTTGATTTTGTAAAATCTCGAAAGAACCTATTTCTCGGTTTAAATCATAGACTTGTAAAATCCGTGACAATGGAAACATCCCGGTATTAGTAAAGTGCATTTCGGATCTATCTTACGGTTTATTCTTGGTTTTGTAAAATCCTGCGAAGGAAACTATTTCTCGGTTTAAACCATAGAGTTGTAAAATCCGTAATGATGGAACCATCTTGGAGAAGAGAAAGTGTAATTTTGGATCTTACTTGATGTCGATGCTACGGTTTACGCTTCAATGAAGAGATAAAAGGTGTACTTCATGAATTGGGTGTGTGTTTGGGTTTTCTTCATGGCAATTTGGTTATTACATGGTTTTACGGGGTTATGTGCTTATACCATGGTCGGGATGAAACCATTATTAAAGTTTATTTAAATGTCAAAGAAGGCTAGATTTGAGCGATTCGGAAGATGTGACAACGGCGTTAATTCAAGATTATTTATTTGAGGTTGAAGTGAAATATCACGGCGAGTGTACTTAGTATCCGAAGGTATCGGGGATGGTTGGATGAAGATTCTTCATGATCCTTGTTCGATGCTTATTATCAAAATGAAGACTTGGAAATCTAGTTATTGTTGGGTGTCTTTTACCTTTTCTTTTACCACTTGGGGGAATTGGGCTCATACCACTACAAAATAGCTATCACTTTAAGGAGTTACGTTGTAGTGCTCAGTGTCACATTCAATTGTGGATTTTCAAGAGGTGATGTACGTCTATTACTTGATGGTTGGTTGGTTGAAGAGTATAGAGTACTTAGAGATTCAAATGGGCATGAAGTCTCGTCATCGCTCTTTGTTACATATGTGCAAGTTTAAGTCACGAGTTCGGGTTAGTTTACTTCAGGGTCAAATTCATCATATTGGGTTATCTCCATCAGCTGTCACTTCAAAGAGCCTACTGAATGATAATGGTTGATTACATGTTTTGCTAAGAGAGTTGAAAAGAGAGAGATTATGACGTCTGTTCACATCAGTTCAGGCCTCGACTCTAAAGAAAAGAAATGTAATGCTTTGATGCGCATTATCTTCAAAAGAAGAGAAATCTTCTTATGACGTATGAACACATCGGTTCTCGCCTCGTACTCTAAAGAAAAGAAATGTGTACGCGTCATGCGCATTATCTTATGAAGAAGAGAAATCTTCTTATGACGCCTGCTCACATCGATTCGCACCTCGTTCTCCAAAGAAAAGAAAAGTGTACGTGTCGAGGCGCTTTATCTTCAAGAAGAGAAATCTTCTTATTATGACCATTCTCATCAACATGCTTCATACTTCTTCCATGCGCTTGGTCATCAAGTGAACCGGCTACCATCGATTGTTTTCTCATTCCACGTGCTCGACTATAATGAAGATGGCGACATCATGTCTTGATTTTATGGAGAGAAGTGTGAATAGAACATTCGGATGATTTTCACTTATTTAGTCAAGAATGGCATCTCCGTATGCAATTCTTGAGGGGAGAAGAAGTGTGAATTTTGGCATGATTGATTAATATTTGAGAATATATTGTCAAGCGGCTCCTAACTCATGTAAGAACCGAGCGTCTTCTTATCGGATCATCTTTACATGGAGTTTCTTCTTAAGAGCCGTTAGTTGACATCTTCACAAGGCGATATGAGGTTATTGACAAAGTGCTTCCGGTTAATGCTTCACGTGCACATCAACATGATGATTCGAACAACATTACGTTCTTGTTTGATGTGATTGTTTGCTTGGTGTTACCATTTCGTGTGTTCGTTATGGCTGATTCTTGATTTCCTTGATGAACATCTTTACATTCTTGTTTGATTGGGAGAGATTTTAGTTAAGGGATTTGCAAGATGTAAGTTGATTGGGATGCTTTTTTTGGTGATGTTCTTGTGTTTTGGTGAGTCGAAGATGTTAACTATCTATTTCCCAACGGACAATTTTGAAGAAGGTCGAGTCTACGATCGGTTCTACATTTTACGCTACATGTTAGAAGACTAAAGACGAGTTGCATTTAACGATCTAAAGACTTCTTCTTAATGGGCATTTTCAAACAGTTGTCGGTTTTGGGAAGAGCACTAATTGGGAGTGTGTTATAAGTCGATTCAATCCCAATTAGACTTGCTCATATTCGTTAGCGATGACTCCTCGACACGTTGTTATTGACTATTTCGTTTTGGACATTTGACTCAAGTTGATTACTTGAGTTAATCATTTATCACTTATTTGAGATTGAAGTTGACTTTCACAAAGGCGTGTTCTTATTCGATAACTTGCTCGGGCTTAAGAATTTGAGTTGAAGACTTGGTTTATCTAGTTACCGGCAATCGAGGTGGATGGTTGAAGACCGGTTAACTATCACAATTAGGAGTTACTTTGTTTTACTCGTCACACGCATATGACGGTGTGGATAATCGCAAGAGGTGTTAATGTCTCATACTTTGTTTGGGTAGTGAGTACTTAGAGATTTGCTTGAAGCATAAATTCTCTACACCGTTCTTCCATCATTAGTGCAAGCTTAAGATACAAATGTGGGAAGTTGACTTCGGTTTCAAGTATGGTATAGCGGGTTTTCTTCTTGGTGGTCACTTCAAATTGTCTACGAATGGTTGATATAAATAGTCGAGAGAGTCTTCACCAAGTTGATTCTCACAAGAGTTCAAGAGTTCTTCTCAAATTTCTAGTATACGGGCCTATTATGTGTTTCTGATTTTGAATCATCAAAACCAGAAACGGGGAAGGAGACTCACATCTAAACACAAAGCGAGTAAACTTGATGAACTTAATTCTTCTAAGTGATTGAAGATATACCGGGAAGACAAATGTTATTACCGCAGAGAAACTCAAGGTTTGACTCATGACGAGTAAACTTGATGAACTTAACTCTTCTAAGTGATTGAAGATATCCCGGTAAAACAAATGTCATGACCGCAGAGAAACTCAAGGTTTTACTCATGAAGGCTTTTGGTGTTATTATTCCAACTACGTGAGGGAAGTGATGTAATAGAAAGTTTCTGAAGATAAAAGAGGTACACAAGTGTGTGATGATAGAGATTGTGTACATTGGGGATGCTCAGCTATCTCATTTGAGGGCTTAATCTGTGATTCAGAGATATAATCACTTATTTCGGAGTGGACATCTCGAGATTGTCATCCGCAGATAATCGGTGATTCGCCCGCTTCTTCAATGTTATCGATTGTTCTCTCTTTGGGCATTTGGGTATTTCGGGTTCTTGAGCTTCATACACTTTCTTTAAGGGAGAGAAAAGTATACATCGGGGTTATTCTTTGGCTATTGGACTTAATCGCTACTTGATGGTATAAGTTTCTTTGTCTTGGCATGTGTATTCGGGTTCGTGAGCTCTAGTCTAAGAGATTGATCGCATCAATTCAACTACTTGGGGAAGTGGTCTCTTGACACCTTTTGGAATGGATTGCTTGAGTTCGGTGGAAAAGAAATTTGAGAAGATTATTTAAGTGTGGGATGAAACGTTCTTTGTTCTTCTATTGGATGATATAACCTCGAGCGGAGAATCTCGATCATCGGTCTCAAATGGAGCAGCGGGATTTATGATTATGGTGTGCATCTCTGCACTGGCTAAAACAAGCTTGAAATATAGCTTGAATCACTCAACATAAGGATTTTCGGTTTGGGGAAAGCGCCAAAGTCTCACTTTCAAGTGGCTCAATTTCTCTCTTGATTCAAGAGTCTTGGAAGCTTTGGTGGTGAAAGTTTTAGGGATGATGACTTCTATCTTCTACAACAGGTCATTCGATATCCTTATCTCGGTACTCGTATCATCATCTTCTTTAATTATATCATCTACTCTATCTTTGTATATATTTATCCGAAAAACCAAATACAAAATATAAAACCAAAGAAACAAAATAGAAAAATATAAAACCAAGAAAAAGAAAATAGAAAAATATAAAACCAACAAAAACCCATAAAAATCAAAAATTTGAAAAATTCCAAAATATGTTTTCCCTAGACATGTCTTCGGTATCGATAACATCTACGGTCTTAGAAATGTCATTCAATAATGGCACGGGACTTTAGATGAAGTTTGAGCGAGGAGGTGTAAATATTTCTTTCAAAACATGTCTCTAAATATGGCTTACGCTTATTTGATTTGTAACCCAGCGTCAAATTATGGCTTGCTATTACTTGAGATAGCAACCCGCTCTTCAAGAAAGGAAAGTGTCAGCGCTTAAACGATTTTCACAAAATTCGTGCACTTATCCTAAAAACAAAATGAGGAAAGTATGTCGAAGAATCTGTTTCCTACTCAAATATTTTTCCGTCTAAAATTCTTGAGAAAATATTTGTTTTAACTTAATGGTGGTAAATGAGTTGCTATTAAATCAATCATGATCGTGGATTTTCAGACAATTTGCAAACTCAATCAATGACTTCTAGCGCTTTTAAAACTTTTCGGAAAATAAGTCATTGATTGAGGGGAAAATGTTTTCAAATCAGATCATCTAACGAGATTATCTTAATCATCCTACGTGCTTATCTGTAAAATACAATTGCCTATGTTGAAGGACTAGGTTTCTAGGATGTGTTAGGTTTAGATGATTAGAGTTTGATAAACACATTATTCCCATATATTTGAATGATCTGATTGATATGTTGAATTGACTTTTATTAGTCGATTGTTGTTTGGGTGATGTCGACCACCATATATTTGTATGTGTGTTCACTAACGTATGCAGGTATATGGGTTATAAGAATGTTCCGATCCGGATCCCACAATTGAAGATGATTGGATGCCGAAAGGAAAGGGTAACTATTTCTTGGGTTGACAAATGAAGAAACGGAGCTTAATTGGACTTCTATGGAGAGTTGGCATAAATGCAACGAAAGAGGTCTCACTTGCATCGCCAGATGGTTTTCTTCTAAGTGATTGAAGAAACGGAGCTTAATTTGACCTCGGTTGGCATTCAAAATGCAACGTGAAGAAGTCTCACTGCATCTGCAGACGGTTTTCTTCCAAGCCTTACAAAGAACAACAACAAACGCGGCTCAACCACCTAACGAATCTTTGTGCAGGACACCATTTTCTAATAATTTGATTAAATTGTTTTGAAAATGGAAAATATTGTTTTGAAAATAAATCGATTCAAAGTTTTGAAATCAATGGACTTTATTTTGTCAAATCTTAAGTGATTTCAAATTATATATTTTCAAACGATATTTCTTCATATAAGGTCCGTTTATGCGCTAAAATGTGGTGATCTAAAGATTTAATGTTATGTCATGGTATGGTTTTCTTTAAAACTCAAAGATCCATCAAAATGAAATTTTTACATTCTTGTTTGATTGTGAAATTGTTTTATTTTACTTAAAGATCTCTTAAAACTATCATACGACACTAACAATCTTTAATGTCTAAATCTGGTCCTTATCTATCATCTTTCAAAATTAAATCTTGCCACGTCTTTCCCTAAAACTTTCTAAATGATTTAAATCAATCGGGATCCAAAACCCTAATTGGTTTGAAATTTTTGATCAAGGGAGAGATCGTGATTTAAATCTCAAATCTGTTTTTATGGAATTGGTTTTAGTCCTTCAAAGGCACTCCTGCCTCCATGTGCCAAACACACAATGCACATGTTGAGGAGGAGGATTTATCCAAAAACCAGATGAGTATTTAAACAAGGCCACATTTTTTCCCATGTTTTCTAAACCTAATTAAATCACTTGGGATCCAAAATCTCAAAGGGTTTGATATTTTTGATCGGGGGAGAATTTATGATTTAATAATGAAATTTGATAAAAGGTGATTGTTTTGATTTAATTGTGCAGGCTGCTCTCTCATATGTGCTAAGCGCTTTCGAATCTCGAAGCACATATTGAGGGGAGCATAACTATCGAGTACAAAAAGTTTTTTAAAGAGACTTATAAAGTACCTTGATTGAGTTATCAAATGGTTTTCTTAATGGTTTTGTAATCGTGGATGTGCTTCAAAGAACTCTTGCCTCTATGTGATAAAAAAATGTTTTCAAATATCCTATGCACATATTGAGGGGGAGAATTTTACCATGAAAATCAAATGGCTTTTTCGTATGAAAATTGTGATCAAAGAAAATATTTCAAAGTCCTCTTGCCTCCTTGTGCTAAACAATTTCTAAATCATACGCACATGTTGAGGGGGAGGTTTTCTAAATGATCAAAACTATTAAGGTACAAAATGCTTTGATCTCGTATCACAAGTACCTTGATTGGTTTTCCAAATGATTTTTCAATTGGTTTCATGAAGGAAAGAACAATACCAAAAGACCGACCAATTTACTTTATGCATGGTGTTATAAGGATGGTTAGGTTAGGTATTTGTTCCCACGATCCACGAGCCGGAGGGATCTTCCGAGGACAATCCACTAGATAGTGTAGAGTCCTTAGGAATATTAAAAAAAAAGGAGAAAAAATGAGAATATGGGAAGAGTGCGGTGAGGCGAGCTAGTCTTGGAATAAACCCAACAAGGTTCTAGTTATGAAGTCTCGGTAAGCACTGAAGGGTTGAAGAATGAAAAGAACTGAATGTGAAAAGGGTGAAAAGAAATAGCCTCCATCAATTCAACCTTAGGGCGAAACCGGGTTCAATACATATGCTCTTGGTTGTTACTAAGGTAACACTAGTATTGAAGACAAGGCGTCATGGACCCGATGACGCCTTGCACTAAACTTCCCAAGCCACTCAAGTTCCTATTAAAAGGGCTTGTTTCATTCTCACGGGAACCGACATTATCTATCGACTTTCTCTTAGAGATTGTTGATATTGAAGAAGGAGACCCTCTCCTAGTCTCCGCAAAGGAACCAAAATGCACTATTGAGTCTAGAGCCAAGAGATCATCCACAATATCTCGTTAGGACACTAAATTCTTGAAGACTTGCTTTTCACTCTATGTGGAAAGTAAGTATATATTAAGAGTCCCACGCATTATCCTTGTGGTATTGCGAACATCCGAGTGGTATGTAAAAGTACTCACGATAAAGATGGAAATCCTTCTAGAGCCTACATCAAACAAGCTCTTGGTGGATGACATGTGAGATCTTCTCGTAAGATCAAACTTGTGACAAGCGGATAGAAACGATGGGGAGATTCAATCTTGAATCAACCTTGGTCCGAGAAATGAATTGACGAATACTTTTGGAAAAACCGTTCGATGTGCAAATCTTCTTTTCTCTAGCACGTCGAATGTGTACTATGTTTTCAAAATTCAAAAAGTATCTCGATTGAAAAATACTTTTAGAAAAACCGTTCGATGTGCGAATCTCTTCTTTCACTAGCACATCGAATGTGTACTCATTCTCTAATACAAAAGTATTTTGTTTGAAAATTGATCTTTCTCATAAAACCTTCGTTGTATTGCAAAACTCTTTCTTCAAGCAATACGCGATTGTTTTCAAATCATTTTCATCAATCGGTGAATCTCAATTCTTCGGTTCACTCACTCCATGTTGTCTTCTTTGAGGCGTTCGGTTTGAGAACAGCTAGAGCATTGCGAAACCACTGTCAAGGAGATTCTTAGGAATCCTACGATCACAGGCGATGCTTGTCTTGATCAGCGGGGAACCGTGGGCGTGTACCTCAATTCAGCGAAGTGATCAAAGATACTTTAGTGCGCTTTATTGCTAAGCGTCATGCGGTACACCCGACGATTGCGGTGATCGAATTGAGGAGTCAATCAAAGCCGCATGTTCACAACAACCACACTTAATTGAAGAAATCATGATGGTGCATATCTACATAACACGGTTACGATATTTTTATACTATGCTTACGCTTTCTGTGCTGCAAATATCATGAACCGATGAAGGCTTCCGCTACTCGATGGAAAGATGTCATGATTCAAAAGTGTGAGCATGTCGGTCCGAAAGTCATAACATCACATGATGGCAACACAATAAAGGGTGATCCGAGATTTCTTGTGGTGATGATCTCAAAGCTCGAAGATCATCAAAGATGTGGATCGGTTCAAAGACCTCCACCGAAAGTACTAAACTATCACGGACTTTGAAGTATCACTTCTAAAGCACAAGATTGCGGTTGAAGAATTGAAGTCTCTGAGCTCAAGAACGAATTCAAGAATAGAATGCTAGGATTCAAAATGTATATCATGGGGTGACCTCCTTAGGGAGATTGTTAGGAATTGAAAATTCCATGATAAAGTGTCGGTCACCCCAATTAAGGTCTAGCATATGTTAGCTCGTAGACGTGTCGGTATTTACGTTATTTATCGGTTTATTAGTTAGTTATTAGTTTAGTTTAGCGTAGTGTAACACCGTGGAGGAAGGACGGGTCTTTACCCACCTATCCCGATCCACGAGCCGATAGGAGGTCGTTGAGTCAGTAGTATAAATACCCTTCCATCCATGGAAGGGTGGTGCTTCAATCTAATACTCTACAATTTGTGAACTAACTCTCTACCAAGAAAACACCCAACTCTCTAACTTTCTCTCTCTAATGGCTAACATGTATTTTGATCTCCCAAGACCACCCGAATCATCAAACACATAAAAATAACGATCCTACATACCCCTAGTGATAATCCTTATGAAAGTAAGTAACTTCAGTTATGTTGAATTAATGATTTATGAATTAGGGTTCATGTACCCTAATTAAGGGAAATTGGGTAAAGATGTTTATAATTAAATCAAGAAGTTATGATGAATATGGGTTAAGTATTATTGGGTTTAAGCTAATAATTAATGGGGTTAATTATCATATAATCATTGGATGGTTATGTGATAATTAGAGATGTTTAAGGAAGAGCTATAATTCTGGTAATCATAGTTAAGTAACTTGATTATGTGTTTATGATAATAGTGATTTGGCCTAGATTGAAAGGGTGGAGATGATGATGATGTATTTGGTTTCACTAGCTTGGAATCAAGGTAAGTAAACCGGTCATTATGTGTTGTTATATGATTCTACACATTATATGTTATGTGATTTTGTTATGCTAAGGAATGGGGTAATTGAATTTATATGTTTATGTAAAGTGTGGTTGAGACTATTTTGGCTTAATTAGTCATGAAGGCTAGACAAGGTAGATTAGGCTAAGGTATGTTGATGTTTGACCCATAGGAAATGTTTTACGTAAGTGAATCAAGGTACGTGTTAATGTTCAATGATTTGCAATGGTTAATGAGTTATGATGTATAATGTATGAATGTCTATGATAACATGTTATGAACGCTTTACTTACTAAGCATTGTGCTTACAGTTTAAAATGTTAATGTTTTGTAGGTTTAAACGTGAAGGAAAGGAAATGCTTGGAACTAAGGGTTAAGGTTGGATTATGCGAAAGGTTAGAGGATTGATAAGAAGGTAGAGCTTAGGTAGATACCGAGCTCATGACAAGGTTGTCCCCTGTGACAAATCGTAATTTCAAGTCATTTTACAAACTTTAAAAATTTTACTATACATCTCGGGAATTTACTAATCATCGGTTGCTATTCATCATTTTACTATTCATCATTTTTGAAGTCGATTTGATATTCTGGGAGTGTATTTTAAAACTTTACTATTCACGAAATACTATTCATTCCCGGAGAAAAATCACTATTCATGATTCACTATTCATCATTTTTCGTAAACTCGGTTTACGAGTGTCAAATTCGCGTAAGCGTAAGGGTTTAGCTGCGAATTCATGAAAAATCATTGAGGACATTACATATAGACTAGAGTTAGTCTACATATCATCAATAACATCATCATCATATTAGTTCATGCATGGGTTTGCATATTTCGATAACGTATGTTTTTCCTATTAAATAAACGCTATCGCATAATCAATTATTTTGAATATTTGATCCGACACCTCAAAAAATTATCCTGATATATTTTATACTCATTTTAAGACTATAAAAATTATATTATTAGTTTACTCGATGTTTTGAATTTATTTTGTATATAAATTGTTTTATATATATATATTTACGACGGTTTTCGTAAATACAACTCGATAATTATTTATTCACTCAATCCTTGTAAGAAATGTATTTTTATAATTTTTATGACGTTGATATATTTTATTTTGTTCCGTTAAAATTTATTTTTAGCTAACGCTACCCTAAATACCTAATTATAATTACTTACTACACATTATACTTAACCTTTTATACATTTAGTCATCCAAATTTCACCACTTTATTTACCCCATGCCCTTGGCCGACTTCCCCCTAGTCACAATAAGAAGCAAATTTGATTTTCACTACTAAAATATACACATACACATTTTAGATAGATATTTGTCATATATTAATTTTATACAAATCCAAAACACATACACTACACTTTCTAAAGGTGAAAGAAAACTCAAAATCCTCTCCTTTTTGCTCTTGAGGTTCGGCCAAGCATAGAAACACAAGGAAGAAGCATTAATTTTTCAGGCTACAAGTGAATTTATAAACTCTAGTATACTTCTTTTAAGGTTTTGCAATAAAAACCTAGGAGTATTTAGGAAACCTAGTTCCATAAACATCATCATCATACTAGTAAGCATTTCATGATCTTTACTCATCTTTCATATTCATACTTACGTTATTTTTATCATTCTAGTAGAAAACATGCAAGTATCATGTGTATCTATACCGCTTTTATTTGTTTTTGGTACTTATTATTAGTATAAATCATCCTATAATTAATCCCTTGAAACATATCATTGTTGATGATGTTTAGGAACCCATGACACCCTAAGAAGGTGTATGGTAGGTTTAGAATAGATTTGGTGTTGATTTGAAGTGATTGAAACAAGTATTATTCTAGAAAAATCATTTCCGACAACATTAAATAGTGGTCTGATCGTTTTTGTAAACTCTGGAAAATTCGACGGGTCATGGATTATTTTGGGCTAGATATTTAGAAAATATACTTTAAAAGCGAAACCGTGGTCGCTTGAGCAGGTTAAAGCGGTTTATAACGAAGAAGTTACGCTATTTTCAAGTTTAACGACGAAAAATATATTTTCAGAAAAACTGCATGCTGTCCAGAATTTTTCGTAGGTAAAAAATGAGATTTAAGCGTTGTCTAAATGAGTCGATTTGTCAAAAATATATTAGTATACATTAACACGAAGCTAAGGATATATAAAACGTAGAAAACGGACTTATAACGACTAAGTTACACGCGTTTAAATAAGGATATCATAACTATTTTTACAAGTATAAACACTTATATATATTTCCTATTAGTCAAAATTATTGTCGCGAGTGACCATGTTTGTAGTCGTTTTCACATCGATAGAATACTTTTGAGAAGCGATGTCTTCTAGTAAAGTGAGTTCACCTAGCCTATTTTCCAAAATGTTCAACCGTTAGTCAAGCGGAGTTATAACGAATAAAATGCCGTCACTCAAACTTTGCCGAAAACTAACCTTAAACAATATTTTTAGTGCGACTACCTTACTTCATCTATATTTTTCTCCATGATCGAGACCTCTATGATCAAAAGTTAAATGCTAAAACTTTTAGATAATGTTACAATCTTTCCAAAACCATTGAGTTTGTTTTCTAACACTCGATATTCACTATTTTACGACTAGCTTTTCGAGGCCATTTAGCCACTTTCATGAATTGTCAAATTATATTGTTTTACGACGAAAAACTATAATTTCTTAATAAATCACTAAATGACTATCGTAGGATATCATTTCAACGTAAATACTTGTAAAGTATTTTATAACATGACGAGATGTCATAAACATATATTTCGACAATAAACTCTATTTTCAAAAATGCACAAGTGGTATGGATATCATATGAGTTTGCATGCATAACATTACATCATGACTTATATTAGATCATATCATTCATAATAGGTTGCGATTAGAGTTGCACCTCATTTGATGTATCCACTTTTGTCATCATAATCATTGCATCGGTGAGTCATAGCCCTACTCTTTTAATACTTTTATTAAACTCTTTGGGGGAGATACATGCTCAACTACTTTTATGACAATCATGATTATTTGCAAACTATATGTTTATCTGAACTGAATGTTTAGTCATACGAAGTAACAGTATTGCCATACTTAGAGTTTCTATATAATAGACCATTGAGCTAACTGACTTGATATGATCACGGTCCAATGGACTTGGTATAACGTTGAACTAGAGGACTTGGTATAATGTTGAACTAGCGGACTTGGTACAATCATGAACTAATGGACTTGGAACTATTTGAAACAATACTTATTATGTGTTATCAATTGACTATTGATACATTAAGTTATGTACTATTATGTGAAATCATTTGACAACGTGGGCTTGAACATAAACTATAACATTTTGTGCAATGGGTTGTAAACACACAAGTTGCAATTTTTGTATCGGAGGAACTTGGAACTGAGTGGATTTGTGATTTGTCATTTTCGTACAATAGATATTTTCCGAAGAAATACAAAGGTAAGTATTTTCCCCGGGTCGTTTTCCCAACGAGGGATGAATGGAGTTTAACAACTCACGTCGCGTGATTCGGGATTCGAATAGGTAATAAGGATTTGTGAGGATTTCTAAACTACGGGATAAGCAATAGTAAAGGGAAGCAATAAAAACGACTAAATCTATGATGCAAATGAAGGAAATGCAACTAATTATGCAAGATTAAACAAAAACGCGATTAAACGTAATTAATAAAGCGCGAATTAAACGCAACTACTCTAATTTTAACCCGTAAAAATGATCTACTATATTTCTACAGCTAAAAATTATTTTTTTAGTTTTTTCTTGATTTATTTGGAATTAAAAACTAATTTAAGACATTTAAAAGAGACTTAAAATACTAAAAATTAGGAAAACATGCAAGAAAATTACAAAAATACTTTTCAAAAATCAAATTTAACTAAAAATATTTTCAAAACTGGAATCACATTTTTTTGACTTTTTCTCTATTTATTATGAATTTAAAACTATTTAAAACTAATTAAAATGCTAGAAAATACTATTTAGGCTAAGCAAATCTGGAAAAATACTTTTTATGACTTTTTGAATATTCTAAACCTAAGAAAATTGAAATTGTATTTTTCTGAGCTTTTTCTAATTTATTTGAATAAAATGCTATTTAAAAATGCTAGAAAATGAATAAAAATGCAGAAAAATAGAAAATGAAAAGGGAAAAATTTGAAAACTTCCAGAATATTATAAAATAATACTGAGAACAAGGAAAAATTAACAGAAACCAATTTGGAGCACAAGAAGATCAATGTGGGCACACAACTGATGAGATAAGCACATGTAAATAAGCTAAAATCTAACCATAAGCTACTATAAGCTACCCTAGCCTTAATATATCTAAAACTAAGCTAAAGCAACTGGAATGGATCAAATAAGCACCACTCTAAATCATTTAAGCTCTAAAACAGAATCTAAGTTCAAATAGCCAAACGGCCCTACTATGCCTACTTTAAGCACTATAATAAGCTATCTAGAAAAATCACAAAAATAAGCAAAAATGTCCTAGGAGTAGACAACCAACCAGAGAGCTAGCATCCAAAATCTCAGATAAATTGGAGTTAAGGTGAAGAAATGAAAAATATAAAAGTAGAAGCAATTTGCAAGTTACAAGGAATTTTTGACTTTTCTTAGAAACCAGATCCTATGACTTTATTGAATTTTGATTCTAAAAACCAGATTATTGGTGATGAATTATGATCAAACAAAGCACAATCAAGCTATCTAATCAAGTATTATATCTAATGCTAGCTTATACTATCCTTTTTGCTAAACTGATATGATAGAAATTTAGAACTAAGAGTGATTTTGACTTTTACTGAATACAAGTGCAAGATTGTGTTCTAATCTACTGAAATACACTAAAGTGAGACTCATTAAACTATTTCTAACATCTAAGTAAACTCCCAACTCAGAATTATCCCATACACCAAACACTACTTCTTGCTAGTAACATGAAACTAAGCATAACTCAAATCTAAACCACAATTAACCACAACTCAGTTCAATCGATTAAATCAGTTTATCGAAGTGATTAAGGCGACAATATAACTTAGAAACCACTAGATCCAAATTATGCAGATGAAACAATTAAATGTGCAGATTATAGATTAGGCCAAAAAATGACTAAAATAAGCTAAAACTAGATCCAAATAAGCTAATCTAACATCAACAAGCTAATACTAACATATTATACTTATCAAACAGTAAATGCAATTTAAACTGGAAATTGAATAGGAACTTACAAACGTCCAGCCACTATGGCTTGCTAAAGAGAAACAAATAACCACTATCCTAGTTCTGAATTCAACCCAAATCAACTATAATCAACCCATATCCATATCTAATTCAGCAATCCAGAACCAAAAGAATTCTATGCCTGCAGTTTGACTTTTGTTGACTATTTTTGAATTATTGAGAATACTGATTTAGAGAATGAGTAAAAGCAAAGATTAAACTCATACAAGCTTAGACAAGCTTATATGAGCTTAGTTACTAATTATGTAAGCTATTGAAACATTAAACGTGAATTGACCAGAATTTGAAATTGAAAATGCACTTTTATTAATCAAAAGACTTTTACAAAATTCAAAAGAGAATTACAACTGAATTTAAATGCTAGAAAAAATAGTAAATGACAGAATTAAATGGTAACATAATCTCTAAAGGCTGTGAGAAAATGGACAAGGTGATATGTGGAGATGAAAGGGCTTTTATAGCCTGATGAAGGTGCCTTGGGGTGATTCTGAGAAGCATCTGGAAGTCTAATCATGTCCATTGATTCACCATCTCGTCATCTCATCAATCCTCAGCCGTTAGATCATCTCAATGATGTGTTCAAACCAATGAAATGCCTCCAAATTGACACCTTGGCAATCCTTAAGTCACATACCTCTAACATGTCAGGAAATCCATCTAGAAGTTCACTTAAGTGGGGTTAATTGTGTGGGAGTCGGGGTGAAATAGAGGATATGGTGAAACAGTAATACCTTGTGGATTTAGGCGCGCTTTGGGTACTCAGGGGAAATGGGGTATTTTTTTTATTTTTCTTTGACTTTGGGATTTAAGTTTGACCGGTGGTAACAATTTAAAGGGATTGACCGGGGTTAAATGGTATATGGGTATGGGTTATTTTTGGATTGGGCTTTGTTTTGGATATTGGGCCAAGGTAAGTGATAGTGGATTTGGTTTTAAGTTTAGTGTAGGATTTGGCTAGGATAGTATAGTTTAGGATTAAGTTAAAGTTTAAGAGTATAAAATGTAATGTAGTGAAATGGAGGGACCAAGGCTGCCATTATGAGAAATATATCAAAGGACCAAAATTGCCAACTTCAGAAATTCCAAGGACTTGTTCTGCCAATTCTGAATCTTTGAGGATTATTCTTGACAATTTGAGAAAAGATGATCCAAACTTGCAAATTCCTTCCCCGGCTTTGGCTTTTTGCACTCTTTTCTCTCTCGTGCTCGGTTTTCTTCGGTTTTGGCTTCTTTTTGTCTGTTTTGTCATATCGGTACCTGCACATGCATAAACTCAAGAAACCATTAAATATTAGCAATAAACGGCTCTTTCTTGGTTATTTTGGGTTTGATTTGATAAAGAAATCATATGTGTTTTAGCACATATCAAAATACCCCAGACGAGACCATTGTCGTGTCCTCACGCAATGCAATCAACTCACGCTTCTAAAACCAAGGATTTCAATCTCTTTCTACTAAACCTAAGAAGAAGTAGCAAAGATTCCTCAAAAGAGATTAAGAACCCTTAATTCTAAAAGCCCGCTTACCTTTTAATTCACATATGGATATTACGATTAAGCACATTCCGGTTATGAGTGACGGTTTGTTGAACTTTCATGTCGATCAATAACTCAACATTTTCAAAAGACATGTTAGGATCACGGGTAGGAAACACAACACGTGATGAAGTGACCATACGGATAGAATACATAGTCACGATTTTTCACAAGTCCCAAACTAAGCGTAAAATCAAAATCATTGTTAAATATGATTTTACATGCTAACACTACCCATGGAAGTTACTTGTGTAATTACCTTTTGCTCCCATTTTCCTATTTTCCTCTAATTATTTTATTTTGTGAAATGAATTTCTTCAAATTTCTCGTTTCGATAAGAATTAATCCGATAAAGATATAAAGCTAAGTCGCTAATTAGTTATCCATCTTCCCTCAAGAACCATTGTCTCAAAAATGAGGTCCACATCAAGGAATTTTATTCACTTATATATATATATATATATATATTTTTTTGACTTTTCATTTTTTTTCATCATCATTTTTTTTTTTTTCTTTTCACTTCACTTTTTTTTTTTTTCACTTATACTTTTTACTTATATGAGCTATGAACCACGGAGCTTCACGGGGTAATTCCAATACTCTAGGCTTCATGAAACGAGGATCCCAGTGGGTTAGACCAAGACCTCACCCAATCCTGGCTAGAGATCCAAGGGTCCGATCTCGAACCGCAGCTCATAACTTTATTTATCACTTATTACTTATTTATATATTTATTACGGATCCTTGATGTGTACCCAATTTTTAAAACAAAGATTCTTTTAAGAAGATAAAAAACTAACTATCAACAAAAACTCAACATCTCTAATTATTTATTAAACAGATATGGGGTGAAACAATCTTGTGGGAACAAAAAGCCAAAAGTACCTTCGATGGGCTCTAAAGAGAACCAACTACTCCACGTTTAGCATCTAAACTCATAAGTAACTCTATCATTTCTCGATCTCCATAAATTTAAAATCCCAAATAATGAGATCGCGGATGCTTAGCCGATAATTTTTAGATTATCTATGGTTAAGGGAACAAGCTAGGGCTCAACACGCCCGGTCAAGTCAGAATTCTATTCCTACTCTCACCAGCGGAAAGTCAACAAGGTGTCAAAACATATATTAACTTAGCTAATGTTTTGTAAAATAATCTCAAGTCTCGCATTTTTAAAGTCACTTATTAGAAACTAGCAAATTCTTGGTTAAGCTTCGCATATATAAAATCACTTAGGGAGACTTGCAAATTCTTGGCCTTTTGAGCTAGAATCGCATTTTATAGCCTCTTGTCTAAGCAATTAGCAAAGGCTATGTCAAGAAAAAAACGCATATTTAAAGAAACTTCTAAGAGACTAGCAAGAGCTTTTCGATCATAAAACTAGCAAAAGCTTACAAAATTTTTTTAAATTTTCTCAATTTTGCACAATTTTTCATTTTCTAAGGAAAAACGGGGTTGCGAGAGAAACACGACAAAAAAAATAAGCAAGTGCGGTCAAATCAAATCGAAGATTACCAACCCCAGACTAAAGCGAAACATTGTCCTCAATGTTTAAAGGCAAGTATCAACGAAAATCTAAAAGCCGTTTATTAAATATGCTAAAAGATAAGCGTTAGTCGATAAGATTTTGGATATCGATTTCCATCGGCATCGATCATGAAACTCGGTGGAGAAAAGACAAACTTGAGCACGAGAGTCTTCATATCGGAAAATCTAGACAAAACATCACAAACAACCAAACACGAGAAATTGAAGAGGCTAACCCCTTCCGTCACTTATTAGAAAAATAGAAAGAAGATAAAGCGCTTGTTTTGTTATCGAGTCGTTAGCTTGACCCGCCCCGAATTCATTTATCCTTGGGGAAGCAAGTGGAAAAGATAATCTCCATCGCACTTTCGTTCAAGAGGTTCGGATAAACATTGAAACATAAGAAAGTTCCACTCCAATGAGATACCCACGGTTCTTGAAAAGGAAAAGCGATGATACCGGGGTCAAAGATGGTATCCTCACTCCCGCAAGAGTGAAGAAGAGGAGAAATCACATTATATGAAAGAAATGGAATAAAGATTTTGATAACGATTAGGATCCATTCTTCATCTTCAAAAGCACATTTTATATAAGCTTTCATTTGAATTTGATCATTTAAGCTCATAGGGTGATTTTCAACAAAAATATCGGGAGGAAGAGGTGGGATGATGTCATCAATAACGGAACTCTTTTGAGAGAGCTGCTCTTCCCCCAAACTAAAATCTTTCTCAATATCGAAACAGAACGGATCATACTCTGGAGGAGATATGATATGAGAGAGTTCACCGGAGAACTCCTCGAGATAATCATCATTAATCGTTCGTGCCGGCTCATTTAACGGATCTTCTTTCAACAAACTTTCAATCTCTCTATATCGGCTTCAAAATCAAAGGCATCGTCCTCACTTCCGGTGGAAGAGGATTGATGCGAGCAAGTTCATCGGCGAACTCCTCGAGAAGTAAATCAAGAGGCGAATACTTGAGCTCGGGCTCGGAGGATTTCCATTAGGCGGCTCTACTTCTTTAATTTCTTGATCGAGATAAGCGGAGGTGGGATTTGTGCGGTACTTTGTAGACTATGAACTTGCACCTTTTCCATTATGGTCTCCGTGTCGGACTCATCACTTTCCTCGTCAAAGATTTGATTGTCAAAATTGAGAGTATATTCTGAATCGAAGTCAAACAAAGGATTTGTGAAGGTCATTTTGTAAGTTTCTGAAATTGAATCAAAAGGTGTCTCAAATACCCTTGGGATTGGAACAAGGTCATCAATATTCTCCAGAGGAGTACATTCGACTTCCTCGTCCCCCATTGACAAGGTATCCGAAGGTTCGTTAATAAGCGGATCACAATTGGTTTCAACAATTTACGGCGAAATGGATCATCGACTTCCTCCAAAGCAGCGTCACTTCGCTCGGCGGGCGTGAGTGAAGGGAAGAGTCGGAAATGATAGGATTGGAAATGGGAGTGGGATTGCCACTCGAAGAATCGTCATCAATCTTTAAGTTCTCTTCTTCAAGCGGTTCATCGTCATCACTATCGTCAGTCGGAATAGTAAAGGTGGGTGGATGACTCGGTCTTTGTTGATAATGGTGGTGATATATCTTTCTTGCTTGCCAAAGGCGTCAATTTGAGCACTCATGCGGAAATTTTCTCGAAATAATGATCACTCAACATAGTGGTAGAATCGTAAGGAGCGTCGACATCCATCGATAATGATGTTCGTCATATTCTCGATCAAATCGTAAGCTTCTTGAGGGTCTTCCGCATGAGATTTCCACCAGCTGCCAACATGATTTTGTCTCGATCAATCGTAGTGATACCATGATAAAAGGTTAAGATTTGATCAAGAAGCAAAATTCGGTGATTCGGACATTTCTGCAATAACGTTTTGAATCTTTCCCAAGCTTCAAATATGGATTCCTTGGGTAATTGCTGGAAATTAAGAATTTCTTTCCTCAGCTACATCGTTTTCGAATAAGGAAAGTATTTTGAAAGAAACTTGCGAAACATCTCTTCCCATGTATAAATTGAATGTTTTTCAAGGGTATAAAACCAAACTTCGGCTTCATGGGTTAAAGAGAAGGGGAAGAGATTCAATCGGATATCATCTTGAGAAACGCATACGTTGCTTCATGGATTGAGTGATAGATAAAAACTTGTTCAAGTGCTCGTTTGCATTTTCGTCGTGAAATCCATGGAATTGACAATCTTTGTCGAAGAAGGCGAACCATCGATTTTCAATCTAAACTTGGTTCCCAAGCGATCGGTCCTCCTCGACCGATAAGTGATGGACGATAGAAATCCTCCATGGTCCGAGGATCATGGGGATCAAAAGTCTTAATCGAGCATTATGGAGAATTAAACAAATTAGAGGTAAGGAGATAAGAATTAAACATTCAGAGGAAATCGAAGATTATTTTCGGAATTTTTAAAGATAGAAAACATAAAAGGAAAACAAATTTTGAAAAGGAAAATATTTTTGGTTTTTATAAAAGTAATATGTACAAAATCAAAACGGTAACTTCACGAGGAAGGATCTTCAAAAACCACGAATCGAGACGGAATACGAAAACTCACTTCATGCCCTCCTCGGCAGCGGCGCCATTTTTTGATTTGTCGTTTTCGTACAATAGATATTTTCCGAAGAAATACAAAGGTATGTATTTTCCCCGGGTCGTTTTCCCAACGAGGGATGAATGGAGTTTAACAACTTACGTCGCGTGATTCGGGATTCGAATAGGTAATAAGGATTTGTGAGGATTTCTAAACTACGGGATAAGCAATAGTAAAGGGAAGCAATAAAAACGACTAAATCTATGATGCAAATGAAGGAAATGCAACTAATTATGCAAGATTAAACAAAAACGCGATTAAACGTAATTAATAAAGCGCGAATTAAACGCAACTACTCTAATTTTAACCTGTAAAAATGATCTACTATATTTATACAGCTAAAAATGATATTTTAAAATTATTTGAAATTTAAAACTAATTTTTTTAGTTTTTCTTGATTTATTTGGAATTAAAACTAATTTAAGACATTTAAAAGAGACTTAAAATACTAAAAATTAGGAAAACATGCAAGAAAATTACAAAAATACTTTTCAAAATCAAATTTAACTAAAATATTTTCAAAGCTGAATCACATTTTTTTGACTTTTTCTCTATTTATTATGAATTTAAAACTATTTAAAACTAATTAAAATGCTAGAAAATACTATTTAGGCTAAGAAAATCGGAAAAATACTTTTATGACTTTTGAATATTCTAAACCTAAGAAAATTGAAATTGTATTTTTTAAGCTTTTCTAATTTATTTGAATAAAATGCTATTTAAAATGCTAGAAAATGAATAAAAATGCAGAAAAATAGAAAATGAAAAGGGAAAAATATGAAAACTTCCAGAATATTATAAAATAATACTGAGAACAAGGGAAAATTAACAGAAACCAATTTGGAGCACAGGAAGATCAATTTGGGCACACAACTAATGAGATAAGCACATGTAAATAAGCTAAAATCTAACCATAAGCTACTATAAGCTACCCTAGCCTTAATCTATCTAAAACTAAGCTAAAGCAACTGGAATGGATCAAATAAGCACCACTCTAAATCATTTAAGCTCTAAAACAGAATCTAAGTTCAAATAGCCAAACGGCCCTACTATGCCTACTTTAAGCACTATAATAAGCTATCTAGAAAAATCACAAAAATAAGCAAAAATGTCCTAGGAGTAGACAACCAACCAGAGAGCTAGCATCCAAAATCACAGCTAAATTGGAGTTAAGGTGAAGAAATGAAAAATATAAAAGTAGAAGCAATTTGCAAGTTACAAGGAATTTTTGACTTTTCTTAGAAACCAGATCCTATGACTTTATTGAATTTTGATTCTAAAAACCAGATTATTGGTGATGAATTATGATCAAACAAAGCACAATCAAGCTATCTAATCAAGTATTATATCTAATGCTAGCTTATACTATCCTTTTTGCTAAACTGATATGATAGAAATTTAGAACTAAGAGTGATTTTGACTTTTACTGAATACAAGTGCAAGATTGTGTTCTAATATACTGAAATACACTAAAGTGAGACTCATTAAACTATTTCTAACATCTAAGTAAACTCCCAACTCAGAATTATCCCATAAACCAAACACTACTTACTGCCTAGTAACATGAAACTAAGCATAACTCAAATCTAAACCACAATTAACCACAACTCAGTTCAATGATTAAATCAGTTTATCGAAGTGATTAAGGCGACAATATAACTTAGAAACCACTAGATCCAAATTATGCGGATGAAAGCAGTTAAATGTGCGATTATAGATTAGGCCAAAAATGACAAAAATAAGCTAAAACTAGATCGAAATAAGCTAATCTAACATCAACAAGCTAATACTAACATATTATACTTATCAAACAGTAAATGCAATTTAAACTGGAAATTGAATAGGAACTTACAAACGTCCAGCCACTATGGCTTGCTAAAGAGAAACAAATAACCACTATCCTAGTTCTGAATTCAACCCAAATCAACTATAATCAACCCATATCCATATCTAATTCAGCAATCCATAACCAAAAGAATTCTATGCCTGCAGTTTGACTTTTGTTGACTATTTTGAATTATTGAGAATCTTGATTTAGAGAATGAGTAAAGCAAAGATTAAACTCATACAAGCTTAGACAAGCTTATATGAGCTTAGTTACTAATTATGTAAGCTATTGAAGCGATGGCGATGAATTGACGAATTTGAAATTGAAAATGCACTTTTATTAATCAAAAGACTTTACAAAATTCAAAGAGAATTACAAGCGAATTTAAATGCTAGAAAAAGCGATAAATAGCGAATTAAATGGTAACATAATCTCTAAAGGCTGTGAGAAAATGGACAAGGTGATGCTGTGGAGATGAAAGGGCTTTTATAGCTTTGATGAAGGTGCCTTAGGGTGATTACGAGAAGCATCGGAAGTCTAATCATGTCCATTGATTCACCATCTCGTCATCTCATCAATCCTCAGCCGTTAGATCATCTCAATGATGTGTTCAAACCAATGAAATGCCTCCAAATTGACACCTTGGCAATCCTTAAGTCACATACCTCTAACATGTCAGGAAATCCATCTAGAAGTTCACTTAAGTGGGGTTAATTGTGTGGGAGTCAGGGTGAAATAGAGGATATGGTGAAACAGTAAAACGTTGTGGATTTAGGCGTGCTTTGGGTACTCAGGGGAAATGGGGTATTTTTTATTTTTCTTTGACTTTGGGATTTAAGTTTGACCGGTGGTAACAATTTAAAGGGATTGACCGGGGTTAAATGGTATACGGGTATGGGTTATTTTTGGATTGGGCTTTGTTTTGGATATTGGGCCAAGGTAAGTGATAGTGGATTTGGTTTTAAGTTTAGTGTAGGATTTGGCTAGGATAGTATAGTTTAGGATTAAGTTAAAGTTTAAGAGTATAAAATGTAATGTAGTGAAATGGAGGGACCAAGGCTGCCATTATGAGAAATATATCAAAGGACCAAAATTGCCAACTTTAGAAATTCCAAGGACTTGTTCTGCCAATTCTGAATCTTTGAGGATTATTCTTGACAATTTGAGAAAAGATGATCCAAACTTGCAAATTCCTTCCCCGGCTTTGGCTTTTTGCACTCTTTTCTCTCTCGTGCTCGGTTTTCTTCGGTTTTGGCTTCTTTTTGTCTGTTTTGTCATATCGGTACCTGCACATGCATAAACTCAAGAAACCATTAAATATGAGCAATAAACGGCTCTTTCTTGGTTATTTTGGGTTTGATTTGATAAAGAAATTATATGTGTTTTAGCACATATCAATTTGCAATGCCTTTGATGCATGAACGTTCTTTAAAGGTTTTTCATGACAACACAAACTCTATGAACTCACTCAACCTTTGTGTTGACACTTTTAAGCATGTTTTATCTCAGGTATCTAAGGCATACACTTCATGGCATGCATGTGGACTTATCATAGAGTCGTGGTGACGACGCGTCTCACATGGGATTTATGCACTTTAAAAACATTGTTTGGCTTGTATCAAACTTATTTGGTACATGTTGACTATCATTTGGGACCCGCTCTTTGTAAACTCTGATTATATTACTCAATCAAACAATGTATTTTCCAAGCGACACTTTAGGTCGTTCAATATAATCTATGCTTGTGATGCTATGGCGGTCATCCCCGAATTCCATTCATTGCAAAACAAGTATTTTGGGTGTGTGACATTGGCATCGAGCTTGATTATAGAGAACTAGGTTGTATCATTGACCTAGACTATAACTACATCATCATAGCATCTCATCATTTCATCATAAGTGCATATTCACTATACATGTGGTTTATCGTTACATTTTTGAGTTATTTACTTTCATTTCAAATCGATTGTCACATAGATGCCTTCATTACCCATTCCATTATCCTTTCTTTAGACTCCAATGTGGAGAATGCCTTGTCATTCCCTATCATAATTTTAATATAAGTTGACTCATCACCGATAACATCGAATGCCGAGACAAAACCTTCAAGGAGGGTGAGGTCGCTCTCACTCCTCTGTCTCACCACCAAATCATCATGTTAGACGTTAATCACACATTAAGTCACTAAACCGTCAGTAATTTTGAAAAATAACCTCAAACTTATCACCTCCTATCACATCTCTTTAGAGCGCTTATTCTTATCATAGGACTTTGCTACGTCTCACCCTTCCTCTTATTTTGAAGAGTTATGGCGCCAAAGAAAGCTGCACGGATATGACACGGATGCTATCCAAAAGTATGTAGAGGATAGTATAGCCGAGGCACTAAGGAAAGAACGAGCAGCGGTGGCTGCTTGCTGCCGAGAAATTGCTGGCTATTCTTTAGTCGCTAGACTTCTTCTTTGCTGAGGGGAGGCTAGGGGAGGTCTGAGTTGAAATTGTACATACAAGGACTTTAAGAACTGTGATTCCACAAATTTCAAAGGCCTGGAAGAGCAATGCTATGATTCGTTGGTTTGAGAAAATGGAGTCTGTATTTCTTCTATGCAATTGCCCGGATGGCTACAAGGTGAAGTTCGCCACTAGTACACTCTTGGATGAGGCAATGTCATGGTGGAATTCTTATGCTGACCTATTGGTATGGAAAATGCTTACAAGCTCACATGGGATCAATTCAAGAGGTTGTTGACTAAAGTATTGTCCAGCGCCTTGAGGTGAAGAAATTGGAAGCGAAATTTTATGAGTTAGTATTTATTGGTTATGACATCGAGGCGATACATCGAAGGTTTCAAGAGTTGGGCGCTCTATGTCCATCTATGGTTTGGACAATGAGAAACTCTGGAAAGTTTCATTGGAGGACTTCATAAATTATTCAAGGTGATGTAATTTCTTTTGATCCACAAACAATTGAAGAATCTATCCGGATAACCCAAATACTCATGGCTCAAGTTGTGAAGAGAAAAAACATTATCAACAGTAACCACAACAACAATAACAACAATCACACCATCAACAACAACGACAACCAAACTAACAAAAAAAAAGGAAATGGGAAAATGACCAGGAAGGTTATAATAACAACAACCAAAACCGTAACACTAACCATCATCAACAACGAGAATAGAAGACAAGAAGCGCAATGGTTTATGTTGCTACACCAATAGAAGGCGAGAGGTTATCTTTGGAACCTACCCACTATGTAATCGTTGTAAGTATCATCACTCGGGTCTTTGCCACTAAGTCTCTTCTTTGTAAAAAAGCGGGACACTTCGCCGAGGATTGTAGAGGCAAGGCCATAATTACATGTTTTGGATGTGGGGAGCAAGGACACTATCGGAACCAATGTCGCCAAAACCAAGGTCAACAAGTTGAAGGTGCTCATGGGAAAGCATATATGTTAGAAGGAGGAGAAGCTCACCAGGGTATCAACAACGCGGCAGACTGAAGAAGTTTAGAATCTAACAGTCTTATTTTCCTATGTACTATGTCGTACTAAGTTTATGTCTTTCCTAGTATTCGGATCTTAAAGACTTAAGACTGTGTACTGTTCGATAAACCACTCGTTGTGTAATATTCTCATCTATCGTACTTTATTTTCCTTTCCGATTTGTTATCACTTACCAAAATTTTACTTCCTTTACTTTAACTGCCAATTGAACGACATGGTTTAAATCTCTTTAAACATCGAGAGTTATAACAACTAAACTGAACGTCACATTATCGTTCCTTAATTATACATAGCCTAGCTACCTATGTCTAATTTTGGAGGGATCATGTTATGTTGGGAGCAGTTATTTATAAATCTTAGTGCAAGCAAATTTTTACATATTCCAAAAAGTCAAAGTGATACTCATGGGAGATTCTTCCAATATTTTCTCTATCACGATGTTTATACACTCTTAATCATAGATAGCCAGTACGGCACTTCTTCATGTCTTCTCTCCTCGTTATTCATCACAAACCCTAAACACGAGAAACCAACATGAGCTGAATTAGGGATGAATTCCTTTTTAGGTGGTGAATGTGACAAATCGTAATTTCAAGTCATTTTACAAACTTTAAAATTTTTACTATTCATCTTGGGAATTTACTATTCATCGGTTACTATTCATCATTTTTGAAGTCGATTTGATATTCTGAGAGTGTATTTCACAACTTTACTATTCACGAAACACTATTCATTCCCGGAGAAAAATCACTATTTATGATTCACTATTCATCATTTTTCGTAAACTATGTTTACGAGTGTCAAATTCGCGTAACTATAAGGGTTTAGCTGCGAATTCATGAAAAATCATTGAGGACATTACATATAGACTAGAGTTAGTCTACATATCATCAATAACATCATCATCATATTAGTTCATGCATGGGTTTGCATATTTCGATAAAGTATATTTTTCCTATTAAATAAGCGCAATCGCATAATCAATTATTTTGAATATTTGATCCGACACCTCCAAAAATTATCCTGATATATTTTTATACTCATTTAAGACTATAAAAATTATTTAAGACTATAAAAATTATATTATTAGTTTACCCGATGTTTTGAATTTATTTTGTATATAAATTGTTATATATATATATTCTGACGGTTTTAAATAAATACAACTCGATAATTATTTATTCACTCGATCCTTGTAAGAAATGTATTTTTATAATTTTTATGACTTTGATATATTTTATTTTGTTCCGTTAAAATTTATTTTTAGCTAACGCTACCCTAAATACCTAATTATAATTACTTACTACACATTATACTTAACCTTTTATACATTTAGTCATCCAAATTTCACCACTTTATTTACCCCATGCCCTTGGCCGACCTCCCCCTAGTCACAATAAGAAGCAAATTTGATTTTCACTACTAAAATATACACATACACATTTTAGATAGATATTTGTCATATATTAATTTTATACAAATCCAAAACACATACACTACACTTTCTAAAGGTGAAAGAAAACTCAAAATCCTCTCCTTTTTGCTCTTGAGGTTTGGCCAAGCATAGAAACACAAGGAAGAAGCATTAATTTTTCAAGCTACAAGTGAATTTATAAACTCTAGTATACTTCTTTTAAGGTTTTGCAATAAAAACCTAGGAGTATTTAGGTAACCTAGTTTCATAAACCTCATCATCATACTAGTAAGCATTTCATAATCTTTACTAATCTTTCATATTCATACTTAAGTTATTTTTATCATTCTAGTAGAAAACATGCAAGTATCATGTGTATCTATACCACTTTTATTTGTTTTTGGTACTTATTATTAGTATAAATCATCCTATAATTAATCCCTTGAAACATATCATTGTTGATGATGTTTAGGAACCCATGACACCCTAAGAAGGTGTATGGTAGGTTTAGAATAGATTTGGTGTTGATTTTAAGTGATTGAAACAAGTATTACGCTAGAAAAATCATTTTCGACAACATTAAATAGTGGTCTGATCGTTTTTGTAAACTCTGGAAAATTCGACAAGTCATGGATTATTTTGGGCTAGATATTTAGAAAATATACTTTAAAACGAAACCGTGGTCGCTTGAACGGGTTAAAACGGATTTATAACGAAGAAGTTACGCTATTTTCAAGTTTAACGACGAAAAATATATTTTCAGAAAAACTGCATGCTGTCCAGAATTTTTCGTAGGTAAAAAATGAGTTTTAAGCATTGTCTAAATGAGTCGATTTGTCAAAAATATATTAGTATACATTAACACGAAGCTAAGGATATATAAAACGTAGAAAACGGACTTATAACGACTAAGTTACACGCGTTTAAATAAGGATATCATAACTATTTTTACAAGTATAAACACTTATATATATTTCCTATTAGTCAAAAATTATTGTCGCGAGTGACCATGTTTGGAGTCGTTTTTCACATCGATAGAATACTTTTGAGAAAGCGATGTCTTCTAGTAAAAGTGAGTTCACCTAGCCTATTTTCCAAAATGTTCAACCGTTCGTCAAACGGAGTTGTAACGAATAAAATGCGGTCACTCAAACTTTGCTGAAAACTAACCTTAAACAATATTTTTAGTGCGACTACCTTACTTCATCTATATTTTTCTCCATGATCGAGACCTCTATGATCAAAAGTTAAATGCTAAAACTTTTAGATAATGTTACAATCTTTCCAAAACCATTGAGTTTGTTTTCTAACATTCGATATTCACTATTTCGACTAGCTTTTCGAGGCCATTTAGCCACTTTCATGAATTGTCAAATTATATTGTTTCTGACGAAAACTATAATTTCTTAATAAATCACTAAATGACTATCGTAGGATATCATTTCAACGTAAATACTTGTAAAGTATTTTATAACATGACGAGATGTCATAAACATATATTTCGACAATAAACTCTATTTTCAAAAATGCACAAGTGGTATGGATATCATATGAGTTTGCATGCATAACATTACATCATGACTTATATTAGATCATATCATTCATAATAGGTTGCAGTTAGAGATTGCACCTCATTTCAGTGTATCCACTTTTGTCATCATAATCATTGCATCAGGTGAGTCATAGCCCCTACTCTTTTAATACTTTTATTAAACTCTTTGGGGGAGATACATGCTCAACTACTTTTATGACAATCATGATTATTTGCAAACTATAAGTTTATCTGAACTGAATGTTTAGTCATACGAAGTAACAATATTGCAATACTTAGAGTTTCTATATAATAGACCATTGAGCTAACTGACTTGGTATGATCACGGTCTAATGGACTTGGTATAACGTTGAACTAGCGGACTTGGTATAACGTTGAACTAGCGGACTTGGTACAATCATGAACTAATGGACTTGGAACTATTTGAAACAATACTTATTATGTGTTATATCAATTGACTATTGATACATTAAGTTATGTAATATTATGTGAACTCATTTGACAATGTGTGCTTGAACATAAACTATAACATTTTGTGCAATGGGTTGTAAACACACAAGTTGCAAGTTTTGTATGGGCGGAACTTGGGCGAGTGGATTTGCAATGCCTTTCTTTGCATGAACGTTCTTTAAAGGTTTTCATGACAACACAAACTCTATGAACTCACTCAACCTTTGTGTTGACACTTTTAAGCATGTTTTATCTCAGGTATCTAAGGCATACACTTCATGGCATGCATGTGGACTTATCAAGAGTCGTGGTGACGACGCGTCTCACATGGGATTTATGCACTTTAAAAACATCGTTTGGCTTGTATCAAACTTATTTCCGTACATGTTGACTATCATTTGGGACCTACACTTTGTAAACTCTAATTATATTACTCAATCAAAAGATGTATTTTCCAAACGACACTTTAGGTCGTTCAATATAACTGTAACTGTGATGTTATGGCAATCATCCCACATGAATTCCATTCCGCTGCAAAAACAGGTATTTTGGGGGTGTGACCGAGAGTCATAAAAGGTTTATGTTTATAGTGTCAAGTCTTTGTGATGGTTAAGATTCAATTTACATGTTTTAATGTATGTTAAAAAGGTTATGTTAACGTTATATTCTAAATGGGTCAAAATGGGTGTTTTGGCAAAGAAACCCGTATACTTGTAAAGTACGTTTCCGTGGATCTTTGAGACCACGAGTATTATGATGAGGAAGTTTTATGATGTGTAAATGATTTCTGGAAGTCTTCATGTAGAGTCGTGTTCGGGAAGTTAGTTTTCCGGAAATTTTGCAAAAGCTCTTCCCTAAGCATAGATCTTAAGATCTATGCTCAATCTAGAAATTTTAAGTTCAAGAGTTTCTTACCTGATCATAGATCTTAAGATCTATGCTCAATCCAGAAATTTTAAGTTCAAGAGTTTATTTCCTGAGCATAGATCTTAAGATCTATGCTCAACCCATAAAGTTGATTTCAAAGAGTTTCCTTCCTGAGCATAGATAGACCAGAATTTTTATAAAGAGTTTTTAGATTTTTATCATCTTTGAAAAATCATATGTTTTAAACCGAGTCATCACGGGTCGTGCCACCCGTCGTTATAAAGGTATTTGAGTATAGTTTCATTTAAAAATAATCTTAAGGTATGAGCGTTCATGGAATGTTTGTCAATGGTCGAAAGAGTAACGGAGTGTTCGATAAGGTTAAGTCGTTTTGGCGCAAAAGTTTCAAATATTGAGTATTTAAAGTCGTGTCGTTCACGGGGTGTTACATAATTAGTATCCGACCTTGTGGGTTGGAGAAACATTCGCCAAACACTTCCATACCCTCTAAACCAAACACACCTAGCTCCAATAAAGAAACTAAACCCTCATTTCTAGAACCTAGATTACACTCCTTCACCACACCTCTTTCACATCCAAACCTTTACTCATTAGAAGACTCACCACCTAGGCCTTATCATCCGCCACTATTCTCATCAATTGAGAAAATGACACCACAACAACCTTCTCACCAAAACCTTGATATTGAAACGTCACCAAAACCCATGTCCTACTCGTCTTCACCATCAAATGGTCCATCTTTGAGTACAAGGAATCACCGATCTCAAAAACCGAACCAAATGGATACCTTCTTACCTCCACCACCAAATCATATATCACCACCTTCATCCTAGTTGAACCCCATCCTACTCCATCATACTCACCTCCACAAATCCCTCCATCCTTTGTGGAACCTCCTCCCTCCTCACCAAATGTTCCACCTCAAACCGCTCCATCCTCACTACCTTCATTTCTTAGTCATGACAATAGTTGCTCTAATTGTCAACATACCTAGGGGTTAGTTCCAGAGGTACGTGATGAGTTACATTTCATATTCCATCACCTTCTTGAACAACTTGATCAAGTTAACAACTCTAATCGTCGCTAGACATAGGAATACAAGCACAAGTGGTGCTCTCCTCTAGTCTTAGGCGCAACTTAGAATTGTTATGAATTCTCTTTATTACATGTTTGTATCATTTTCTTAGTTTTAGAGATATGCGTATCATTTCTCTTGTTTTATTGAATGAAACTACATGTTTGTATGCTATATAGTTATGTGAATATGTTTTGTGCAACAATACATAACTCATTTGGACATATACATCACCATTTATATCTACATTGCTACAAATAAGCTGCAGGTACACAGTTCCCAAACTTTTGCCTAGACAGATCCCTCACAGGAAGGATCCGCCAGAACCGTCCAACAGAATCAAAATTTTGAACTAATTTGAAGATCATTTGCAGGAAACAATGCAACATATACTTGCTTTCTAATATTCGTTTTGTAGATTTCAAAATACACATGAAGACTTTGATACCCTTAACAAGGGGGAGCTTTTCGTCAAAGCAAAGCATTGCAAAAACACTTGCAATACATTAACTTAGGCTTCCTAACTACTTGACGCCCTCATCAAAAGGGAGCACTAGTCAAGGGGGAGCATCTCATCAAAGTTAAAACCATTGCAAAGATACTTGCAATACGCTCGTTTAGCCTTCCTAATTACTTGACGCCCTTAACAAAGGGAAGCATCCGTCAAGGGGGAGCTAAGACGAATCTCTCTTTCATCTTACTACTTCTTTACTTTTCTTTTCTAACTATTTCTCATTTAGTTACTTTTCAAAGTTTTCTCAAAACCATTTTTCCACTATGTGTTAGTTTCTTTTCGATGCTCTTTTTGTTTCGACAAAAAAGGGGGAGAAGAGAGTAAAAACTCCAATTCAAATTTTTACGAATTTTATTTTCTCCTTAAAATAATCTTATGTTTTGTCATCAACAAAAATGGGAGATTGTTAATACAAATAAACCATAAAAACGTTTAATTATATTTTACGATCTTCTAATGTTTTGTCGATAACAAATGTAAAATCATTTTAACGAAATAAATAAAATACGTAAAAGCTTTGAGCCAATATTTTACTAACACACTTACTAAATAAGTTATATAAAACCAAAGACATTTTTATAAAACACTAACAAGTAATATTGTTTACATCTTATCAAAATGTATATGTGTAACAAGTAATAGTGTTCACATTTTATAGAAATGGATATGTACTTTGTATATGTTGTAACGGGTAAGTAATGGGTAAAAACCAAAGTTCATAACCCATGACCCATGACCCATTGACTAGGTACAATGAATCTTGTTGGGTAAGAACCAAAGTCTATAACCCATACCCATGGAGCATGATCCATGACCCATGACCCATGACCTAAATCCGGACTAAACTGACCCAGTAGCCGGATCCTAGGATTTGCACTACTAGAGGGATCCGCCAGAACCGTGGGACAGTAGGCACATTTTACCTATAAATAGTGAGCCATTTCTCTCTTGCTCACTACCACTCTTAGATACACTTTCTCTCAGTATTCTAACCTCACTAACCACAAATCCAAAGGATCATTCTATGTAGTTTTATCTTTGTGTGATTCTCTAGGTTCCTCTTAAAGGCGAGATCACCACCTCTTGAAGACGTGCAAGCTCAAGGTCATGAGTTGCTAAGTGATCTGTGCTAAACAGTCAAGTCTAAAAGACTAAAAACTGCTCAAACACTGATGCAATTAAGATCAGAGAATACAGGGGATTCCCGGGTCGTTATGTCCCACGGAGACTCAATGGTGTGCAAACGCTAGATCAGACGATAGAATGATCACTAATGATAGCGATCAGAAAGGATTTGGATATGAATATTACACTACTGAAAAAGATTATAAAATAAAAGCGGCTTAAATGCAAATTAAGGAAATTAAAAAGATAAAATCTATTAAATAAACGCTATCACTATTTTTAAAGTGATGAACGTTTAAAACTTAAAACTTAAAACTTACGTTTAAATTAAAATAACGTAAACGTACAAAATAAAACGTGAAAATTACACAAGATAAATCCTAAAAATATGGAAAATACATTTTACAATCCTAATGATAAAGAAAATTTATAGAAAAGGAAAATTATTTTATAACTATTTATGTAATTATTATTAATTAAAACTAATTTAAACTATTTATAAATACTCTAAAATAAAAGAAAATATGAAATAAGACTAGAAAAATAAACTTAAGACTTAGAAAAATCTAAAATATGATAAAACTAATTTTAAAACTGAAAATATATTTTTTTGACTTTTTATGTATTTATTATTAATTTAAAACTATTTAAAACTAATTTAAATTATTAAAAATACCAAATAAAAGGAGAAAAATAGGGAAAAATACTTTTTAAGCTTATTACATTTATCTAAACTTAAGAAAAATGAAAACTTATTTTTTTGAGCTTTTTCTAATTTATTTGTATTAAAAGCTATTTAAAAATGCTTAAAAACTAATTTAAATTAAGAAAAATAGCAAAACAACTTAGAAAAATATGAAAATTTCAGGGAAAGTCTAAAATTATATATAGAAGCTAGGAAAAATAGAAAAACATGGGCTTATGAGGAAGGATATGCAACTGATGTGGAATTTGCTTATTGAAATAAGCACTTACATAAGCGAATGGAGTCCAAAGGGTACCAAACTGGAAGAGAAGCTTTAATAAGCTAAAGTGACCAAAATGAAATGAGAAACTTCAAGCTAAACCTTCTGATTATCAAGTTGCAATGATTTAAGGATAAAAGCTAATGAACTAAAACAGTAAAAGGGGGTCTATATTGAGCTTAAAAATAAGCACATGAATAAGCTATAAACTGGAAACAATAACTTGGGACTTGGACAAGACCTGGGTGGCAATGCAAAACCCCAAGCTGAGACTTAGATGAGCTCACATGAGCTCTGTGCTAAAGCTGCTAGATCTGCACAACAACCTGTGCAGTTGTATGCCCTGCACAGGGCAGTTAAGTGTTGATTCACAAGCTTATTTGAAGCTTATCAAGGGAGCTTAATGGAAAAACAATTATGCAGTCCTCAAGACCACCCAGCAGGCTATAATTAAACCAAGTTTTAGTTCCTAACTCACTGAAATGGATCCTAGGCAAGGTCTGCAAGATCTTAAGAAAAACTGTTCTTCATGGGTTTTTGACTTTTGACAACAGGTGTGATGTTTGACTAAACTGATTTTTGATCTCAAATGCTGGAATGATAAGGATGTAATAAGCTAAAATCCAACTGAAACAAGCTAGCTTAACTCAATCTAAACCTAAATGAACCGAATTCAGAAGCTGATTTTGACAGATTATAGATAAAAGGCAGTGGTCATGTGATTTTGACTTATAAAGCAATGTGATGCAAAATAAAGACAGGGATGAACTTAATGATCAAAACTAAGCCTAAAGCAATGATTTAATCCATCATTGCAACCTCTAAAACGACTAACAAAAGCAATCCAAACACTCCTTTAAGCATCCAATGTACAATTTTACTAAGCTAAAAGGTAAGTAAGGATTTGTAATCAACTTGTAAACTTAAATTAGCTACATAAGAGCAGTTTCTACAAACTCAAACAGTTACACTAACATTAATCCATAGAGCCAAATTTAACTAACATTATGCTAAAACTTAGAAAATTAAAGTAAATAATTAAACACCTTAAGCACTGATTGAATATGATCCTAAACAAGATGATATGAGTCCTGAGCACCTTTTCAAACCTGCTGCACATCCAAAATCCAATTTCCCTCCTCCTTTGACTTTCATTGACCAGAGATGGAAAAGGCTTAAAACTTATATTTGAGCTCACTCAAAGCTATATACAGCTTTAGTTAGCTCTTTTGAATTATAATAAGGCTTAATGAAGCCTGGATTTAAAGCATTTGAGACTGAATAGATAAAAGAAAACTTTAAAACAAGAAATTTAGATAAAACTCTGAATTGATGCTTGAATTGAATTGCAAGTGATTAAATAACTTAAGTTCAATACAGTGAAACTAAAAATTACAATATTGAGAAACTAACTAAGACTTTAAAATAAAAACGACATGCTTTTAAACTAAAAACTAACTAACTCCCTCTCTTCTCTTTCCTCCTCATCTTTTATACACCAACTCTCTCCCTTGGACTTTTCTGAGCTAATCCCACATGTATTTGAGGCCCTTAGATCACTTGGAGTCATCTTGGCCATTGAATTCATTTTGGCGGGAAAACAAGGTTTAACAGCTATGTGAGATTGAGTGTTTGGTGAGGAATGAATTAATGATTTTGGATTGTAGGAGATGTGGGGGGGACAAAGAAGATGGATAGGTGAGGGGTTGGAGTGTTGGTTGGGTGTTGCAGGCTCAAGTGGGGGAGGAGAAGAGTTTGGCGGCAAAAGGGGGGTGATTTGTTTGACTGCCATTTGACCAGGGAAGAGTTAATAATAGGGGTTCAATATTGCTTAGTGACAGGGGTCGTATAGTATGCGAGGTTCAAAATTGGTTTAAAGAGTTTAAAACTCGAGGGCTTAATGTGTAATTACGAAACTTGAGGGCCTAAGTGCCAATTTCACAAAGTTTCTCCAAGGACCATAATTGACAATCTTCAAAGTATAAGGACCAATCTTGCCATTTGCCATTTTCAGAGGACTTATCTTGCCAATTTGAAACTTGAAGGACTAATTTGTAATTTTCTCAAAACTTTTATATTTTTCACCAAAGGACTTAATTTGACAACTTTTGATTTTAAAAGGACCTTTGGTGACTTTTCTTTGAAATTGCATGCAGGGGTATTTTGACAATTTTAGAAACTTGGGGACTAAAGCGCAATTTTGCAAATTTGATCGTTTTCATCGATTTTGATATTTTGCATTTAAAACACATAAAACAACGATTTGTGGTATTTTGATCATTTGATGTGTTTAGAGTGTTTCGAGATGATTTTGCGAGTTTATATTGTACAAAAATGATGAGTATTTAGACACTTCATCAATCCCCATATTGAGATATTGCTAGTCCTAGCAATGATTTGAAAAACATAATGGATTTTAATCTCTTTGCAAAGCCATTACTACGGAGTAGCCAAATGTTTCGGTTCAAGTAAGAACCATGGTACATCGATAACCATGTGATTTTGAGCAAACCACCGACTTCAATCAGTTTGATTTGTCTTTACGAGCCGTACCCTTACGGACTAGCCAACTCTTAGATAAATTATCAACATTATCTTTGGTGGTGATTACCAATTATGGTTTTCCACTTGCCTTTACCACAAGCCATAATCTTGCGGGCTAGCCAACTCATTATCTTTTGAGGATGATGGGGGTGAAGAACCATACAATTTTGGGCAAATTGCAAGCCATATAAGCGGTTTGAGATATCTTTACCAAGAGCCGTTTGCTCTGGATTAGCTAATCCTTTTGTCTTCTGAGACATGGCGGATGATAACCAAATGAGAAAGTGTAAAACACTTACTCCAAAAAATTTTGGCCAAAACGGGAATAGATAATATATGAAATTCGTGAAATTCCCCACACTTAGAAATGAATATTGCCCTCAATATTCAAAGTACCGCGGTTATGCGAAACAAAGAACGTAAAAGGAAATACTACGGCCATTATTTAGAAAGAAGATTTTTTTTTTTTTTTTTATAACATGTGGGCAATACCCACACTTAGATGGTAGAAAGGGGTAAGAAGGCGAAATATGGGTGAAAACCCATATAGTGTGTAATCTCTTGTTTTTGATTACCGAGTCGCTAGCTTGACTCGACCCGCATTCATTGGTTCATGGGAAGCAAAGTGGAAGAAACAATCTCCATCGGACTTTCATTCAAGATGTTTGGACAAACATATGAAGCACGTGAAAGTTCCACACCGATGAGATATATAGAGAACCGGCTCAAAAATGATGAATGAAAATGCCGGGATCAAAAATAGTGTCTTCATTCCCGAAGGAGTGAAGAAGAGAGGAAGACACATCATAAGTGAGGAATGGAAGGAAGATGTTTATAACAATTAGGATCCATTCTTCATCCTCAAATGTAGACGTATCGGAAGGAAGGGTGAAGGTAGTATCATCAATAAGCAGACTCTTATGATAGAGCACACCTTCCTCCGAGCCAATATCATCCTCAAGATCAAAATAGAAATGATCATATTCCGGAGGAGATATGTCATGAGAGAGTTCACCGGAGAACTCTTCATGAAAAGAATCATTGGAAAAAGCCTCAAGCTCGGGCTTGTCCAATGTAGAGTCACTATCCACAACGGGATAGGAGATGAAGTCGACTTAGCACGAATGATTCGATCTTAGAAGCGAGGAGATTTATATTGAACAATTGTTCACAGTATCTCATCCTTAATTTCGGATCATCGAATTTCTCATTTCCTTTAAGCTAACTAGCTCGGAAGGTAGCTCCTCGACATGTCGATGTCTCCATAGGATAAAGAATCGTCAAGCGAAGTACAATCGTTATCGAATCGGAGAACATCTCGACATGATCATATGGAATGTCAAGAGGAGGAGAAGAATCATCATTAAGAGGCTCATCACACATTACCGGAGATACCCTCGGACTCGCTTGGGGTTGGAACAAGGCTTTCAACACTAGGCGATTCCATTTACGGAATAGTGCTGAAGGCTCGTCCCCATTATGAGAGAGAGTCAATGGAAGCTTGGTGTGATTTCGATTGACAAGCTCTCATAATATTCCTTCACTTGAATAGAATCCTCATCATCATCGTCATCATATCGATTCTTATATTCATCTGTTGAAGCTTACACAACATTCTTTTCATTTGTAGCTTCTTTCGAATCGTATTTCTTCGAACTTTGCGGAAGATTACACTCCTCGTAATCATTGAAATCTTGTGAAGGCTCGAAGTCGATGGTGATGGAATCTCATGGGTTGGAAATTGTCAAAACCGGAGAATTGGAATTTTGAAAATTTTGATTCATCGGTTGGCATTCAAAAGTCTCATGAGGACCCCGCAATTCTCACAACAGAGATAAATGGGAAAATAACTTTCACCAAAGTTACGATTGTCACATGGTTAGGCTCATAGACAAAGCGGGACCCGTGGTGGACAATCAAAACCGTAATGAGAATCATTCCGCAATACTGCATGAGTAGGATTCGTATTGGGGTTGTGGAGGTAGGTAGGAAAATCGGGTGTTTCATTTGAAATGGGATGGGATTACCGACAAACTTGTCTCGAAACCCACATTGGTACATCGCCGACAATTTCCACCGTTAAATGGACCTCCACACTGGAACATGTCAAATACCATGACATAGAGAATTAAGCAGATAAGAGGATAAGAGATGAAGAATTAAGCGGTTAAAGAGGATAAGGAATGGAGAATTAAGCAGGGTTTGAGGATAAAGAAATGGAGAATTAAGCAGTTAGAGGATAAAGGATGGATATTTTGGATTTTGAAAACATTTGCAAAACAAAGAATGAAAATATTTTGGGTGTTGATAACACTTGAGAAAAAGTGTTAAAGAACTTTTGGATTTTAAAAACTTTACAAAAACTTTTACAAAAGATGGGGTATGCACAAGAGTGGAGTCGAAAATGGCTAAACACACGCTTAAGCCTCCCGTGGCGCTTAAAATTTTGATCTGTCTTAAGCAGTCAAGTCTAAAAGACTAAAAGCGCTCAAACAACGATGCAATTAAGATCGGAGAATCTGAGATTCCGGGTCGTTATGTCCCACGGAGACTCAATGGTGTGCAAGCTAGATCGAGACGATAGAATGATCACTAATGATAGCGATCGAGAAAGGATTTGGATATGAATATTACACTCTTGAAAAGATTATAAAATAAAAGCGGCTTAAATGCAAATTAAGGAAATTAAAAGATAAAATCTATTAAATAAACGCTATCACTATTTTTAAAGTGATGAGCGTTTAAAACTTAAAACTTAAAACTTCGTTTAAATTAAAATAACGTAAGCGTTAAAATAAAGCGTGAAAATTACACAAGATAAATCCTAAAAATATGGAAAATACATTTTTACAATCCTAATGATAAAAGAAAATTTATAGAAAAGGAAAATTATTTTTATAACTATTTATGTAATTATTATTAATTAAAAACTAATTTAAACTATTTATAAATACTCTAAAATAAAAGAAAATATGAAATAAGACTAGAAAAATAAACTTAAGACTTAGAAAAATCTAAAATATGATAAAACTAATTTTAAAACTGAAAATATATTTTTTTGACTTTTTATGTATTTATTATTAATTTAAAACTATTTAAAACTAATTTAAATTATTAAAATACCAAATAAAAGGAGAAAAATAGGAAAAATACTTTTAAACTTATTACATTTATCTAAACTTAAGAAAATGAAAACTTATTTTTTGAGCTTTTCTAATTTATTTGTATTAAAAGCTATTTAAAATGCTTAAAAACTAATTTAAATTAAGAAAAATAGCAAAACAACTTAGAAAAATATGAAAATTTCAGGAAAGTCTAAAATTATATATAGAAGCTAGGAAAATAGAAAACATGGGCTTATGAGGAAGGATATGCAAGCGATGTGGAATTTGCTTATTGAAATAAGCACTTACATAGAATGGAGTCCAAAGGTACCAAATCGGAAGAAAGCTTTAATAAGCTAAAGTGACCAAAATGAAATGAGAAACTTCAAGCTAAACCTTCGATTATCAAGTTGCAATGATTTAAGGATAAAAGCTAATGAACTAAAAGCAAGTAAAAGGGGTCTATATTGAGCTTAAAATAAGCACATGAATAAGCTATAAGCGGAAACAATAACTTGGGACTTGGACAAGACACGGGTGGCAATGCAAAACCCCAAGTGAGACTTAGATGAGCTCACATGAGCTCTGTGCTAAAGCGCTAGATCTGCAACAACAACTGCGGTTGTATGCTCACTGCAGGCGGTTAAGTGTTGATTCACAAGCTTATTTGAAGCTTATCAAGGGAGCTTAATGGAAAAACAATTATGCGAGTCCTCAAGACCACCAAGAAGCTATAATTAAACCAAGTTTTAGTTCTAACTCATGAAAATGGATCCTAGGCAAGTCGCAAGATCTTAAGAAAAGCATTCTTCATGGGTTTTGACTTTTGACAACAGGTGTGATGTTTGACTAAAGCGATTTTTGATCTCAAATCTTGGAATGATAAGGATGTAATAAGCTAAAATCCAACTGAAACAAGCTAGCTTAACTCAATCTAAACCTAAATGAACCGAATTCAGAAGCTGATTTTGACAGATTATAGATAAAAGGCAGTGGTCATGTGATTTTGACTTATAAAGCAATGTGATGCAAAATAAAGACAGGGATGAACTTAATGATCAAAACTAAGCCTAAAGCAACAGATTTAATCCATCATTGCAACCTCTAAAACAGCTAACAAAAGCAATCCAAACACTCCTTTAACTGTCCAATGTACAATTTTACTAAGCTAAAAGGTAAGTAAGGATTTGTAATCAACTTGTAAACTTAAATTAGCTACATAAGAACAGATTTCTACAAACTCAAACAGATTACACTAACATTAATCCATAGAGCCAAATTTAACTAACATTATGCTAAAACTTAGAAAATTAAAGTAAATAATTAAACACCTTAAGCACTGATTGAATATGATCCTAAACAAGATGATATGAGTCACGAGCACCTTTTCAAACTGCTTGCACATCCAAAATCAATTTCCCTCCTCCTTTGACTTTCATTGACCGGAGATGGAAAAGGCTTAAAACTTATATTTGAGCTCACTCAAAGCTATATCTGACTTTAGTTAGCTCTTTGAATATAATAAGGCTTAATGAAGCACGGATTTAAAACATTTGAGGCCGAATAGATAAAAGAAAACTTTAAAACAAGAAATTTAGATAAAACTCTGAATTGATGCTTGAATTGAATTGCAAGTGATTAAATAACTTAAGTTCAATACAGTGAAACTAAAAATTACAATATTGAGAAACTAACTAAGACTTTAAAATAAAAACGACATGCTTTTAAACTAAAAACTAACTAACTCCCTCTCTTCTCTTTCCTCCTCATCTTTTATACACCAACTCTCTCCCTTGGACTTTTCAGAGCTAATCCCACATGTATTTGAGGCCCTTAGATCACTTGGAGTCATCTTGGCCATTGAATTCATTTGGCGGAAAACAAGGTTTAACGACTATGTGAGATTGAGTGTTTGGTGAGGAATGAATTAATGATTTTGGATTGTAGGAGATGTGGGGGACAAAGAAGATGGATAGGTGAGGGTTGGAGTGTTGGTTGGGTGTTGCGAGGCTCAGTGGGGAGGAGAAGAGTTTGGCGGCAAAAGGGGGGTGATTTGTTTGACTGCCATTTGACCAGGGAAGAGTTAATAATAGGGGGGTTCAATATTGCTTAGTGACAGGGGGTCATATGGTAAGCAAGGGTTCAAAATTGGTTTAAAGAGTTTAAAACTCAAGGGCTTAATGTGTAAATTCTGAAACTTGAGGGGCCTAAGCTGCCAATTTCACAAAGTTTCTCCAAGGACCATAATTGACAATCTTCAAAAGTATAAGGACCAATCTTGCCATTTTGCCATTTTCCAGGGACTTATCTTGCCAATTTTGAAACTTGAAGGACTAATTTGTAATTTTCTCAAAACTTTTTATATTTTTCACCAAAGGACTTAATTTGACAACTTTTGATTTTAAAAGGACCTTTGGTGACTTTTCTTTGAAATTGCATACCGGGTGCTTTTTGACAATTTTAGAAACTTGGGGACTAAAGCGCAATTTTGCAAATTTGATCGTTTTCATCGATTTTGATATTTTGCATTTAAAACACATAAAACACTGATTTGTGGTATTTTGATCATTTTGATGTGTTTCTGAGTGTTTTCAGATGATTTTGCAGTTTATATTGTACAAAAATGATGAGTATTTAGACACTCATCACTAAGCTTCGTCATCATCAAGACCACTGAAGTGCATCTTGTTGATAGTTCTTTCCTCCCTCCATATAAGTGTCGTGTTGAAGGCATTAGTGAATGGTGCCGAAGGTGTGCAATCGAAGTGATCAAATCAACGGTGCGTCTGAAGCTTACTACTTGTCGTTTCAAACGAAAGGCGCATGTTCTTGATTTTTTGCGCGTATGGCGGTTGCCTATGTCTCTTATGCATTCTTGATGGCGGGTTCTAGTCACGATGCTGCGTTCTTGGTCTGGGTTCGTGAGGTTGGTGATTTGCCTCTGGTTAGTTTGATTGCTGGTGGTCGGTTTTCGTTGGAGATCCGGGTAAGTGCTGTACTCTTTTTCCCTTCTCCAAGGTTTTCCCATTGGGTTTTTTCTTGGAAAGGGTTTTTAAGGAGGCAAGCTTATTTGGTTCATCAATCTCCTTCGAAAAGGTGGGCTGATTGGTGTGGTCATTCTTGTGTGATCAGATGGTTATTTCCAGTAGGAGTTTTGGTTATTGTATGTTTTTTGTAGTTGTTTTCGCTTAGTGGCCTGTCACAAGCGGAGTTAGTTGGATGTTCAAGCGTTGCTTGAGGTTAATGTGGTACTTCAGCCACATTCCATTGTTCTTAAACGATTTTTTGGTGTAATATATTTTACCGGGCGGATTTGCCCTTTACCCAAAAAAAAAAAAAAAAGGTGTGCAATCGATATAGTGCGTCGATGTACAAGTTGTGTAGTTTGGGTTAAAGGATGTTGATATCCTTTCTAGTATCGTAAAAAGGAGTGTGTCTCCTTTGGGTAGGTGTGTTATGGTGTAGTGTTGGGTAGTAGTTCCTCCTTTGTAATGGAACTCGGTATCTAGCCTTGTACCGGATAAAGTGTAGGCGACGTTGTGATAGGTTTAGTTCTACCTTGTGGAGGAACTCGGTGTCTAGCCTTGTACCGGATAAAGAGTAGGTGATGTTGTGAAGGCTTCTCCGCCACATTAAGGTGCTTGTGTTGTGTAGTGCTTAGAAACTCTCAAGTGGGGTACTCGGGGAGTAGAGTAGGGCAAGGAAGGTGTCCTTGTAGCCGAACCACTATAAATACTCGTGTTGTGGTTTTTTGTTCCTTTACTCTTTTTCTCTTGCATTACTTACTTATATATTCATCTATCAATATCCAACACACAATCTAAATAGATTGACATAAGTCGATCTAAATACTTTAAAACGAAGTTTTAATCGGTAAAAGTATTCAATCCCCTTCTAGTTTTCCACAACCTTGATTTCCATCAAAGTAATACAAACCATCCTTTTAATTACCAATCCCCAGAACTTTCATTTCCTTCAAACCCTGAGATAAAACATAGCACTTAGACTCATCAAGGGCAAAAACAAATTTGTTGTCTCTAGCCACTTTATGGACATACATCAAGCTGACACAATATTCTGGTACAGCCAGAACATCATACAGAGTGAAGTTGTTAGTCAAAACCATATTTCCAACCTTAGTTATTAAAGCTTCAGTCCTATTGGGATTTGAAACTTTAATTCCTAGTTTGGAAATATCAATAACATTGACTAAGAAATTATCAGTGTATGTTAAGTGCTGGTTGGCACCAGAATCAACAATAATACCAGCTGTAACAAGTGCAGATCTCATCTTACTATAATTACTAAAGAATCTATTAAAGTTTTGATTAAAAAATTTGCTATTATTCAAAACTATACTTGCCATATAGGCATGTACACCTTTCATTTTTCATTATTATTATTACCAAAAGTATTGTTCCTTTTTCCAAAATCAGCAGGGTACCCAATCAATTTAAAACACTTATCCACAGTATGCCGATTAAACCCACAATGTTCACAAACCAAATTAGAACCACCAACAGTCCTTTTACTACCATTATTATTATTAGATCTAGGAACATTAGGTCTAAAATAAGTACAAGAAATTTGGGGCCTCTAAGAACTTCCTCTATTAGGCACACTGGAATTGAACACATATGACTGAGACCTCTGGGAACAGAAGACCACACGACATATGAATAGTGCATCTAGGTAACTAATCATTAGGGTTTAATCGTGTGGTATTTTGACTCAAATAAAAAGGCACGCTAATCATTAGGGTGTAAATGCAAAGGGTCACTAATATCCAGTTTACTTATTAAGGTGACGGGTAGTAGTTCAAAAATAACCTCTTCATCAGAATTATTATGAATAGAAACAGGAGGTGGAACAGCAGGACCATCTTCAAATGCACTATTTAAAAACAATTCTCGTGTGGTATATTCACATTAGGGTGACAAACTGTATTGACATTGAAGGGATGGTTGCCTTTCTAGGACTTTTATTAGGGTGTAAATCGACATTATTCATATATCGAAACACACAATATACCGCACGGGAACAGAAGACCAAGCACCATAAGACACAACAAGAAGGACAAATTCAGAAGCATAAGAAGGCCTTGCAAGTGCGTAATTACATAGGGAGATTCGCTTAATCGTAGTAGTACCCTTTAATCGTTTGGTTAGCGTGCCTTTTCTTTCATTAGATTCGCATTAAACATACTACATGCGTTAATGATTATATGATATTTTATTGGTTTTAATGTTTGTGTGTAAGCATTAATACCTCTTGTTTATCGTGGCTTGTTTGCGCTATACGCCTCCTACAATTACTTCATTAACATCGTTTGCATAGTTAATGTAAGCCCGAAAGGGTAAATAATTTAAACTAGTATCATTAAGGAAAGATTAACATGGATTTCTAATTAGTCGTGACAGGGCTTTTACAAGAAATCTAGGAATTTAGTACACTACACAATAAGTAGCCATAGAGAAAGTGCCTATTAGTACTCATCATATATAACTAAACGATTAGCGAGCATATCTTCCTTAATATTAGCTTGACCTCTTATTGATATCTGTGTACGTGTGTGTCTCCTTGTCTTCACTTTAATTAGTTTTATTAATCTACATAATCGTGCCAGTCTCACAGGCTGAAAACCCCCTTGCGTTAGATTAGTGTAATTAAATTAACTTTAGAATTAAAATACTGATAGATATTTAAGTGTTAGCGTTCCATTCTTAGTGATCGACACTCTACTTACCAACTAGGCTACATTGATCGGGTATACTACTTGTTTGTGTTTGTTATAGGTTAAGTCGGCTAAATATAAATATTAAAACTTGATAACAATAATTACCTATACTAAACGACACATCAAATATACCCTACTTCTATTCTCATTTATGCTTAATGTGTAATGAACGAGGATGTTTTTCAATAAATGTTTGAACTTGGGAGTTAGTATTTCGATTTTGTTTGCTTTATTATGATGCTAAGCAAATAATGTGCTAAAACACTAACGGGATAACTGCAGCGTCCATGATTTCCGTGTGAGTGACAACCAGCCCTTCAAGCTCTGCAAGTACCACCTGACACTAATTTGAAATAGATAAATTTTACTTTTTAATTTATGTTTACTTCGTTAGTTTAATGGTTAAGCAGCCATATTGATTTTGCTTAAGGAATCAACATTAGTGAGTCAGATGATAGTAGAGTGGCTCAACTCATTTACTTTTAAATGCGTCAATTTGGATGGTGTTTCACCTCAAACATGTCAGTTCATTTATTTTAGCTATATCAGGATTGACTTTCTGGCTAGCCTCCTGAAAGATGGCAATAAGTTCTTTAGAAAACCTGGAATTTGTTGCAGTAAAGAAAGTATAGGTTATCCCTTTGGCCTAAACTCGTCAGTTCCATGCGCACCTTGTCCAGTTGTAAGCCAGTCATTACCTGAGTTTTCCTGCCAATTTTCCTTCCAACATCCTCTGGAATTCCATCTCTCCAATCATTAAAATCTCTATAACTTTGTTGTTGCCACTCTTCTCTCTCGTCTTGAACAACCTTTTCTTGCCACTCTTGTTCATAAATAGTTGCTTCTTAAATTGTGCTTTGAACGCTTCCCGAGTGTGACAAACAACAATTTTCCAGGTCAATACTATTTACAAAACTCAAATTATTTATTTTGAAGTTTACATGAGAACATTTTACGCATAAATTTCTAGTTAAAACGCGTAAACAAGAAATACCCTCTCGTGCACTACGACTCTGGACCAAATTTTGGTCTACATATTTTTAGTACATTAAGACATTTATAAAGGTCATTTCATTACTAGTTCAAATTTTTATTACAACTGCAAGTGCATATTTAGTTATTTAATTTAATTAAGTAAATAAAGTTTTAAAATTTTTATGCATGAACAATATACCCAATACTTCTACTAATAATTTTTGTTACATTCCTACACCTATTATAGTACTACAAAAATTCGAGAAATATTTTACTTCACCCTTTGGTATTTATTTTACTATACATTTACTTTAAATTAAGTAATCACTAGACAATACATTTTAAGTACCCAATGTATAATCAAAATACATGTATACAATATTTTTACTAGCACTTACACTTTATTATACTTTCTATACACTTCTAGTCATTTTCTACACAAACTAACTAATAAAAATGCAAAATAACACATGTAACTAGTCCTTGGATTTCAACAAGCTTAGTTAGGAGACCAAAATATTAAAGAGGAATGGCCTCCACATAACCCCCATGTTCAGCCAAATATCATACACAAAACATATTTAAAAATTTTATTTTCAAACCAAATGTACTTATATGTTTAATTTATAAAAATATCTAGATTTTTTTCTTTGGCTATATGAAGACACAACTAGCTTACACCTTTCATAACTTAGAAAAAAAGTAGAAAACCCTCTCTATAAACTACAAAGTTTCGGCTAACGTGGAAATCAAAGAGAAAAATATAGTGATTTGCTTATTTAGTGCTTATTTGGGGTTTATAAACTACATATTTGGAGTTTTGGAGTTCTAACTGGGTTTATATTATTCTTGTTACTACCTTAAATCCATCATCATCAACTATTTTTATACTTTTACTTATTCATTTTATACTTAATTTATGCTTAATTATGTTATTATGTTTAAATGCTTAATTACATGTTACTTGTACCAGGAAATATAAGTGGATTAGGTTTTAATGAAGTAATGATTCCACGTAGTCAAACCAAAACGGTTGGAAAAGACAAACAAACTGTCGCAACTGCAACTGTTCACCACGGACCAGACGGAACCAAAAATTTGGGTCCATCCGTTGTAAAATTTGGTTCCGTGGTGTCTGCAGAAGGACAGCAAGTTTGTAAAACGGACTGTAGTGAATTTGTCAAAGTAACTAAGAAATCTAAAGATGTTGTTAAACAAAAACCTGATGTTACAATAGGAGTAGGACTTGCTAAAAATGAATTTAGATCTAAAACTACTCAACAACGACCTAAAACACTCATTGCCAAACGCCCCTTTCCCAAAAGCAACTACAATATACAACCCAACTATCAACATACCGGTTGGAATCAAAACTACCCTAGACCATATCAAACTCCTAATTATATGCCATGGAACCCATACCCATCATTTTCATACATGAACCAAGTAAATGGTATGTTTAACCCAAACAGACCCATAAGATATTGGGGACCAAACGCTTGAGTTATTTGTGTCATAGGTATGCGTGAAAGTCGGCTTGGAACCTGATGAATGGATAAAAGATAGTGGATGTCAAAACACATGACGGGAAACAAAAGCCTCTTCTCAACATACCAAGAGTGTGACGGATGTAATGTTACTTTTGGTAGCAATCTCAAAAGCAAAATCATTGGCAAAGGTAAGATCGCTCATAATTCTTTAACTATTGAAAATGTTGCACATGTTGATAGATTAGGTTTTAATCTACTTAGTATTAGCCAACTATGTGATAAAAAGTATAAAGTTCTATTTAAAGAAAATGGTAGTAAAATACTAAAAGATGGTATCACCATAGCAAAAGAAGTTAGGAAAAATAACATATACGTCATGAAAATAGATAGAACATCTAAAGACTGTTGGTGGTTATTCGTCCCAAAGCAGGGTGAAGATAATCAATTCAGCAGAAATGTGCAACTCTTCAGCAGAAACAAACAAACTGTTAGTAGTAACAGATACCACTGGTGGTTACGGATATCACTTGGAATCGTGTTATCACTTTCCAAAGTAAACTATTCGACCCTAATGCCCGGGTATCACGAATATCTACTTGGGATAAGACCAAATGCGCTTAGAGAATTAGGCACGCTATAACCCTTTCGCTAGTAAGTGTTTACGTTTTACGTATGTCCTTCATGCATGATCGGATCTCCTATATAGGAGGTTACTCTTGAGCTATTCCAATGGAATTATGAGTATTAATCGCCCATTAATAGCCTCATAATTATCACCATTATAGCCGTTAGTAGTTACATGACCAATTAAGCGTGGTCATAAAGAAGTTATAATCGCCATTTAGCAAGATTTTCCATAAGCATACTTTCCACTAGCGGTACTTTCACTTGCGGTGTAAGTACGACCTATCGATGGAAACACCGCTTATCAAGATTTCATAGCACTATCGGTGGATACACCACTTGATGGAAACATCGCCTATCGTTGAAATACTTATCGGTAGAAACCACAAGCAATACTTTCCAAGCGGTACTTTCACCAAGCGAGATTTTCACCAAGCAAGACTTTCACCAAGACTACCAATACAAACCACTATAAGAGTCGGGGTGTTCATGGACCTAATGGGTGTACACTCCGTACCTCCTAACCCATTACAAGGTGTGAACTAATCCACAAGTGCACTAAATTTTCCAACAATCCTCCCAAATTTAGTTCACTTCCTTTGCATGAAAATTAAACATCAATCAAAACATGTGCATAAGCGAAAATGTCACGAGGATTGAATTTCCATATTAGTAAATTACGTTCAAATATTCGAGAATCGTGGTGTTCTAAGAATTGAACCCTTCAACCCATTTGAATACACGAAGATAAAATACACACAAGTTTTCAAACACTTAACAGACTCGACACTATACAAGCCATGTGTCCATATCCAAATTCATAAATGTTGTAAAAGCTAAAAGTCCAAAGCTTCACAGGCGGCAAAACTTCAACATTTACATAGGTGGTTCCTCTTTAGTCATGCTCCCGCCAAGCACTTTTTCAAAGAAAATTAACCATTACTTAAGTAAAGACTTCATCCTCCTTTCAAGCAGTTCGAGCACAACCTTGGGATGTAAATAAAACATGTGCTCCATCCATCGAATGTTCGACTTTCCACATTGAACTCGGCTCCTAAGTTTCCTCGGGAGGAGTTGGGTGTCCTAGCATTCGATGACTAAGTTGGACTTAAACCCATCCCTTTAGCGAGACTTTATAACCAAGTCTCTAGCGGACCCTTCGTCAAGTGATCGCCTAAGTTTTGTTGAGATCTCACAAACTCTATAGATACCACCCCATTCATGATAAGCTCACGAATCATGCTATGTCCGACACCCAAGTGTCTAGACTTACCATTGTACATCGGCTATAAGCCTTAGCCAATGTAGTCGCACTATCACACCGGATAGAAATAGGTGCTATAGGTTTAGGCCACAATGGAATCTCAAGAAGCAAGTTTTCAACCATTCAAATTTTCTTTACCAAAGTTTGCTAGAGCCACAAATTGATTCCATTGTTGAACCGGTGATGCAAGTTTGTTTCTTGGATGCCCAAGAAATTGCACCTCCACCAAGTAGGAATACCCCACCGGTGTAGCTAATTGTCTTGATGTTCTTGATCCAACTTGCATCGGTGTAACCTTCCAACATTGATGGGTAACCAAGATATGAGAGACTATAATCCATAGTTCTCTTCAAATACTTGATGCCCTTTGAACTCGCTTGCCGATGATGAGCACTAGGATTACTAGTATACCCGCTCAATTTTCCCAACGCAAAACTAATATCGGGTCTTGTACAAGTCATGGCATACATCGAAGCGACCAATTACCCTAGAATACTCAAGTTGAGATCTGACCTTGCCATGATTAGGAATCGACTTCTCACAAGTATCCATAGGTGTATTCATCGAGTACAATCAAAGTAATTGAATTTCCTCGATTACCTTCTCAATATAATGAGGCGGAGATAGAAATTCTATTACTTTCATGTTTAATCCTTATACCAAGGATAACATCGGCCTCCCCATGTCTTTCATGGAGAACCTTGATGACAAAAATTCCTTTGTCGAGTCAACTGATTTTGGTCATGCCAAAGATCAACATGTCATCAACATATAGACAAATGATGACTCCTTTACCGATTCATCAAATTTGCTATATACACATTTGTCGACTTGGTTAAGAACATAACCACTAGACAAAACCACTTCATCAAACTTTTGATGCCATTGCTTAGGTGCTGTTTAAGTCCATAAAGAGACTTAATCGGTTTACACACCTTGTTTTCATTGCTGCATGATGAAGCCACGAGGTTGGTTCATATAAACCTCCTCTTCCAATTCACCATTCAAGAAAGTTGTTTTCACATCCATCGATGAATAACGGTTGTGAATAGATGCCATAGCAATCGCCAGCCTTATGGTATCGATACGAGCCACGGGGCATAAGTATCAAAATAGTCTATTCTCGACTTTTGTTTAAAGCCTCGAATGACTAGTCTAGCCTTGAACTTTTCAATAGTTCCATCTACCTTCATTTTCCTTTTGAAAATCCATTTGCAACCCAAAGGTTTGCAACGGAGGTAGATTAACCAACACCCAAGTGTTGTTGCCCATGATGGAATCCATCTCATCATTGATTGCTTCTTTCCGAAAGCAATATCACGGGACTTCATTGCTTCTTCAAATGTTTTGGGGTCATCCTCAACAATGAAGCAATAGGAGTATTGGTCGAGACCTCATCCTAGTACCTTCAACTAAGTATAGTTGAAACTCGTGTCCAAATGACTTTGGAGTCGACCTTTTGCTCTTCCCGAGCACGTGTTCGATTCTTGAACCACAACCTCATCGAGGACCACCGATGGTTCACCATCGTGGACCTCGATACACCAAAGTGTCATGAGTTTCATTAGGACTTGGTCTGGGACCGATGAGAATCTATTCTCATCAAAATCGCATCCCTTGATTCAATTATTGAGTTAATCGAAACATTTTCATTAGGTTCAATAACATAGAACCTAAAAGCCTTGGAATGCTCAAGATATCCAACAAAGATGCGATCAATGCCTCTTTCACCCAAAGTCTTTTGCTTTGGATCGTGGAGTCTTACAACACCCTACAACCCCAAACCTTGAGATAATTCAGTTGGGTTTCCTTTAGTCCGAGTTCATAAGGGTAACCTTGTTCCTTTTGTTGGGAACTCTATTTAGCAAATAACAAGTCGTTAACATAGCTTCACCCAGAACCCTTGACTCGATCCTAAAAGGACAACATGGAATTAACCATCTCCTTCAAGACTCGTTTTTCCTTCGAAATACCATTTCTTTGAGGAGTATAAGGGCGTCGTTTCATGGATTATTCCAACAGATGAAAGCTTGAGTATCCATGTACTCACCTCCCTATCGCCCCTTAATCTTTTGATCAAAGACCCAAGTTGTAATTCAACTTGCTTTTAAACACTTTGAATTTATCTAATGCTTCATCCTTGGTATGTAATGGATATACATAACAAAATCTAGAAGCATCATCAATAAATGTCACAAAGTACTTCTTATTCCCCAAAGAAGGAGTGGCATGCAAATCACATGTGTCATCTGTGAATAAGCTCCAAGATCTTAGTCTCACGACTAACACCTTGAAAGGGTTTCTTGGTTATCTTGGTCAACATGCAAGTTTTACACTTTTCGGTGTCCATGTCAAAAGAGGGATTAAACCATCCCTAGACATATCTTGCATCCTTTTATAGTGAACATGACCAAGTCTAGCATGCCAAAGGTTAGAATCACTCGATCATATGTGGTCACAAAAGTCGAAATAACATCGCGGTGGTAATATTAAGCTGAACATTTGATTACATAAATAACCAAAACCAATAAAAACACCACATTTAGAAAGAACAAACTTATCGATTCAATAACTTGTTTATATCCATGATTATTCAAAACACTACTTGAAACCAAGTTCTTCCCGATATCGTGAACATGAATAACATTAAACAAAGTTACAATCTTTCGAACTAAACCTAAGATCTACACAACCACGACCATGCACCAAGGTCATTGACTCATTTCCCATGTGAAGAATAGAACCATCATTCATTGACTCATAAGTCTTGAACCGACTTCTATCTTTACACACATGAACTGTCGCACGAGTCAACCCACCACGCAACATCATCATCCTGCACATAAAAGATTCGGATACATATGTAACATAATAAATCAAAAGACTTATTAAACATATTTCGACCTTTCAGCCGAGTTGGTGAACCACCACCCACGAACCATTAGTGCTGATCCATTGGCTTTACCACCAATTTTAACACCCTTGCAGTCCCTTTAATGTGACCGGTCTTGCCACATTTCCAACAAGTAGGTGTTGCCTTCTTGTTAGGATCGCCTTGTGTTGTCATGATACTTGCGTTTGCCTTTGTTGTCATTGTACCGGTAGAGTTGTTATGCTCTACCATATTGACAATGATGGTCGGCGAAGATTGCTACTCTTTGGCTTGTCATTATCACGCACCTTGAGAGATTCCTCAATGTGCGATGATGGCTCAACTCAACAAGAGTTAACTCCTCCTTCATATGTTTCAAGGTATGCTTGAAATCTTTCCATGAAGGAGGAGTTTCTCAATGACACAAGAGACTTTGATAGCCTCATCCATGTTCATTTGGTGTTGTGTAAACCTTCCAAGTATTCCAAGAAGTTCATTGTATTGTTCCATAACCGGTCTTGAATCGGTCATTTTGTAATTTGTGAAATTACTAACAAGGAACTTCTTACTTGATGCATCCTCGACCATATATTTGGCATCCAAGGAATCCACAGTTCTTTGGAAGATTCAAAGTTCGATAAATATCAAGCAGAATCGTACATACCATTGAGAATAAGACCTCTGCATATGTAGTCATCATTCTCCCACTTGCTCCTCCTCCCGATTTGCTCCACGGTAGCATCATCCCCATCATCGAAATTGGTGTGGTCAAGACATACACCACACTCATGCTTGACAACAAAGTGCATCTTCTTCGCCACCTCCTAAAGTCCACCCTTCAAACTTGTCCATTTTAGCAAAGTTTGAAGCCATGTGTTTCATTGCGCAGGTTGCCATTGATTATCACAAAATAGTTTACTTTGATTGTTGGTGGTTATTCGTCCCAAAGCAAAGAAGATAATCAATTCGGTGAAATGTGCAACTCTTCAACAGAAACAAACAAAGCGTTAGTAGTAACAGATACCACTTGGTGGTTACTGGATATCACTTGGAATCGTGTTATCACTTTCCAAAGTAAACTATTCGACCACGATGAGTGTGTAAATACTCATCATTTTGTACCATTTAAACGCAAATTCATCCGAAAACACTCGAAACACATCAAAATGATCAAAATATCACAAATCGTGTTTTATGTGTTTTAAATGCAAAAATATCAAAATCGGATGAAAAACATATCAAATTTGCAAAATTGCGTTTAAGTCCCCAAGTTTCAAAATTATCAAAAATAGTCCCAGTCAAAATTTCAAAAGAAAAATCATCAAAGGTCCTTTTAAATCATAACTTGTCAAATTTGGTCCTTTGGTGAAAATGTAAAAGTTTTGAGAAATTACAATTTGGTCCTTCAAGTTTGCAAATTGACAGAATTAGCCCCTGGAAAAATTGAAAAGGCAACTTTGGTCCTTGTAATATCACTACTTGTCAATTTCAGTCCATAAAACATCTTTGCAAAATTACAGGTTTGGCCCTTTGGTTTTGTTGGAATTGCATAATGGGTCCTTGTGTTTTAAGCTTAGCCAAATGGACCCTTTTATCAACCTTGGCCCAACTGTTGACCCAATCCAACAAAATACCCGGTTTTTAACCCGACACAAACCCACCCTTTGTTTAATAACCGGTCAAATGGTTTGACCCATCTCCTTCCCTCTCTCATTCACGTGATAACACCACCATCATCACCATTCCTGCAAACCACCTGCTCACACTCAACCATCATCACCCCTATTTCCCCCCCCAAACACAAAGAGCCAAGGTACATTTAATGCACCTCCAATCTCTTACTCAACCTCACAAATGGTTAAAAAAGGTTTTGGCGCCAAAACACTTTAAACGGCTATGATGGACTTGAGTGATCCAAGGGTCACTTTTTGTGCTGGGAACTACTCATAGAGGAGAGAGAAGAAGCTTGGGATGTATAAAAGGCCAAGAAAAGCAAGAAGAAGATAGTTAGCTTTTAATATTTTAGCAATGAATGTCGAATTTTAATTCCTTAGTCTAAATTAGAGTTACATTTGTATTTTCAAGTTCTGTTGTACTCAAGTAACCTCTTTTCAGTGTTTTGTAACTTGATTCAAGGTTTAATTTCAGTTTATGTTCAATCTCCATACAATGTGTCCACTGTTTAAATTTTAAGTTTTAAATTCAGTTGTTAGAACCTTTAGCAACTCATTTTCAATCTCAAATAAGCTTATACAAGCTTAAAATAGCTTTCCATAAGCTTAAACCTCAGTTTCATTTACTTTTGACATTTGGTCAACAAAAGTCAACACGGGTACAAGATTTGAAGCAGATTGGATATGGGTTGTGCAGGCATGGAAATGGGTTGAATAGGATTGATTTGGGTTGGTATGTATTAGGTAGTGGTCCATTGTTTCACATTTGGCTAGCCATGGGCTATGGACATGTTGTAAGTTCAAATCTGCTTTTGCTCGCCACTCTTTGATTGAATCGCTCATTAGTTGTTATGGATCTTGTTTGATCTATACATGATGTTTGTTTAGATTGATTTCTCAGATATCTTCTTATTAGTTCTATAACAAAGAAAGGTTAGGTGTTTGGCTTAGGTGATTTAAGCGTGGTAGAGGCTAGTAGATCTTTGTTTTATAGCTTATACTTGTTTGAGTAGTCAATTGATAGTCGCTAGGTTTTGGTTATTGCATTTTGGCTCGGATAGTCAAAATAACGATAAATCTGCTCTTGTGTACATTTCACAAAATCGATGAAGTCATAATCTGCACAATGGTTTGGATTTGTTAGATCTAGCTTGTGGTTATAATTTCTAGTGTTATAACATCATTTTCAGTTAATTAGATTGGATCAAAATTCATTTTGGTCAAAGTTGCTAAGTATTTTCAAAAGTCAAAATATCTGTCAAACACAGTTTTCATCAAAACTTTGTGAAACAATTTCTGGTTCATTTCTGAGTGTTAGTATTTGAAACTTTGGGATCTTAAACTTCAACTGGTCTTGATTTGATAATCAGTTTTGGTGAAAACTGATTTGGTCATCTTAAGGTTCAAATAAGCTAATACTTTAGCTTGTATCTGTCCTGTTCACACATAAGTGTGAATCAGGCAGAATTGAAATTGGTGTATCTGTTTCATTTCTAGGAATTAGGGTCTGGAATTTGGTGAGATTGTAGTTGGACAGGTGGTCTATAAGACTGCTTAAGTGGTTTTGTGATTAGCTTATTATTTGAGCTTGTGCTTTGTCCCAAACAGTGGTCCTAAACCATGTTTGGATTAAAGTTGATTAGCTTATTTGATTGATCCGAGGATTTACCTTGTTAGGAGTAGGTAACTTTAGTGGTAATTAGCTTAATCTAGTGTTCTTTAGTTGTAGTTTTGTTTGGTGGCTTATCTAGCTTATTAGCTTATTCTTGTAGCTTATTTCCAATAGCAGTTTACGATAGCTCATTAATCTTACACATAAGTCGTTGATTTTCCATTTTTCATAGATTCTATATATCATTTTAGATTTTTCCTGAAAGTTTCATAATTTTTGGTCTTCATTTGCTATTTTTCTCAATTTAAATAGATTTTAATCAATTTTTAATTAGCTTTTAATATAAAAAAATCCCGAAAAGGTTCAAAAAAATAATTTTTCAATTTTATTAAGTTTAGATAAATATAAGAAGTGAAAAAAGTAATTTTCCAGATTTTTCTTAGTTTATTTGGTAATTTTAGTAATTTAAATAGTTTTTAATAGTTTAAAATTCATAAAAATAGAAAAATAATCAGAAAAATACAAAATAGTTTTGAAAATTCTAGTTTGATATTTTAGACTTTTCCATTTCATAATTTTATTTTTCTAGCTTTATTTCCTAATTTTTGTATTTTAGGTAATTATTAAATAGTTAAAATAGTTTTAATTAATAATAATTAGATAATTAGTTATAAAATAGTTTTCTTTTTCTAAAAGTTTATTTTATCATTAGGATTGTAAAATATAATTTTCATATTTTTAGGGTTAATATTGCTTTAGTTTTACTTTTTACTTTATACGTCAGTAGATTTTAATTCCGCTTTTATAAAAACGTAAAACAAAAACATCATTGTAAAATAGTGATAGCGTTTATTTAATAGATTTTATCTTTTAATCTTCTTTAATTTGCATTTAAGCCGTTGTAATTTGTTGGCTTATTCGTAGTTATAATCATAACCAAATCCTTTTCCGCTCAAACTCCTCGATCATCGTGACGCTTTGATAAATCATCGATAGCTCACGGGACATAACGACCGGGAAACATTGTACTCCTCGGATCTTCATTGATTTCGTGCTTAAGTTGCTTTAAGTTTTCTTACGCTTGCGTGAGAGAACTTAGACGGTTTCTTGGCAAGATCAAATTTTTACGCGCTTGCGGGAGTCGTGCTATTTGTCTTACTTCTAGCGTATTAGTTGTTTGAATCCTCACTCATTTGTTTATATCATCCATCTCTCGTATATATATATATCCATATTTTCTTCTAAAAATCCAAAACCCAAAACAACAAAACGTATAAAACACAAAAATATTTTTCTTTTGTTTCTATATATGTATCAAAAATAAAAATACAAAAGATTCGTCGTTTTCTTTAATAATAACAACTTAAAAGATTACCACCGAAAACCAAGGCGTTGCACTACCTAACGGGGTGCGACCATAATAAGTTCCCGAACTAAAGATATAAAACTTGCCTTTGTGTCCATTGTGATTGGTGTACCTTTTCAAAGAAGCCATTCATCTTGGATTATTGGTTAAGTTCATCGTTGTTTTGCCTCGATCTTGTGTTAATTGATTTTGTTGTGATATCGACGCTTCGTAACCGAAAACCTAAAAGATTCTCCTTACCCATTTTTATAAAACGCCTTCATAATTCTCATTCTCATCGAAAGATTTTCATAATTCCATTTCTCTCCTTAACTCGAGTTTCCTTAGAGTTAACTCTAGTGTATGCGCACTCGCTCTTCTAGATCCGTAAGCCCATTTCGTGAGCTTGTCAAGATTCCAAGAAGGCGTGTTCGTGAGACTTTCTGCTCCATCACCGGATCCGAGATCCGGACTGCTCACACTACTTCCGCTATCATGGCGGATGAAATTCCTATGTGTGAGCTTGAGCACCCATCGACGGGTATGGAGATGCTATCGTTATGCCGACCATCGTGGTGAAAATTTTGAACTCAAGACCGGTTATCAATCTTGTAACCTCAAATCAATTCTTCGGTTTTGAGCGGGATGATCCTCATGCTCATATAAGATGGTTTAACAAGATTGCATCTACCATCAAGTATAAGAATGTCCCTTCCGATGTTTGTTAAGCTTCTGCTCCCATTTTCTCGAGGGCAAGCCCGAATTTGGCTTGAAAACAACCCCTCGGTCTATAGAGACATGGGAAGATCAGTGAAGAAATTTGTGAATGAATTCTATCCACCTTCCAAGACCACGAGTCTTAAAATGAAATCATCAAGTTCACTCAAGTTTGATGAATCCTTCATGAATCGTGGGATCGCTTTCAAGGAATTGCTTCGCAAATGTCCTCACGACGGTTTCTCCGAGTTGATGCAACTCGATACTTTCTACAATGGAGTGAGTCAACTGATCAAGATTCTCTCAATTCCTCCGGGAGGAAACTTCCTACAAAATCACAAAGAAGCTTTAGCGATTATCGAAAACAAGTCTAAAGTCCGTGACCGCACGAAGCAAGCGGTTGTTTCCCAAGTCGTTGTTGGTCCTTCTTCTTCTTCATCGCCCGTGAGTCGATCTAGCACCGATGCTAAGATTGATAAACTCACGGAAGCTATTCAAGCTTTGGTTCTTTCCAACCGTAAGAAAGTCTTTTCCACAAACTTCACCTCCTTTGAAGTTAAGAAAGTGGAAGTCATGTTACCCGTGGTGGCCCCCATGCTTACTATAACCGTATGGCCACCGATGGAACCCTTTGAAGCCAATGCTGTGGGCGGATGTCTAATCAGGAGGAAATCAATATCGTGCTCCTATAGACCCGAACCACCGCCCTAACCACTACTCTGGACCTCCCGGTTTCAATCAAAATCAAACCGTAATCGAATCAAAAGACCAAACCAAGGTTTTCAAAACCAAGGTAATTTCGGTCCAAACAACGGTTATCAAAATCGAATCAAAATTTCCAACATCAAGGAAATTACAATAGAAACCTGTGTCGTGGAAATTTCAACCTGTGGTATTTTCATGGAAATAATCAAGGAATTTTCAAAATCAAGGCCCTAATCCTAACAATAGAGGCCGAATTTCACATGCAAAATCAAGCCATTGTTCCAACCGCCCATCATCCGATGAGTTGTTGAAACAATTATTGAAATCCCAAGAGGAAATGAATCGGTTGTTGGTCACCAGATTTACGAGATCAAGAAGTCTTTAAATGATCGACCCTGCCTCGGTACTTTACCTAGCAACACGATCGCTAATCCCAGGGGCGATGCTAAAGCGATCACAACCCGGTGGTGCTTCATATGCTGGACCCGGCTGCTCCTACTACCTCTTCTACTTCTCTCCCGAAGGTAGTGGAAAGCGAACACGAGGCGACGAAGGACAAGGAACTTCCTACTAATAACGGAAGTACCAACAATGTCCATCCTCGTGTTGTTCCCAAACCCAAACACGAGTTGTTTTGAACCTCCGCTTGTTGACCCTAAATCCAAAACTTATTCCTTATCCTTCACGGTTACATGAAGCAGAAGCTCGCGAGAAAGCTAGTCATCGATGGAAAAGTTCTTTCAAATTTTCCAAGAGCTTCACTTTGACATAAGCTCATGGATGCCATCATGTTAATGCCCAAGTTGCATCCACTCAAACATATCTTTGAGCAACAAAGAAAAGCTATTTGAGATGGCTAAGACGCCTTTGAATGAAAATTGCTCAAATTCTTGAAAAAGCTTCCCGAGAAGCTTGGAGATCCCTAAAATTTCTTCTTCCTTGTGTTTTCCGGGATGATTGAATGCTTTGCCCTTGCCGATCTTGGTGCAAGCATCAACTGATGCCTTATTCGATGTGGAAGAAACCGCTCTTCCGAACTTATTCCTACCGCATGACTCTTGAGCTTGCGGATCGATCCATATCGCGTCCTCTTGGCATTGTCGAGGCGATTTGTCAAAGTAGGAAAGTTCCACTTCCCACCGACTTTGTAGTCGTTGATTTCGATGTCGATCCTCGAGTTCCCTCATTGTTGGGCGGGATTTTGAGGACGTGCCGTGCTCTTATCGATGTATTTGAGCAAGAAATCACTTTGCGTGTGGGTAATGAAGTCATACTTTAACCTCGATCGACTTGAGGTACTCCTCAAATTATGATATCGAATCAATTAATCGAGTCGATTTAATTGACATTGCTTCGAGGAGTACTCTCAAGAGTTTCTTGGTTATCTTCATAATTCCGTGAGTGGAAATTCCAATTCCACCACATCCTCTCAACCTATCATTGCCGACTCTTCCCCTCTCTCACCCGTTTGAGGGAGGCCACTTCTTCCGAAGAGATCGATGAATTCTCGGCTGGATGAATCAATTCTACCGGAATTGATGGTGTCTATGATTCGGAGGGGATATTCTCTATCTTGAGCAATTGCTTAATGAAGACCCTTTGCCTTCACTCCTCCGAAAGAAATCTCAATTGAGGAAATCAAATCGGTGCAATCTTCTACTGATGAATTTCCGAGGTTGAACTTAAGGACCTACCTCCTCATCTTGAGTATGCATTCTTGAGGTGATGATAAATTACCCGTCATAATTGCTAAAGACTTGACTGAGGAGGAGAAACCGCTCTCATAAAGGTCTTGAAGTCACACAAGCAAGCAATTGCTTGGAAACTCTCGATATTAAGGGTATCAACCCCGAGTTTTGTACTCACAAAATCTTAATGGAGGATGATTTCAAGCCGCAATCAAAGTCGAGAGAAGGTGAATCCTAAGATTCACGAGGTTATCAAACAAGAGGTTCTCAAACTTCTTGATGCCGGTCGATTTACCCGATCTCCGATAGTCCTTGGGTTAGCCCAATTCATTGCTCCAAAAAGGGTGGCATTATCATTGTCACAAATGAAGAAAACGAGTTGATTCCGACTCGATTGGTTACGGATGGCGTGTGCATTGACTATCGGAAGTTAAACGAAGCCACCAGAAGACCATTTTCCTCCGCCTTCATGGACCGGATGCTTGAGAGATTAGCGAGGAACAGTACTATTGTTTCCTTGATGGTTTCTCGGGTTACTTCAATCCCCATTGATCCGTGGATCAAGAGAAAACCACATTCACCCGCCCATACGGACGCTTTGCCTATAGACGTATGCCTTTTGGCTTATGCAATGCTCCCGCACGCTCCAAAGATGTATGATGGCGATTTTCCACGACATGATCGGGAAACTATGGAGGTGTTTATGGATGACTTCTCGGTCATTGGGGATTCATTTCAGACATGTCTCTCCCACTTAGACAAAATGCTTAAAAGGTGTGAAGACACCAATCTATGTCTAAACCGGGAGAAGAGCCACTTATGGTCAAAGAAGGCATAGTCCTTGGCCATAAGATTTCAAGAACGGGATTGAGGTCGATAGAGCAAAGGTTGATGTTATTGCTAAATTACCTCACCCTACTACCGCCAAAGGTATTAGGAGTTTTCAGGTCATGCCGGTTTTATCGTAGATTCATTCAAGATTTCTAAAATCGCCTGCCAATGACCCATCTTCTCGAAAAAGATGCTCCTTTTATCTTCTCTCCGAGTGCGTCGAAGCTTTTGAAACACTTAAGAAAAAGCTTACTAAGCACCCATTCTAGTTGCCCCGACCGGGATTTACCCTTCGAGCTAATGTGCGATGCAAGTGATTTTGCAATCGGTGCGGTCTTGGGGCAACGCAAAACCAAACATTTTTAGCCGATCCACTACGCGAGCAAAACGATGATCAAGCTCGGACCCATTACACCACTACGTAAAAAGAATTATTAGTCGTGGTGTATGCTTTGAGAAGTTTCGCCATATCTTATCTTGACCAAATGCGTGGTGTATACGGATCACTCGGCACTCAAATATCTCTTTGCAAAACAAGATGCAAAGCCGAGATTGCTCCGTTGGGTTCTCCTCCTACAAGAATTTGATATCATCATCCGTGATAAAAAGGAGTGAGAACTGGTCACGATCATCTTTCCCGATTAGAGAACCCTCACCAAAATGTGTTTGAGAAAAGGAAATCAATGAAACATTTCCTCTCGAAACACTCAATATGGTTTTTTTCATGAGATTCTTCTACCCCATGGTTTGCCGACTTTGCAAACTACCATGCGGGTAACTTTGTTGTGAAAGGGATGTCGTCCCAACAGGAAAACAAATTCTTTAAGGATGTGAAACATTATTTCGGACGACCCCTACTTGTTTAAAATCATGCGGATCAAGTCATCCGGCGATGTGTGTATGGTCGTGAAGCCATTGACATTCTCAAGGCTTGCCATTCTGACCTAGTGGGGACATCATAGCCCCAACTACACCGCCAAGAAGGTGTTTGATTCCGGATTCTATTGGCCCACAATCTATAAGGATGCCCATGAATTCGTCAAAACCGCACGCTTGTCAACGCTAAGGAATATCTCACAAAGGAATGAAATGCCGCGAAACGCCATTCAAGTGTGTGAGATTTTGACATATGGGCATTGACTTTATAGGGCCATTTCCTTCTTCTCATGGAAATAAGTACATACCGTGGTCGTTGACTACTTGTCAAAATGGGTCAAGCTAAGGCTTTACCCACCAACGATGCCCGAGTTGTGGTAAAATTCTTGAAATCCTTATTTGCTAGGTTTGGAACTCCACGAGCCATAATTAGTGATCGTGGTACGCATTTCGCAATGACCAATTTGCAAGAGTCATGCAAAAGTATGGTGTAACTCACCGCACCTCTCTCACGCACCACCCCCAAACAAGTGGGCAAGTGGAAGTTTCTAACCGGGATTAAAGAATTCCGGAGAGACGGTTGGAAAACCGTGCTCTTGGTCGGATAAGTTAGATGACGACTTTGGCTTTCCGTGAAATTACAAAACACCCATCGGTGCACTCCATATAAGCCGGTACGGAAGCGTACATCTACCCAGAGAACTCGAGCACAAGGCATCACGGGCCTTGAAGCATGCTAATTTCGACATTCGTGACAACGGGTGATCATAGGAAAGTTCAAATGAATGAATTAAATGAACTCCGCGATCAAGCTTACGAGAACTCTTTGATCTATAAACAAAAGACAAAGAAGATTCATGACTCAAAATCAAGAACCGCTTTCAACGTTGGTGATCGAGTCCTTCTTTTCAACTCAAGATTGAAGATTTTCTTGAAAGCTCAAGTCCCGCTGGTCTCGTCCATTTACCATCGCTAAGGTTTATCCTTATGGTACCATTGAGTTATCTCAACCCGATGGTCCTAATTTCAAAGTGAATGGCCATCGAGTGAAGCATTATTTTGGAGAGGACATTCCATCCATGGTTGTCCCGATTTACAAACTTTCCCCATGAACCAATAAATTGGGATCGAGTCAAGCTAGCGACTCGGTAATCAAAAATAAAGAGCATGCCATATGGGTTTTCACCCATATTTCGCCTTCTTCACTCTTTCTACCACCCTAGTGTGGGGGGTTGCCACATGTTTCAAAAAAAAAAAAAAAAAAAATCTTCTTTCTATTGCCGTAGTATTTCCCTTTACGTTTTTGTTTCGGCATAACCACGGTGATTTGAATATTGAGGGCAATATTCATTTCTAGTGTGGGGAATTCTCACGAATTTTATCATATAATTATACCGATTCCCCTGGCCAAAATTTTTTTGGAGTAAGTGTTTTACACTTACTCATTTGGTTATCATCCGCCTTGTCTAATAAACAAAAGGATTGGCTAATCCAGGAGCAAACGGCTCTTGGTAAAGATATATCAAACCGCTTATATGGCTTGCAATTGCCCAAAATTGTATGGTATTCAACTCACCATATCCTAAAAGTGAAGAGTTGGCTAGCCCCAAGATTATGGCTTGTGGTAAAGGCAAAAAAAACCATAATTGGTAATCACTCACCAAAGATAATATTGATAATTTATCTAAGAGTTGGCTAGTCCGTGGCGGTACGGCTTCTCGTAAAGACAAAATCAAATCCGCTGAAAGTCGGTGGTTTGCTCAAAATCACATGGTTATTTGTACCATGGTTCTTACTTGAACTAAAACATTTGGCTACTCCGTAAGTAATGGCTTTTGGTAAAGAGTTTCAAATCCATTAAGTTTTTTCAAATCATTGCTAGGGACTAGCAATATCTCGAAGGGGGATTGATGAGTGTAAATACTCATCATTTTGTACCATTTAAACCGCAAATTCATCCGAAAACACTCGTAAACACATCAAAATGATCAAAATATCACAAATCGTTGTTTTATGTGTTTTAAATGCAAAATATCAAAATCGATGAAAACATATCAAATTTGCAAAATTGCGCTTTAAGTCCCCAAGTTTCAAAAATTATCAAAATAGTCCCCGAGTCAAAATTTCAAAAGAAAAATCATCAAAGGTCCTTTTAAATCATAACTTGTCAAATTTGGTCCTTTGGTGAAAAATGTAAAAGTTTTGAGAAATTACAATTTGGTCCTTCAAGTTTGCAAATTGATGTAATTAGCCCTCGAAAAATTGAAAAGGCAACTTTGGTCCTTGTAATATCACTACTTGTCAATTTCAGTCCATAAAACATCTTTGCAAAATTACAGGTTTGGCCCTTTGGTTTTGTTGGATTTGCATAATGGGTCCTTGTGTTTTAAGCTTAGCCAAATGGACCCTTTTATCAACCTTGGCCCAACTGTTGGCCCAATCCAACAAAATACCCGGTTTTTAACCCGACACAAACCCACCCTTTGTTTAATAACCGGTCAAATGGTTTGACCCATCTCCTTCCCTCTCTCATTCACGTGATAACACCACCATCATCACCATTCCTGCAAACCACCTGCTCACACTCAACCATCATCACCCCTATTTCCCCCCCCTCCAAACACAAAGAGCCAAGGTACATTTAATGCACCTCCAATCTCTCACTCAACCTCACAAATGGTTAAAAAAGGTTTTGGCGCCAAAACACTTTAAACGGCTATGATGGACTCGAGTGATCCAAGGTCACTTTTGTGCCGGGAACTACTCATATGAGGAGAGAAGAAGTTGGGATGTATAAAAGGCCAAGAAAAGCAAGAAGAAGATAGTTAGCTTTTAATATTTTAGCAATGAATGTCTAATTTTAATTCCTTAGTCTAAATTAGAGTTACATTTGTATTTTCAAGTTCTGTTGTACTCAAGTAACCTCTTTTCAAAGTGTTTTGTAACTTGATTCAAGGTTTAATTTCAGCTTTATGTTCAATCTCCATACAATGTGTCCACCGCTTAAATTTTAAGTTTTAAATTCATTGTTAGAACCTTTAGCAACTCATTTTCATCTCAAATAAGCTTATACAAGCTTAAAATAGCTTTCCATGTTTAAACCTCGCCATTTACTTTTGACATTTGGTCAACAAAAGTCAACACGGGTACAAGATTTGAAGCGATTGATATGGGTTGTGCGTGCATGGAAATGGGTTGAATAGGATTGATTTGGGTTGGTATGTATTAGTTAGGTATTAAAGGTCCATTGTTTCACATTTGGCTAGCCACAAAGTGGCTATGGACATGTTGTAAGTTCAAATCTGTTTTTGCTCGCCACTCTTTGATTGAATCGCCATTAGTTGTTATGGATACTGCTTGATCTATACATGATGTTTGTTTAGATTGATTTGTCAGATATCCGCTTATTAGTTCTATAACAAGATGGGTTAAAGAGTGTTTGCTTAAATTGATTTAATCATGGTAGAGGCTAGTAGATCTTTGTTTTATAGCTTATACTTGTTCGAGTAGTCAATTGATAGTCGCTAGGTTTTGGTTATTGCATTTTGGCTCGGATAGTCAAAATAACAAGAATCTGCTCTCGCTTTGCTTCTGTCAAATCGATGAAGTCATAATCTGCATAATGGTTCGATTTGTTAGATCTAGCTTGTGGTTATAATTTCTAGTGTTATAACATCATTTTCAGTTAATTAGATTGGATCAAAATTCATTTTGGTCAAAGTTCCTAAGTATTTTCAAAAGTCAAAATATCTGTCAAACACAGTTTTCATCAAAACTTTGTGAAACAATTTCTGGTTCATTTCTGAGTGTTAGTATTTGAAACTTTGGGATCTTAAACTTCAACTGGTCTTGATTTGATAATCACTTTTGGTGAAAACTGATTTGGTCATCTTAAGGTTCAAATAAGCTAATACTTTAGCTTGTATTCATCTGCTCACACATAAGTGAATCAAAGTGTAATTGAAATTGTGTATCTGTTTCATTTCTAGGAATTGTGGTCCGAATTTGGTGAGATTGTAGTTGGACAGTGGTCTATAAGACCGCTTAAGTGGTTTTGTGATTAGCTTATTATTTGAGCTTGTGAAGTTGTCCCAAACAAAGGGTCCTAAACCATCTGTTGATTGAATAAGCTTGCTTAGCTTATTTGATTGATCCGAGGATTTAGCTTGTTAGGAGTAGGTAACTTTAGTGGTAATTTGCTTAATCTAGTGTTCTTTAGCCGTAGTTACTGCTTGGTGGCTTATCTAGCTTATTAGCTTATTCTTGTAGCTTATTTCCAATAGCAGTTTACACAGAGCTCATTAATCTTACACATAAGTGTTGATTTTCCATTTTCATAGATTCTATATATCATTTTAGATTTTTCCTGAAAGTTTCATAATTTTGGTCTTCATTTGCTATTTTCTCAATTTAAATAGATTTTAATCAATTTTAATTAGCTTTTATATAAAAATCCGTAAAAGGTTCAAAAAATAATTTTTCAATTTTATTAAGTTTAGATAAATATAAGAAGTGAAAAAGTAATTTTCCGATTTTTCTTAGTTTATTTGGTAATTTTAGTAATTTAAATAGTTTTTAATAGTTTAAAATTCATAAAAATAGAAAATAATCAGAAAAATACAAAATAGTTTTGAAAATTCTAGTTTGATATTTTAGACTTTTCCATTTCATAATTTTATTTTTCTAGCTTTATTTCCTAATTTTTTGTATTTTAGGTAATTATTAAATAGTTAAAAATAGTTTTTAATTAATAATAATTAGATAATTAGTTATAAAAATAGTTTTCTTTTTCTAAAAAGTTTATTTTATCATTAGGATTGTAAAAATATAATTTTCATATTTTTAGGGTTAATATTGCTTTAGTTTTACTTTTTACTTTGTACGTCGCGTAGATTTTAATTCCAGTTTTATAAAAACGTAAAAACAAAAACATCATTGTAAAAATAGTGATAGCGTTTATTTAATAGATTTTATCTTTTTAATCTTCTTTAATTTGCATTTAAGCCGTTGTAATTTGTTGGCTTATTCTGTAGTTATAATCATAACCAAATCCTTTTTCCGCTCAAACCCTCGATCACCGTGACGTTTGATAAATCATCGATAGCTCATTGGACATAACGACCTGGGAAACATTGTACTCTCGATCTTCATTGATTTCGTGCTTAAGCCGCTTTAAGTTTTCTTACGCTGCGCGAGAGAACTTGACTTTCATACAGCGATCGCACCCTAATGCCCTGGGTATCACGAATATCTACTGATAAGACCAAATGCGCTAGAGAATTAGGCACAATTCTATAACCCTTTCGCTAGTAAGTGTTTACGTTTTCTGTGTCCTTCATGCATGATCGATCTCCTATATATGGAGGTTACTCTTGAGCTATTCCAATGGAATTATGAGTATTAATCGCCCATTAATAGCCCCACAATTATCACCATTATAGTCATTAATGGTTACATGACCAATTAAACGTGGTCATAAAGAAGTTGTAATCGCCATTTAGCAAGATTTCTTCCATAAGCGAGATTTTCCACTAGCGAAGATTTCACTTGCAAGTAAGTCACTTATCGATGGAAACACCGCTATCAAGATTTCATAGCACTATCGGTGGATACACCACTTCAAAGGGAAACATCGCCTATCGGTGGAAATATCGCTTATCGCTGGAAACCACAAGCAAGACTTTCCAAGCGACTTTCACCAAGCAAGATTTTCACCAAGCAAGATTTCACCAAGACTACCAATACAAACCACTATAAGAGTCGGTGTTCATGGACCTAATGGGTGTACACTCTGCACCTCCTAACCCATTACAAGGTGTGAACTAATCCCACAAGTGCACTAAATTTTCCAACAAAGACAAACTTTGCCTAACAACCTTAGATGATAACTCTACCCTTTGGCATAGACGCTCAGGTCACGCTAATATGAGACTCATTCAATCCCTATCCTCAAAAGAGCTAGTTAGAAAGTTAGAAACTTACCCAAATTGAAATGTGACTAATACTTTTGTGATGCTTGCAAAATTGGGAAACAAGTTCATAGTAGCCATAAGGGTAAAAATATGGTTTCCACATCTAGGTGTCTAGAGCTTTTGTATATGGACTTGTTTGGTCCATCCGCTATACAAAGTTATGGAGGCAACTTCTACACTTAGGTCATAGTAGATGATTACTCAAGGTTCACTTGGACAATGTTTTTGAAAACTAAAAACGAATCCTTTGATAAATTTTAAATACTTAGTAAGAAAATTCAAAATCAACTAGATGTTAACATTGTGTTGATCCGAACGGATCATGGTCGCGAGTTCGATAATGAAACACAATTTGGAAACTTTTGTGATACAAATGGTATAACACATAAATTTTCGGCTCCTCGAACACCCCAATCTAATGGTGTTGTAGAACGTAAGAATAGAACTCTTCAAGAAATGAGTAGAACAATGCTTAATGAACAAAACATACCCCAAAAGTTTTGGTGTAACGCCGTTAACACTTCCACTTCCACTTTAAATAGAGTCTTAATACGTCATTTCTTGAACAAAACACCTTATAAAATCTATAAAGGTAAAAAGCCTACTTTAGGATACTTTAGATTGTTTGGATGTAAATGTTTCATTTTAAATACCAAAGACTATCTCACCAAATTCGACCCAAAATCTTATGAAGGTGTGTTTCTTGGTTACTTACAAACTAGCAAAGCATACGTCGTTTTAAACAAAGAAACAATGAGAGTCGAGGAATCGTGGTACATAACATTTAACGAAAGTCCACCTCCCTCTAAGACATCACCTTTGGTAGATGATGACTTAGTTGAAAGTCAACTTATTGAAAGTCAAGAAAACAATGATAATAACAAGGAAGATGAACCATTAAATAAAGATATTATAAATATCAAAGAATCCAAAAGTCACCCTTTAGAAAAGGTCATAGGACAACTAAATCAAAGAACATTAAGATCACAAGCCCATAATCAAAGTAACTACTTTTGCTTTATGTCATCCATTGAACCGAAAAATGTAAACGAAACAATAAAAGACGAATCTTGGGTAATTGCTATGCAAGAGGAGCTAAACCAATTTGTTAGAAATGATGTATGGAAATTAGTTTCAAAACCTAAAAATCAAACTATAATTGGAACGAAATGGGTTTTTCGAAATAAAATGGACGAAAACGGTGTAGTGTCTAGAAACAAGGCTATAAACAACAAGAAGGAATTGATTACAACAAAACTTATGCACCGGTAGCTAGGCTCGAGTTTATTAGAATCTTACTTGCATATGCCTGTGCTCACGACTTCAAACTTTTTCAAATGGATGTTAAAAGTGCATTTTTGAATGGGTTCATTAATGAAGAAGTATATGTTGCACAACCTCCTGGATTCACCTTGTTAGAAATGATGTATGGAAATTCGTCCTAAAACGTTATTTATATTTTATGATCTTTACCTTGTTTTGTTAACGACAAAAGTAAATTTCATTTTTGCAAAGTATAAAGCTTGTCAAGATTAATAGACATTAAAACAAGCTTTTCCTAAATAAAGTCTTCATCACTTAAGCATTTACATCTTATCACATTTTGATTAGCTATGTATCAATTAACATTGATATCCTTCTAAACTATAATGTGCATCAACATTTTTAGAACAAGTCTGTTTAGTTTCTTAAACATAACATTACAAGAGTATTTACTTATATAACATATTAATTCTAAAAATGGAAAACAACGTATTACATCATGGCTTGCATCACATTGGAAATCTTTAGGAGATTTCATACAATATTTTTTTTAGATATTCACTCATCATATCTTACATAATCTTGGAGAGATTTGGATGATCTTGGAAAGATTTTTTGTGATCTTTACTGTCAGACTGGCGGAACCAAAAATTATAAAGGGCGAAACCCTTTTTTTGGTTACGTCCAGTCCGTGGTCCTGCTGATCACTTAGCATATAAATAGCAAGCCAACCCAAGTTGTTTTCTCATCCCTCATTAGCATAAAACACATACATTATCTCATTCTATTACATCTAACTCAGTTTCATTTCATTCTAGTGATTATCTTTTGTAGCAAAGAAGATCAAGGCGTAATCAAGCTTCAACAATTAGTAGGAAGACTTGTTTGTTTTGTTGTTGTGTGATTCATTATTGTTCACACATCATTGTTGTACCAAACCATCTTAAACCTCTTAGTGTGAGTGGTTAGTATTTTAGTCCTCAAAATACATAGTGTGTTTGTACCCTTGTAAAAGAACTCGACATCTAGCTTTGTGTCGGAAATATTGTGTAAGCGACGTGTAAAGGTTTTCTCCGCCGGTTAAAAGAGCTTGTTGATTGATGAAGATAACTCTCGAGTTGGAGACTCGGGGAGTGGAGTAGGACAAAGAAAAAGAGTCCTTGTAGACCGAACCACTATAAATAACCTTGTCATGGTTTGATTGTTTCTTTCCTTACTTACTATCTATTGCTTACAGATTATTCATTCTTCACTAACACAACACTTATCTATATTGATTGATCTCACAATAAAGTTTCAAATAAGATTTTTAACCGGTAAAACTATTCAACCACCCTTCTAGTTTTCCACAGAGGTGTATGCTTTTCATAAGTTTAGTAATCTGGATGACAACTTTGAAACTTTAGTGACTTAGGACAACTTTCACGCAAACTTTAGTGACTTCTTTGTATAATAAACCTATTTCAAAACTCCCTCGTAATAATTCAAAAGAGTCCTTAAAGACATTAAGCTTTATATTTTACACCCCTTTAAGTTTAAAGCTCTATGTCTTACACCCCTTTAAGTTTAGTAATATAACAAGTTAGCTCTTAAACCCACAAAACTCTATATTTTTACAATTTTATGTCTTATTATTATTATGATTATTATTCCTTATTGAAAAACATTTATTATTAAATATATGGTATACCTAAAATATATGTTTTTGCACCTGGTGCAACATGCTGGCAAAAACACCCTCTAATAGAATTACAAAATAACCCATTAACTTATCAATTTTTGTGAAAAACCCTCACTCAATTTACTAATAATACAAAATGTCTTACAAACTGATTAAGCTTTATATTTCAATACCCTTTAAGTTAAAAATTATAGCAAATAAAATTCTAATATATAAACCCTTTAAACTTTATATTTTTACTCATTTACATTATTATTTTTCATTATTGTTGATGTATTTTGAAAAACGTATTATTGTTATAAATTTATTTCATAGCTATAAAATAAATGTTTTTTCACTCATCGCAATGCGCGGGCAAACAAAATCCCGTATGACTACATTTATAGTAAGATTCACATTTTAATATTTTTTTCTATAAATAGAATACATAAATGTGTTTGTTCAATTATAAACTTGTTAGACATAAAATCATGAAATGCACCAACTTTAACATCTTCCTGTGTGAAGTTGACGACGTGTATTAACTCGGGGGGTTCATGAAAAAAAGTTTGCTCGAGTAGTTACTTACACACATGCTATGAAGATCATCTCACGATGTATCATAAGTTGTATTCCTAACCATGGGTCTCTCGTCTCATATGAACAAGTATACGACTCAAAGTTGAACTAGCACCATATAATATAATATAATGATAGTATATACAAGAGTACCAAAATGAAGCAGATGCGATCACTGTTCTACACTTAGTTTTTTCCTCTAATATGTATAGTAAATTGTCTGATTTGTTTAATCCCTAGTGAATGCTAAACCGAAATATGGAAAAAAAAAAAAAAAAAAAAAAAAAAACAAGAAAAAAACTTGGTCTTTACCTTCTTTTTTCGGCTTGTTAATACTCCGCTTCAATCGACGAGTTTCTTGACTAACCCTAATGTCTAAAAAGTGTAAAGTCATCTCAAAGGAAATTTAATGGTGTGGTCACCTCGCTAAAGACTTCATTCAAATAAGATAATTCAATATGTTGTTTATGCACTTCTTTCTCTTTATTGCAGTAGTTAATGTGCGCTCAAAAATAATCAAAATGTTAGGCTCAAAAATGCTTCACCAAGTTGTAGATCATTTTCATTGACTTTGATGCATCTATATATGGTAAAGCTCATTTTCATTGACTTTGATGCACATTTATAAGTCCTTGAAAATGGGTTGTATAAACATGTCTAAAAGTGTCAAATGGTATATTACATGTCTAGATATCAATTTACAAAAGTAAACTTGAAATGGCATTATCTACCTTAATATCAATTTACAAAATAAACTTGACAAAGTAAACTTGAAAGGAATAGTGATCCAAGGGTAGGATATTATTTTCTTAACCACTCACATTCTTTTCTATTTTTTCAACTATCTTTACAAATTAGTTTGTGTTTTAGTGTTTCTTAGTAAACATGCAATTTTTTAATATATAATAACTAATTTGTTAATAAACAATATTTACTTATAGTAACTTCTATATACTTTTTAGAATTATCTTGTGCAAGTGGGTCAGCTGTACATGGTCTCCATTTGTGAGGGGGCTCTAGTTTAGTCTATGTCCAATAGTATTAATACATGTCTAAGTATATTGTATTTTGAATTTTTACTGCTCTTTTTAAATACTATCAAACTTTAAATACTATCAAACTCGATACGACAAAAGTCCACACCATGCATCTTCTTTTGTGGAGTAAAGCTCTATTTGTGCTTTATTAAAACTTTGAATATATGTAGTTTTTTTTGTAGAGTGGTATTTGACGTTTGCTAATGTAAGATACTTGAAACAATTTGTGTAATATAAATGAACTTTTTATTTTTCATAATAGTTAAGTTTCTAGTGATTTACGGGGTCTTATTCGAGTTTAGCACCGGGCAACCCAAATTAATGAGACGACCCTAAAATCCAGGAACTGTGATAGGAGTTTTTGAACAGGAAGTTGGATAACATGTTAATAATATATCCACTTATTTGTAATTGTACTTAAACTCTAATTAACTAACGAGCTTGATTAAAATCAATAACTAATATAATAACAACAATAATAATAATAATAATAATAATAATAATAATAATCAATAACGATTATGGTGAAAAGGAAGCCCCACTAGGGTTTCTTTCGAGGGACAGGAAGGAGTTGCGGCCGGCAGACTTGCTCTTATTCAACTGGTTCCAAGGTAAGGACACATGTTTGGATGTCACTGTGTTAGATATTGGATTTCACAATCACATCAAACCATGATTCTAAGGAGGCGTACAATATATATTTTAGAGAGAAAGTTGAGAGGTTTGGGAACTTAATGAGAGAAAGTAAAAGTATTATTATGAGCTCCAACCCTCTACCTTGGGAGGTAGAGGTATTTATAGTATCTTATAAACGCCACCTACGGGCCGTGGATCGGGCATACGCTGGTAAAGACCCGTCTGTCCTCCACGGTGTTATTTAACTAAATACTACCTAACATTAAATAACTACGACTACGAGCTTTCTAACGATTACATACACTTGAGGTGATCGACACTTTAATAACTGGATTTACTAAATCCTAACAATCTCTACCTAAGGGAGGTCACCTCACATTACATTGAATACAAAACAGATATTACATTAAGATTGTTCTTGGATTCTTGTTAATGTTCCTTGCTCTGTAGCTCGTAGTCTTTGATTCTTCATGTTTTGCATGTTTGGTTAATCCAAGTGAAGGTTTTTAACTGATCCACGTGATAATGAGTTTTGAGCCAGCTTTGAGATCATCACCACCATAAATCTCGACTCATCCTTTGTAGTGTTCACATTATGTGATGTTGTGACTTTTGGACCGACATGCTCACATTCGGATCATGAAATCTTTTCATCGAGCAATGAAGCTTTAGTTGATTCATGATATTTGCGCACAGAAAGCGTAAGCATGGAGTGAAAATATCGTAGTCGTTGATGTACTTATCATGATGTCTTTAGAAATGAATGTGTTGTGTGAGCATGCGGCTATGGATTGACCTCTCCATTCGATCACCAGAACGTTGGGTGTACCGTGACAACATTAGCAATAAAACACACGAAAGTGTCTTTGATCACTTTTGTTGAATTGAGGTACACGCCCACGGTTCCCCATTGATCAAGACAAGCACTCGCCATGATCGGTATAATTCAAGAATCTCCTCGACGTGGTTTCATACCGCTCTAGCCGTTCTCAAACCGGAACGCCTCAAAGAAGACAACACATAGTGAGTGAACCAATAATTTGAGATTCACCGATTGATGAAAGAGATTTGAAAACAATCGTGTCGCTTCAATAAAGTGTTTTTGCAATACAACGAAGGTTTTTGAGAAAAATCAATTATCAATCATAAACACCTTTTAATTTTTGAAATATTAATACACAGTCGATGTGCTGGAGAAAAGAGTTTTAAGCTCAACGACCGGTTTTTTTTTTCCAAAGGTATCCGTCAATCCATAACCTGAACCAGGATTGATTCATTATTTTGAATCGCCCCATTGTTTCTGTTCAGTTGTCACATGGTTGATCTATTGGATAGATCTCACATGCCACCTACCAAGAGCTTGTTTGATGTTGGCTCTAGAAGGCTTTTCATCTTCATTGTGAATATGTTCGCATATCACTCAGATGTTCTGGCAATACCACAAGAATAATGCGTAGGACTCTTAATATATATTCTCTTTTTCCACATTGTGTGAAATAGAGAGTCTTCATTGATAGTGTCCTAATGAGATTTATAGATGATCTCGTGGCTCTAGACTCAATAGTGCATATTTGGTTCTTATGCCGGAGACTAGGGAGAGGGTCTCCTTCTTCAATATCAACAATCTCTAAGAGAAAGTCGATAGATTATGTAGGTTCCCCGTGAGAATGAAGCAAGTCCTTTTAAGAGGAACTTGAGTAGCTTGGGAAGTTAGGAGCGGTCGGCCACCGGGTCCATGACGCCTTGTCTTCAATACCAAGATTACCTTAGTAACCACCAAGAGTATACGATTGAACCCGGTCGCCTAAGGTTGAATTAATGGAGGGCTATTTCTTTTCACCCTTTTTCTCATTCAATTATTTTTCATTCTTCAACCCCTTCAAGGCTTACCGAGACTTCATAACTAGAACCTTGTTGGGTTTGTTCCAAAGACTAGCCTGTCTCATCCTCACTCTTCCCGCTTCTCATTTTTCCTTTTTTCATCATACCTAAGGACTTCTATACTATCTAGTGAATTGTCCTCGGTAGATCCCTCCGGCTCTGGTGGGATCGTGGGAACGAATACCTAACCTAACCATCCTTATAACTCCATACATAAAGTAAATTTGGTCGGTCTTTTTTGGTATTGTTCATCTGCCATTGGAACCAATTGAAAACCATTTGAAAAATCAATCCAGATACTTGGGATATATTATCAAAGCATTTTGTACCGAATTGTTTTGATATTTTAGAAAAAGCCCCTTAACATGTGCATCGATATTTGAAATCGTTTTGACACATGGAGGCAAGATGAAGGATTCACTTTTGATTACCATTTTCAAAGATATCAACATCACTTTCCCGATCAAAATTAGTATTTTCATAATTTGTTAAGGATATTTTTGGAAAGGATGTGTTTTCAAAAAGTTGCTCCCCCTCAATATGTGCATCGAGATTTGGAAGTGTTTTGCACATATTAGGGAAAAACTGCACTTTGGAACAAATCAATCACGTTTCAATCCTTTTTGGTTTGATATAGATGCTCCCCCTTAACATGTGTATGGAAAATTTGAAATCTTTTGGCACATGAATGGAGGAGAGCTTGCTAAACACTTATAAAACCATTTATTGAATTATCAGTTTAAATCCAATTTAAATCACAAATTCTCGCCCGATCATAATTTTCAAATCATTTGAGATTTGTGATCTCTATAGATTTAAATTGTTTTTTTAAAGCTTTTGAGGAGAATTGTGACTTGCTTATGAAAACATTTAACCGATAAGGATCAAATCTGAGACTTTAGACTTCAAAGGTTAAACATGCTTGAGTATCTTTTGAAAACATGACATTAGCCTTGGTCTGAACCAATTGTGTGACAAATAACCTTTTGATTAAATTGAAATCATTCTCCCCCTCAATCAATGACATAAGTTGTTGATTGAGAGATAGAAATTTTGACAGATGTCAAGTCTAGATGATTTTCAAAAATTGAGTTTGAGTTATTTTTCAAAGCTATTGGTTTTCATTAGATAACAAATATTTTTCTGAAGAATTTATAGAAGGGAAAATATTTATGGAGAAAACATTTGTCTTTTTGGTGACAAATATTTGTTTATAGAAGGCTCTGTTCTTTCTATTAAAAACGGGTTATAGACAGAAATAAATATATACCTTAGTTTTACTTTCTCTCAATTTTTTATTATTATTATTTTTTTTAACGATTTAAGTGCATTCGAACAACATCTAAAGACCCGTGTCACTCTTTGAATGACAACACAAAGTCCGTAGATGTTATCAAATCAAGAAAAACATGACAAAATGACAATATATATATTTTTTTTGAATTTTTTTGAGATTTTCAAATTTTTATGGATTTTTGAAAGTTTTATATTTTTCTATTTGCTTTTGTTGGTTTTCTAATTTTGTATTTTGTTTTTGAGAAAAAGTATGTACAATGAATAGATGAAGACAAGCCTTTACTCCTCTGCTTCCTCTTGAAGACGTTTGAGTGTATCAGGTTGAAGACTCTTGAGTCCAAGACGAGGAAGAATGAACTCAAAACGTTCTCGAGGGAGTGCCTTAGTGAAGATGTCTGCTAGCTGATATTCAGTTCTCACAAAGTAAAGTTCTACCACACCTTTTTCCACTTGTTCCTTGATAAAATGATGTCGAATTTCGATGTGCTTTGCTCTTGAATGTTGAACATTGTTGCAGGAGAGAGCAATTGCACTTTTGTTATCACAATACAAAGGAATTTTGTTGAAGTCAATTCCATAGTCAGATAGTTGGGATCTCATCCATAGGATTTGGGCACAACACGATGACATGGCGATGTATTCAGCCTCTGTAGAGGATATCGACGTACACATTTGTTTCTTAGATGACCACCACAAGCTTTTCTCCCTAGAATTGTGCACCACCGATGTGCTTCGACGTGTATCTTGACACCGCATGGTCTCAGATCCGATATGTCTGTTAGTGACATATTGGTGTCCTTCGATACCAAAGTCCCATGTGAATGGTACCTTGAGATACCGAAGACCCGCTTTAACCGCTTTCAAGGTGCTTTTTAGTAGGCTTAGCCGATATCTAGCACACATGCATACATCGAACAAGATGTCTCGGTCCATCGGTCATGAGGTACATTAGTGATCCAATCATACTACGATATTTTGTTTGATCAATCATGATCCCCGAGTGATCCTCATCCGCTTTGTACGCCCACCATGGGAGTGTCTACGGGTCACTAGTGTCAAATCCAAATTTCTTTAAAATTTCATTAGCATATTTAGATTGATTGATAAAATGCCTCCGGACTTTGTGAAATTTGTAATCCTAAGAAAATGACATTTGTCCCATCACTAACATTTGAAATTTGGAGCCCATCTCCTTAGAAAACGATCACATTCATTGGGGTCACCGAGGCAAAATAATATCATCAACATAGATTTGAACGTGAATTAAGTGTTTGCCCGACTTTCGTGAACAATGTCGGATCAATCGCTCATTTGTCAATCCATTAGATACAAGAAACTTTGATAGCGTGTCATACCATGATCTTGGAGCTTTCTTCAAACCGTAAAGGGCCTTCTTCAAGCGATAGACATGAGTAGGATGCTCGATTCACAAAACCTTCAGTTGGTCGACGATACTTCTTCTTTCGGATCTCCGTTAAGAAAAGCCGTTTTACATCCATCCGATAGACTACCATATTCTTGCTTGCGGCGTTAGCTGTGAAGATTCGATTGCCTCAATACGCAACCGAGCAAATGATTCTTCAAAGTCAATACCCTCCTCTTGACGGTATCCTTTTGCAACCAATCGAGCCTTGTTCTTTAACACATCACCATGCTCATCAAGTTTTACTTTGAAGATCCACTTTAGAGCAATGATCATTCACAATCTGGAGCGGTACTAATTGCCATACATCTATTCGATCAAACTCATGAATTTCTTCTTACATGGCATTGAACCACTTGTCTTCATTCATGGCGCTTTAACGCCTTTTGGTTCGATCTTAGATATTACGGAGTTAAAGAAGCACCATAAGGCATCGCTGTGTTGTTTACGAGTGGATACCTGACGAGAGGGTTTCCAATGATGTTGTCCAATGGATGGTCATGTGTCCATTTTCTAAGGTGTTCGTGTGGTTTTTGTTGAGGAACTGAAGTAGCAGAGTTTGGATCTCCTGTTGAATATGGTTCTGGAGTTGGTTCAGGAGCAAAAATGTGTTGATCCCAGTTGAGCAAACGATCTAATATAGAAACTGACTTTAAACAAAAGCTTATTAAGTATTACACGGAATTTAATACTTAATCTTAAGAAGAAGAACAATAAACATTCAACACCTCAATATTATTTATTAATACGAATACTCTTACAGTATTAAGGTTTTGCAACCTTGAAGTGTATCGACCTTAGATATAAAACATACGTATATCTAATATAACATAGGACCTCCTTTTATAGGCTAAGGAGTCCTTCACATTATACAATACGTAACCTACAAGATAAATATCTTTTCCATATTTATCTAATACAACATACTAAACCGACTATAAAAGACTAGCAGTGGTTACAATACATTATCCGTGGTTACACAATACTACTAGCCGCGGTTAGTCTTCATCCGTGGTTTCATTCTTCTGTCCGTGGTTATATCAACTCTGTCCGTGGTTCTAGTACTTAGAATAATTTTTGATCCAAGGAACCAAAAACCCATCAATCCTCCCCTAAACTTGATACATTCCAACAGAATTCTCAAGATTCCTTTATGCTCAAAACATCTGGATTGGAGGATGTAGCCAAACACTTACTAGATTTAAGAATATTCTCATACTTCAGCAACAAATTGTAAGCTTGACCAACATAGGGCAACAACATCTTGATAATACCGTGCTTCAACATCTCGAGCAATAATCACTGGATACTTATTCATTGAGGATAATCACCTTCTACAAGCATATGAATAACTTCTCCGTAAATAGTTAAAACATGAACTCCACAAGTTTGATATAAAAACCATCTTGTAACATTACCATTGTAGAGTCCTTTCCATTCGTGTTCATCATGAGTAGGTTCAAATAAAATCTTCAAATGATGATAAACCGGTCTCTCATGATAATCATTTGGATGTACTTCACCAAACTTATTCTTGTAAAGTATCCAAAGATTCATCAAATCATCTCTATCAAAATATCAAGCATTTGTGAAAATTTATTATACTCATAAACTTCATTGTTGAGTCTTTGAATTTTCCAAACTCTTTCACTTCCAACTTTAAGCTTAAACTCATAAGAAATAATTTGATTAACATCTTCAACTACTTTCGGTCTTTTAGAATCGATGTCTCCTCGAACCTCGTTTTCTCTTTCATTTACTTTGAATCCGCCTTCATCCTTTTGAATCCACTCTTCTTCCTTTTAGAATTCATTGGACGTAAATCATCATTATTAATCCTCATACATCTCATATAAAGCTCACGAATTCTTTCAAATGAACACTTATTAAGATTATCGAATATGAATGCCCAATTCTTAATAATCTTCATCAAGACATTCCTCATCTCAAGAATTGAAGGAGGTTTCTTACTTATAACTTGCTTTCTTTCTTTACCAATCCTCCTTGCCCATTGACCCAAAAGTCTAGCTCTTTCCTCATCATCCAACAAAGGCCCATTCTTGTACAAAGATATTCATCATGTATTTGTTGAGAAGCTTCAAGATAGTTTTGTGATTCATACCATGTAGCTAACCATCTCGACTAGCTTCCTCTTCTTCTTGCTTTCTTTTCTAAAGTCGCTTGTTCTTCACCAACATCGCTTTTACATACTCGCATCATAAGCAACCTCGCTCTCGCTTACTTTTAAACTTCAACTCGGTTTTCCAACCTTTACCTTTACCAATGTCTTTTGAACCACTTTATTCTTTAATGGATCACCAATAATCAAACTTTTACTTCTAGGTTTAAGTGCAAGATTCAAGAGATAAAACAGGTGCAATGATAGGTGTAGAAATTGACGAGGTTTTACTTAGATTGATCAAAGTACTTGCAGCTTCTTTCTCAACTTCTTTAGATTTAGGTGGTGATACAGAGAGGGTTGTGACAATAGTGGAAGTGGTTATGATAGCAGTGGGTGTGATAGTAGTGGGTACAATTGCTATGTCTGAAACTACAACAGTGGTTACAAGAGTACTAACCGTGGTTGCAGACATACTATCATTGGTTGTGTTCTGCACTACTTCATCTTCTACAGCCTTCTTCAAACTTTCAAGAACTACCTCATTCCCATCTTTATCAGATACCAAAAATTCTTGATCTCCACTATCAACATCTTCTTCCATAGATACATCAACAACCTCCCCTGAATTCATGCCTTTACTCCTCCCCTGTTTGGATACATCCTCCATATTCAGAGCTGGAGAGGAGTCCACCTTCTTTTTCATCCTTCTCATTTTTCTCAAAACAGCAATCCCAGGTCTTCTTACTTTCTCCAAAACCAATACCCTATGCTTCAATCGCCTAATGTCTTTTCCCTGAAACACAACCAGCTCCTGTAGACCTGAAATTGTATCCTCCATTTTGGCACATTTATCCGTTAATTCGTTAAAACGTTCAAGAATATCCTCCCACTTCGACTTGTGTGAATCGTCCAAGAGGTGGTTCATTGGAAAAGTCATCATGTACCGGCTTAGGATCCGTCAATTCGGTTTCATGTTCCAAACTATCCTCATCACTTGAGCCGTGTTAACTGCTCCAGAGGTGAATCCTTGGATATAGTAAACATAGCACCGCACCGTGCGGCTCGATCATCTATTCACCCTTTAGTAGCCAATGGCTAGGATTCTCCACCGTGTTAAGTTCCAAGGAACTCCACATTAGGAGTTGCCAAAGGTTGGGTCTTATTTATGTTTCCACTATCCCGACCAAAGATCTAAGCATGAATCAAGAGTGAAGCCCTTCCAATCATGTCACCTCCACTCCATGTGACAACCTCATTAACAACACCACTAACACCACCGAGGTGGCTTGGTGCCCTTCTCTCCTAGTCCATACAATTGGTTTAACAAGCAGCGGGTTTGACTAGAAGTAAGTTGAGTATCACTAACAATGGGTTCGAGGTGCACTAGCAATGGGTCTCGATGTACTAGCAGTGGGTTCAGTTGACTATAGGTTGGGATTCAAGACCTTCATCAAACTCAGGATCAGTAGGCAAAGTAAGCATATGGGGAAACAAAGGAACATCTCTAATTTGTACATTTGGTTTCTGATTCCTCATATGTTCAAAAACCTTAGGAAGCATATGATGGACTTCATACTCTCTACAATGCTCAAGAGGTTCATCTATTTGGCTTTCCACAATAAGTTGAACAAACCTAGGATACAAATAGTATTTACCCTTCTTCCTAATGTTTTGTACTAGCCCCTCATAAATCATCCTAGACCAATTGAACTTCCTTCCATCAGACAAACAAATAACAGCAGTAGCAATTTTTGAAGGAAAGTCATTAAACCAAGTGGTCTTAATACTCATACACATCAACAAGGTATGAATCAGAAACTTCCATTGTGTTGAAAACAAACTCTTAAAAAATTGTACCTTTTCACCCCTGTGTATCCTAACCTTTCCAAACCAGCAACAATCTCAACATCTGAAAGATTATCAATACCAGCAGCATCATCAAACTTTAAAACCCTTCTAATGATATCCTCATTAACAGATATAGCATTCTCATCCACAACAGTGCTAAACACTTCTACTCCTTCAACCTCTTCAAGCTTAGAATTCCTCTAGAACTGATGTATGTAGGCTTTAAGAATGGTTGGTTTGACTGTCAAGGCATAGTGAATAGGACGGTGAAGAAGGAAATCAATCATTTGATGAAAACCTTCAGATCGATCGTTCTTGATGAGATTAGCAACAAGGTTATGTGTGTTGGAGTACTGGGTCGCCATTGTGATTAATGATGGGTATGATGTGGGTTTAGCGAATTATTCAAAGGAAAGTGATTAGGGTTAAAGTAGAGCGCCAAGTGGAAGTGTTTTGAAGATCAACTAAATGATCCATCCGTGATTTGGGAAGATTAATATACTTTCACCAAAGTTACCAAACAGCCCCTGTAGTATCCATAAATAAGTAGCATGCTATCAGTGGTTTGAAGACCGCTATCCGTGAATTGATACATACTATCAGTGGATACAGAGTGTCATTCCAATTGACCAAGAAACACTGCAAGCAAATCTGTGTCAAAAACAAAAGTATCTCACAAAAATATGAAGGATTCTCACAATCTTTTTTTTTTTTTTTTTTTTTTTTAACAAACACTAGCGCCTAACATATCACCACCCAATGTACACTAATCCTTCATACCGCAAGACAAAACACAAACCAAACACGAGAGAAGAAAGTTATCATATCGGTGGTTAGAAAAAGCCGAAGTGGTTCCAAATGACCTATCCGTGGTTTAGCAAAGGTAAGTCAATATGGTCAACTTCCAGTATGAATATCAGTCCAAAGCCCAATGAACTCATTAACTCCTCAACCACATTTAACCTGACCCTCATTTACTTACATAACCCATAACTCTTCTTATAAAAAGAACCCAAATCTCATAACACACACATCAATTAAAACCAAAACCCTAATTTCTCCAAACTCCACAATCAACCACAATCACCATGTGGAATCCCAGACGGAATAAACCAGAAGTTATTGATCTATCATCCTCCTCATCCTCCTCATCATCATCATCAAGCGAAGAGTCTGATCCATGGCGACTTTACATACCTCCACAAGAACCACGACCAAGAAAATCCCCATTTTTTCCGTCATCTGAAGATGATAGTGTGGTGAATCCAAGTGAGTCTTCTGATGACTCTGATTACACCACTAAGAAGAGAACTTCACACTCTAAACCTTCATCATCCCAACCCCAACCAAGACCACGAGCAAGAAATCCACCACTCCCAAAGGACAGAGAGGTGGTTCTTGGTCTTTCTGCACCAGGTTATGGTGCTTCTTCACATATCGTAAAGGGAAAGGGTAAAAGGAAGATGGAGTGATGCTTTTTGGTGAAACCAGTAGATGAATGTGTGATATGACAATGTCCTTTGTGCTTCATCTACTGTATTCATCTTCATCATCTTCGTTTTCATCAAGCCATCCTGCCCATTTTGATCCTTAGCTCGTCGAACTGGTCATGCATATCATGGTCATGCATATCCAACAGTTGTGATAGATGATATGAGCTAGGATAGGAGTAGGAAATCATGTATAGAACTAGTCTTTTAATTGTACTAGAAGTTTAATTGTAAGCTGTAAGCTGTAAGTTGTTTCTTGAATGAATGAACAATTTAACTTCAGTACTTCTTTTGCTTCTATAATGAACTTTCATATATCTGCAAAATGGTTAGTGGAAACACAAAGCAACAAACAGAGGTTTGAACACAACTATCAGTGGTTAGAAACAAAAATAGCAATACTAAGATTACATAATAACAGTCTAATACATATACAAACTTATACAAAACAAGTTGAGAGTTAGAGATTAATCATTCCAATACTAACAACAAGATACTGAAATCTTCCCACATCAAAAGCTTTAGTGAGAAGATCAGCAACATTGAAATCAGTATGGATTTTTACCATTTGAATCAACCTTTTCTCATTACAATCTCGAATAAAATGATGCCTTATCTCAATATGTTTAGTTCTAGAATGTAAAACAGGATTTTTAATGATGCATATTGTACTGTTATTATCAATATAAATCTTAGTACGCATAAAATTGTACCCAAAATCCAAAGAATCGATTCTCAATCCAAAGAACTTGACCACAACAACTAGCGGCAGCACATACTCAACTTTCGGTTGTAGAATTTGCCACAATAGTTTGCTTTTTACACCGCCATGTTAGTCTCGCTTCCCAAAACCGACATCCTCCAAAGAGTAGACTTCCTATCCAAACTAGCACCAAGATAGTCACTATCTCGTAGGCCACCAAATCAAGGGAATCCTTAGAATACCAAAGGCCCAATTTAGGATGACCTTTAAGATATCTAAATATTCTCTTAATAAAGATTCATGTGTGAGGTATTTGGTGACTTGAAATCTTGCACACACATATACCGAGAACATAATATCCGCCTAGATGCAGGAGATACATCAAAGATCCAATCATTGACCTGCATAACTTCAAATCAACTTTGGGACTTCCATCATCCGTAGCAATGGTTTTGAGTCTCCATAGGTGTACTTGCACTCTTTACATCTTGAAACCCAAACTTCTTCAAAACATCTCTACATACTTATCTTGACTAATGAAGATACCATCGCCCTTTGTTGAACTCAGTAGTCTAAAAAGAAAGTGAGTTCTCCCATAGAACTCATCTCAAACTTATCATGCATAAGTTTCTCAAAATCCTTACATAGCTCCTTGTTTGTTGAGCCAAAGATGATGTCATCTACATAAACTTAAACCAATAAAATATCATCTTTGTGCTTTCTAATGAACAAGGTTTTATCAATCATCCTCTTTAAACCCATTTTCCATCAAATAAGTAGACAGCACTCATACCATGCCCTAGAGCTTGATGCAATCCATACATAGCTTTTCTCACCCTATAAACCTTGTCGATGATCGGGATCTTCAAAACCGTGAGGTTGACAAACATAAACCTCCTCATCAATTGTGCCATACAAAATGCACTTTTAACATCCATCCGATACACACAAAATTCTTGAATGAAGCATAAGCCAAAAATAACTGATAACCTCTATTCTTGCAACTCGAGCAAACACTTCATCATAATCCAAACCTTCGCTTTTGTGTATCCTTGAGCAACCAATCTTGATTTGTTCCTTACAACAATTCCTCTTTCATCCCTCTTGTTTCTGAACACCCATTTTTTCCCAATTGCCCTCTTACCATTAGGAAGATCAACCAATGTCCAAACCTCTTGAAGCTTAAACTGTAGTAGCTCCTCTTGCATTGATTCTACCCATCCTTCTTCTGATAAAGCTTCTTCAACTCTCTTGGGCTCCTTTTGAGACCGAAAACAAGCAAACAGGCAATTTTGCAGATCTTTATGACTGTTTCTTTTGTGAAGTGATCTTGCAAAGAACCCATGTTCGTGAAAGGGTTCGTGTTCTTAACCCCGCTTCTTGTTTGAACCGAGTATTTAAGTTTCCAAGTATTTGTTCCTTGGGATGGATCTTGTGAATCTCGGTAGAAGTGATTGACTTTCATGAATGACAGCTTCCAAGTTAGTCAAATCAAGATTGAAGAAATCATCCATGTCTTCATCATCGAGGAGTATCAATTTCTATCAAAGCGTGCATGGTAGGGTCATGTGGATACTCCTCATCATCAAATAATGGCTTTGCATGTGGTCCAAAGAAAGTACTATCATCAGTACTTGCAGCCGGGGTTACAAATGGACTATTAGTGGTAGAGGATGGCTTAGCAGTGCTTTCAGTTGGCTTAGCAGTGCTTGCAGAATTCCTCTTCTTCTTTTCAATTTCTTCTACCGACACTGAGTTATCTTTCAACAACTCATCCTTATCTTGATGATGAACAACATTGCCTCCATTGATCAGTACATCATCATCAGTGGGACCTTTCTTGTCAATGATGGAAGGAATGAACCGCCTTTCCACTTTTCAACCAAATAGAACTCCTTGGAGAATCGCCTCCTGGAAGGTGTCTCTCGCTCGTAATCCTTTTGTGTACCGCATTAACATTAGTGGAAGTTCCCGCAATGATATGCTCATAATTCATAGATTGGTTAGCATATCAATGTTAAACACCCGTCCCGTCCTTTGGTCTCAACACTAGGAGTCTTTTCACCGAATTGAACATGTAGGTTCTCTTCAACAATTCTAGTCCTCCTATTGTATACTCTAAAGGCTTTACTATTAGAAGAGTAGCCTAAAAGTATCCATCATCGCCTTTTTCTTGAAACTTGCCTAGGTAGTCTATGGTATTCAAGATGGTAACAGACACCCAAAAGGTTTTAGGAATGCAATCATAGGATTCCTATCATGTAACAAAATTATAGGAGTCTTGTTATGAGGCTTCACCACCTTACTTCTATTCTCGCACATAACATGCAATTCCTACAAATTTCAAAAGGTAGTTGGTAACTTTGATTCCGACAACATTGTCCTAGCAAATTTTAATTAGTGTCCTATTTTTCCTTTCACCACACCATTTTGTTGTGGTGTTCTAGCAACACTAAACTGCTCTCTATACCCTTAGCTACACAAACCGATTCATCACATCATTCTTAAACTCGCCCATTATCACATCTGACACCTTGACCTTATGGTTTACTAGATTTTCTATCTTAGTAATGAAACTCTTGAGGATCTCACTAGTCTCACTCTTAGCAACCAAAAAGTAAACCCAAGAAAATCTACTAAAATCATCAATGATAACTAGCAACACCGCTTATGGTTTAAATTTTTACAAAAGGTAGGTCCAAATAAGTCCATATGAAGCATAAATAGTGGTTGTGTTATGGTGTTTACGCTTTGGTCTTACAAGAAGCTCTATGTTGTTTTCCTTTTGACAGCCACCACACGCTTCCTTACACTCAAAACCTTAGAAGGTAACCCTCTCACTAAGTTTCCTTTACCGCTTTATTGATTGTTTTGTAATTGAGGTGACCTAGCCTTCTATGCCACAATTTTGACTCATCTACGGATGCTTTAGCAAACAAACATGTTAAGGACCTATTTGGAAGAACATCTTTAAGATCAAAACAATATATGTTTTCCTTCCTAGGTACCCTAAGTTCTATAAAATTCTCATCGTGCATCTTAAATTCGTGAGACAACACCACACACCTGGCACCAAAAGTACCCGCTTTTTCTTATCACACATTTGAGAAACACCGAATAGATTATACTTAAGTCCTCAGACTGGATAGACTTTTTCAAAGTCTAAATTCCTGCTCGATTGTGCCTCCGCCAAGTATCTTTCCTCCCTTGGATCATTGCCAAATGCCACATATCCTCCATCAAAAGCTTCAAAATCATCCAAAGTTGCTCCCATCCCAAGTCATGTGCCCAGAGCAACCACTATCAAACACTCCTTTATCTTTTAGAGCAACCACTATCAAAACTCCTTTATGTAGATTGCCCCGCACATGAAATTAAACAAGTTAGTTCTTTTGTGGACCCAAGCCAATATCGATTGGTCCGCCTGTGCATCAAAATATTCAAATTTCTTTAGGTCCATTGATGCACAGCTGACATGTGGTAAAACCTTGGTCTTAGGCTTCCATTGCCAACTAGTCGAGGCCTTAACAAAGATAAAATGATTTCCAACCACCGTGTCGCTTATCACCTTTGGAATTCTTAAAACTTCTTTTTATCAAGGTGATATTTTGCTTAACAAAGGGTTTGATTCTCGCTTAGTGTTTACATTTTGCTTAGCGATGGTTGGAACCCATTTAGGTGCAAAGAAGGACAATTGATTTTGTATTCCCATTCTCATCAACACCGCCGTAGGAATCATGTTTTGTTAGAATAGGTTTGTTTTCTTTGAAAAGTTTTGATAATTTACCCTCCTCCAATGATTCCAAACTTGTGGTCTGCTTTTATAACGCCTGTAAGTGCTCAAAACTACCACATATAACAAGCCTTTTAACACATTGAAACTCATCTCCTAACTGCTTGAAATTAAGCCATTGAAGTTTCTCCGGTTTCCCTAGGTATATATCTTTTCATCTCGCTCCTAGGTACTTCCTTGTACTCAACTACTCTCTTAGCAATTTGGGCTCCAAATCTAGGTACAAGGTTGGCTTGCTTAGAATCAACTTTCTTAACATGCTCTATCTTTTCAGGTTGAGTTGATTCAGATCTATCTTCCTCAGAATCTGATTCCCAATCTTCAATTGTGGGAGCATCAGTTGACTTATCAGAACCTATCTTAGGTGATTCAATATTGTTAGTCTCACCTAAAGGTTTATTGAAGCTAAATTCACTGCTAAATGAGAGCTCTTTTGCAGGTGGTGCATGTTTCATTAGAGATGGTGGTGGCATATCATTGTATCCTATCCCAGAACCCTTTTTCATTAAATGATTTATGAACCAGATCAGAAGCAAATTGTGTTTTAGCTACCCTAACAACATGTTTTTCTTTTTCTTCTAGGCCTTTTGTTTTACACTCTCTCGCCTTTGCTAGTTTATCTTTAAGCATCTTAATCTCTATCCTTAAGATTAATTTCTCCACCTAGTATATTAATTTTATCAACATACTCAAACTCACATTTAATACGTAACTTTAGCTTCTCTTCCACACTTTCTAGACCAACTCTATAACCTAGGTTGTCCATAGATGCCTTTTCTACTTCTTTCTCATACTCTCGATAGCTTTTTGAGATTCTAAGTTATCATGACATGATTTAAAAGAACAAGTAGAATCATTGGATACCTCGTAATCGAACCGTAAGAAGAAGCATAGGCCATAAGAGCAAAGTTATGCTCTTTGAAGCTTCACTAGCAAGAAAAGTGCATTGGGACCTTCTTCAACTGATCACCCAATCATAATCACCAATCCCATCTTGAGCAACTAAAGTCAAGAAGCAGCAGCTCTTCCGTAGTCTTCTTAATGCCTTTAATTCTCTTAGAGCTCGACATTCCCTAGCAAAGTGACCTTTCTTCTTGCGCTAAAGCACTCCATCTTGCTTTTGTCGAAACCAGCCTCCCTTTGACCATCATACTTAACCTCGCCTTCCATTCTTCTCGTAAACTTCCTTGCTTGAAGAGTCAACATTGCCATTTGCCATTGAAGATTAATTTCAAGATCATCGTGATCAATTTGATCTAGATCTTGATTTAAAACAAGAACATCGGTAGTTAAATCACCTTAAAAGCACAATTTGCACCATCACCGACATTATCACCAACAAGGGTATTATTTGCAATAGCCGTGGTTACTCTATAGGCAGCAGTGGTTACATCATGTGAACTCATGTGATTGGTGGAAACAAAAGCAATGTTTTGAGTAGCAGAAGATGCACCAGCAACGTTATTCTCAGACTCATAAATCTTCAAGTTATTGAAAAGATTGTCCATAGTCATCTTATCAAAGTTGTCCTTATTTCTCCACACAATTGTATGAACTGCCCATTCAGGAGATAAACTTCTAAAGAACTTCAAATTTATATCCTCTTGAATGACATTGTAGTCCACAGACTTCAATTGGCTGATAAGTTTTTGAAGACTGTTATAAGTGCCATCAAGTTTCTCTCCACTTAAAGCAGTGAAGTTTTCAAGCTGATGCTTGAGCATATTCTTCCTTGATTTCTTTGTAGCTTCATTACCAAAGAAATCTTGTCTCAAGAGCATCCAAGAACTCTTTAGCGCACTCATACCTTTCAAAGTCCAAAGCATACTCATTAGGTATTCCCATAGAAAGAATACTATGAGCTTTAATCTCCAATTTCCTTTTAGCCTTGTCAACTTCAATAACAATTTCTATTGCTTTACCATCAAGACCTTCAAAGGAAGAGTATCACCTTTTCAATGACATCCTAGATGGCATAGTCAATCATACGAATGTATTGCCTCATTCGCATTCTCCAGATTTGATACTCACCATGCTTGAGCATGGGAACCTTTGATGCAGTCACCATGTGAGTTTCGTCAGACATCTTAACTTTCTTGAATAGAACTTCTTCTTGGTTACAGTTTATAGATCACAAGCTCTGATACCACTTGTTGATCCCAGTTGAGTAAACGATCTAATATAGAAACTGACTTTAAACAAAAGCTTATTAAGTATTACGCGGAATTTAATACTTAATCATAAGAAGAAGACAATAAATATTCAACACCTCAATATTATTTATTAATACGAATACTCTTACAGTATTAGGGTTTTGCAACCTTGAAGTGTATCGACCTTAGATATAAAACATACTTATATCTAATCTAACCTAGGACCTCCTTTTATAGGCTAAGGAGTCCTTCACATTATACAATACGTAACCTACAAGATAAATATCATTTCCATATTTATCTAATACAAAATACTAAACCGACTATAAAAGACTAGCAGTGGTTACAATACATTATCCATGGTTACACAATACTACTAGCAAGTTAGTCTTCATCCGTGGTTTCATTCTTCCGTCTGTGGTTATATCAACTCGTCCGTGGTTCCAAGATTAGAATAATTCTTGATCCAAGGAACCAAAACCCAACAAAATGTTTTCAAATGGAGCATCTTCTCGAGTAGCAAAGGGTTTTCATCATCTCAGAATCGCAAAGAACATTTCCATTGTGTACATTCAAGATTGAAGACTTGAAATTGATGAAGAGTGATCCGTAGTAGGGGCTTCATGAGACAAAGGACACGAGACGGATGATTGATCGTGTTGATTGGATTAGGATCACCGATGAAGTGGTTGAGTAGATATTGTCTTGAGATTCAAAGTATTCATCAAACATTGGATTAAACAACTTCTTCAAATCATCTTCCGAAGGGGGTACATATAAAATTGTCAAGCAGGGATTTTGTACAAGAGAAGAACTAATGGGACTACTTAATGATGATTGTAATGCGGTCCGTAACTTGATTTTCCGGAGCCATTTGCCCGGACAGCTCATCGAACGTAACGTGAATACTTTCCATGATATCTCGAGTTCTTTTGTTGTAGATTCGGTAACCCTTCTTGTTTGATGCATAACCCACAAAAACTCCAATGTTCGCTTTAGCTCTTAATTTACCTAAATCTTGACCTTCATTTGTTGGATAGCACAAAGCACCAAACACACGAAGGTAGGAGAGATCAAGTTTTCGTTGATGGACAAGTTCATATGGAGTTTTTCCATGCGTGGTGTGAATGAGAGAACAATTTTGGGTGTAGCAGGCAATGGCAATGGCTTCTGCCCAAAGAAACATTGGAACCTTTGAATAAATTAGCATAGTTCTTGTAGCTTCAACAAGAGTTCGATTTCGCCTTCAACTACACCATTTTGTTGAGGCGCATGTGGAACACTTCTTTGATGACTCGATTCCAATGCTTTCATAAAATTGACTTAGGTCTTTGTTAACAAACTCAGGCCATTGTCTGCTCGAATAATTCTAACAGCCTTGTTAAGTCGAACTCGCAATTGCTTTATAAGTTTGATGATGACATCCGAGTTTCATCCTTTGTCCTCAAAAACTTAACCCAAGTAAATCGAGAGTAGTCATCAACAATGACTAAAACATACTTCTTCCCATTTATTGTTTGCACTCTCATTGGTCCGCACAAACCATATGAAGAGTGTGAAGAACCTCCATAACTGGGTTCGCAGGTTTGGGTTTGTGAGCATATTTCGCTTTTCCCAATTGGCATGCTTGAACAAAGATGATCTTTTTCATACTTTAGTCCGGGTAAACCTCTTACAAGGTCCTTTCCGGAAAGATTATTAATGGTGCCAAGTTCAAGTGATTGAGACGACGATGCCATAACCATGACTTAGTTTTCGAGGCCTTTGAAAACAAGCAGATTGGAGAAGACTTCATCATGTCATCGATAGAGATGGTGTATAGGTTTGTACCACGAGTTCCTCTTAAAAGTTCCATACCATCAAGTCCTCTAACGAAACAAGCATGTTTTCTAAAAGCTACCTCTAGATCGTAATCACGTAATCGACCAACGTAAAAACAGATTATGACCAAGACCTTTAACATAATATACCCTAGAGATTACACTATCACCAACAACATAGTCTCCATAACCCATAATTGCACCGAAATGGTCGTTCCCGAATCTAATAGGTCCGATGAATTTACTCACGGTTCATGAGCCGCGACCGGTCTCCAAATATATGCTTGGAACAAACCGAGTCCAAGTACCACAAAACGATTTAAACAACTCCGCAGCTGAACATGACAAGAATGGATAATCGATAATTGGGATCCCCATGCAAGAATGGGTTCCATTTGGTTAGTAACATTGATTGGAACACCCACATCGTAAGTAGAAACAATGGAATCATCGTGATAGATGCATTGCTAGTGTAAGTATTAGACCTATTCAAAGTATGTTCACTTCTTAAAGGAATAGTTCTACCAATAGGCATCCATTTCTAATGGGCATTGACTTAGATAATTTAGGGCACAAATCATTAAGACTAAGCTTATGCCAATAGGTATCCACCGATAACCTACATTACTAAATTTTCTTCCTGGGTTTCCAATGTTTTCACCCTTCTTCCACCATTGCTTTCTAGCCTTCTTAACCCGATTGTTGGCATTAACGATTTTAACTGGTGTTTAATGAATTAATCAAATCATTCACGCCACATACATGATTTGAAATGTAAACCAAGCAATCATCATTACATGTTTTCCAGACAATGGCGAATTGAATTAATTACGATGACGCTTATAGCTAATACTAGAATCAACACAATTGCTTTATTCAACTCAAACTTAATGTTCCTAGGGTGGTCTTCTACTCTTCCAATGCACACTTTTAGCTTATGAGGTCCTATCTTGCTTTGTATTGCCTGAGGCTTTGACCCGCTCACTTTGGTGTCACTTTTACTCCTCGTAGAGGAATGGGAACATTAGTTGGTTTTGTTACTTTTGCATTTCAGGTTTAGAAGTGCTGGGATCTGAGCTACTTGAAGGTACATTAAAGTTCACATTCTTAATACTGGGCATATGATGGGTTGCATACTTAGCACTAGGCATAGAACAAGGTATCACAGCTTTATCTTTTTCATATAAGGATTTAGGACATGTTGCTCTTAAACATTCTAATAGCTCCTGAGATCGCTTGGCCTGAATGCAAGCAAACCTAATTTCACTATCAAGTAGCTTATTTATGAAATCCTCTTCTACAATCTCACGAAGACATTCTAGACTATCCTTAAGGTGAGCGAAATAGTTATGAAACACAAGTTCGTTATTTCTAAGATGAGGAGGAATGTTGTTGGGATATGAAAGTGCTGAAGATATGAAAGTACTGGAAAGAGTCAAAGAGTTAAAGTACTGCTAAAGACAAAGTCAAAGTACTGCACTATGAAGTCAAAGTACTGCAAGAACAAAGAACTCTATATTCGCTTATGGAAAGTATTGTAACTCTAGAATATTCTATGTTTAGATTACTTGTCATACAAGGATACAAATTGTAAACCGACTAAGATATCCTTGAGCCTATAAAGGACTCCTAGATTGGCATTAGAGGTACGAGTCTATGAGTTTTAGAGTTTACTAATTCACAAGTTATTTAGTGTTTTAGAGAGAAGTTCGATAAATCTTAGAGTTGTTTAGAGTATCCATAATAAGCGATTTAGAGTTTATAATAAAAGTTATTCTTCTTAGCTTTGTTAAGTAAATTCCGCAGACTTGATAAAGATTGCTCGGTGTTTCTTTGTTAATAACTTAGGATTTATCCGAGGTTATTAAACCTTAACAAAGTTAAGTTAGTTTGATTAAAGTATATCGATCCAATAAGTGGTATCGAGCTTGTGGAAACTCGACTAAGAAGAAAATCTATTTCACAAAAACACTAAAGATGTCGATCAAGTCGCAACAACCACTATCTCGAGGTATGTTCTAACCGCCATGATTTTTATCAAAAGTACTTAATGCTTATGTGATTGAAAGAGATAACGTGTTAGGGCTTGGTCTCGAGGTAGCGGTTATCAAATAACCCTAGAATCTATGGAAGCCAAAATATTAACTCACGAAAATAATGAAATGGTTCAATAAAAATATGAACAACAGGATTACCAGTTAAAACTTAGTGAATGGAAGCTAAACTGTAAAATTGCTGAAATTGAGAAATTAACTAAGGAAAGAGATGTTTGAGTGACATGTTCAAGTCAAGGGGAAGCATGGAAGATAAGAGTGTTTCATTCATGGTGAGATTTAATTATCTCAACTTCTGCTACTTCGTCTAGGGAAGTTCGTACAAGATTCGTGTTTGTTTTGTCATCATCAAATAGGGGAAGATTGTTGGGTCTATTATAGATTTGATGATACTAAACAAGAAGAATGAAACATGAAGGACTAAAAATGACAAGAAGGAAACTACAAAAGATGGAGGATTTGGAAGATTCTAGAAGATATGCTTAAAAGAATATTTAGTTTCCTAATTATATTATGATTATTTTAGAACCCTAGATGTCTCTAGTATATAAAGAGACATAGGGTCATTAGTTTTATAGCACGTACAAGATGTAGACGCTAAAGGTGTGTGTGTGGGGAACCTAGGCGTAGGGAAAACGCCTGTGGTTTAGTTATTTAGTGTGAGATCAAGTCTTTGATCTTTATTATAGTTAGTTAGTTTATGATATTGAAAAACCTTGTTCATAATAATGTTGATTCTATGTTTGAATATTCCGCCTTCATTATTATGTGTTCCTAGATATAATATTAGACCTCGTCTAAGAGCTTACAACGATCTTCACAAATGTATTTAACAGTTACAGTATATTTAGAGTGTAAGATATAGGATTTCACAAACACATTAAACCATAACCATATGAGGCGTATAATATGTTTAGAGAGAGAATGTTCTAGAGAGAGAAAGGGAAGAGAGTTGGGAACTATGTGAAACAAAGAAAAATGGTATTGAAGCTCCAACCCTCTACCTTGGGAGGTAGAGGGTATTTATAGTGTCTTACAATAAACGCCTCCTACGGGTCGTGGATCGTGCATACAGGTAAAGACCCGTCCGTCCTCCACGGTTTTACTTAACTAACTTCTTAAAACATTAAATAACTACGATTACGAGCTTAATGATTACATATACTTGAGGTGACCGACACTTTAATGATGTAATTTTTAATTCCTAACAATCTCCCCAAGGAGGTCACTCAATTTTACATGTAATACAAACAGATATTACATTGAGATTGTTCTTGAATTCTTGTTTAAGTTCTTTGCTCAAGAGCTCGTAGTCTTTGATTCTTCACGTTATCCACGTATGAATAAATCAAGTGGAGGTTGATGAGTGTGTAAATACTCATCATTTTGGTTAATCTGAACGCAAAACGCTTAAAATGCTCGAAATGCATCAAAATATCGAAAATATTCCAAAATTGCATTTATATGTTTCAGATGCAAAATGTTTAAAATCGATGAAAATGAGCTAAATTTATGTAATTGGCGCTTCATCCCCAAGTTTCAAAATTGTCGAAATAGTCTCGAGCCTTAATTTCAAAGAAAAGTCACCAAAGGTCCTTTTAAAATCATAACTTGTCAAAATTAGTCCTTTGGTGAAAAATGTCAAAAGTTTTGAGAAATTGCAAAATTGGTCCTTCAAGTTTAAAAATTGGCAAAAATGGCCCTTGGAAAATTGAAAATGTCAAGTTTGGTCCTTGTACTATTGAAACTTGTCAAGTGTGGTCCCTTGAAGCAACTTTGTGAAAATGGCAGCCTAGGTCCTTGTAGTTTCAGAAATTACAAACTAGTCCTTGTATTAATTGCCATTTGACCCCCTGTCAATATCTAAATTGGACCCCCTTCATATATTAGCCCACTGGTCAAATCCCACAACAAACAAAACCCGCCAAAACCTTCTCCTTCCTCACACTCCATCTCTCGCAAAACCGACAACCCCATCCCCTCTTCACCTCTATTATCACTCCTCCATCTCCTAACAAGCCAAAAGACATTAAATGCTCCCTCCTAACACTCAATCTCAACCCATCGCAATAAACCATTTCCGCCAAAATGCAATCAAGGGCCAATATCAACTTAACTCATCCAAGGGTCTCAAAGACATGTGGATAAGCTCAGAAAGAGAGAGAAGCGAGTGGGGTATAAAAAGAGCAAGAGATAAAGAGAGAAAGGAGTAGTTAGTTTTAGTATTTTTTCCTTTATGTCGTTTTTAAATTAAAGATTTAGTTTAAGTCACAATGTTGTAATTTCAGTTGCTATGTATTGAATTTAAGTTAACTCAAGATTTGTAATCAATTCTAAGTCCTAATTCAAAGTTTTACTTGTTGCAAATCTTCATGTTTATCGTTGGAAAATCCATTTTCAAACTCTTGTATCCAAAGCATTATTAGCTTATTTTAAGATGAGATAAGTTCATTTAAGCTCCCGATAGCTTTTTATAAGCTCACAATTCAATTTTAAGCAAGTTTGGTCCTCGGTCAACGAAAGTCAACTGTGAGCTCAAATGGAATTGGAAAGGGTTTGGGGTGTTGCGAGCATGGATAATGGTTGAATTAGACTAGTTAGTGTAGTTTGGGTTCGGTTTTAGCCTGCAATCAAGCTGGACCTTTGTGAGTATCTGTCTCACTTACATTTTCACATCAGTTTGCATATTTTTTTTGTACTTGTATTTGTAGTCAATAACTGTTCAAACTTGTTTATTAAGTAGTATTTAGGGTAGCTTAACTTAGTTTGATCATTAAAACAAGCAATTCAGTGTTTAGTTCAGTTTTCATTTGCAAATCAGTAATAAAAGGTATGTTTGGATTTAAAGCTTGATCCGTCTTAAGGTTAGTGCAAAGGGTGAAAACTAGTTGTTTTAAGCTTGTGTAACTTTATTATACTTATCTATGTCTTTATTTTGTATTTGCAACTCACCAAAGTCAAGATCATACTTAACTGCCTTAACCTTCTTAATCGTTGTGATTTTGCCTAATCAAAAGCTTATTTTGTGTTCAAAATACTTAGATATAGCTTGCGAGAGGTTTAATTCATCTTAAAACATCAATCTCACCCACCATTATGAATCAAACTTCAAAATAGTCAAACTTTCAATTCACAAAAAGTCAAATGTGCAAAAGTCGCTTTACGCCCAACCGAGTTGATTTTTCATGGGCTCATTTTGAGTCAAATTCATGAAACTTGTGGTTTTAAAATCTTACTCGGTCTATTTTCTTATTGTGAATTTTATAGATTTTGTCAAATTTTATAAGTCCCAAATTAGCTTGTAAACATGGTTTATTTGCCTGTGCACCGACTCGATTGATACCGAGTCCGACAGGGTTTTGCAATTTTGCAACAAGCTCATCGAGCTCATCTCCGCTCAATTTTGGTTTACAAGGTCCCACCAGTTCTAGATTAAGTTCCAACTTCTCATTTTCATTTTAGCTTATTTTGTAGTTTGTGCTTTAGTCCAAAAGTAGTAGTCTCACACTGTTTTTAAGAATAAGCTCAAATCATAAAACTGATCAATTTGCAATATAGAGGTTTAAATCAGTTGAGATTAGTTGCAATTGGGTAGTTTTAGCATATTTTAGCTTCGCTTCAGCTTTGATGCTTGTTTGTAGCTTTTGGCTTATTTAAAGTGTTTATTCATAAGCACTTGTAGTTGCGCTTCGCTTTCCTTCACACAAGCACTTGTTTTTCTATTTTACTAGATTCTCTATATTATTTTAGACTTATCCTGAATTTTCATATTTTTCCAAGTCAGTTTGTTATTTTTCCTATTTAAAATGCTTTTAAGTCTTTTAAATAGCATTTAATACAATTAATTAAGAAAAGTTTCAAAAAATAATTTTCATTTTTCCTAGATTAAGATAAATATAAAAGTCAAAAAATATTTTTCTAGATTTTTCTTAGTTAAATTTGTATTTTTAAGCAATTTAAGTAGTTTTAAGTAGTTTTTAATTCCTAGAAAATACAAAATAATCGTGAAAATACAAAATAATTTTGAAAATTCTCTTTGTCATTTTAGATTTTCCAAGTCAAAATTTTATTTTCTAGCTTTATTTCATATTTTCTTGTATTTTGAGCTATTATTAAATAGTTAAAAATAGTTTTTAATTAATAATAATTAGATAATTAGTTATAAAAATAATTTTCTTTTTCTAAAAATTTTCTTTTATCATTAGGTTTGTAAAATATCATTTTCATATTTTAGGATTAATATTGTGTAAGTTTCACATTTTCATTTTACGTTACGTAGTTTTAATTCGCTTTTATAAAAACAAAAATCAAAACATCATTTTGCAAATAGTGATAGCGTTTATTTAATATTTTTATTTTTTAATTTCTTTTAATTTGCATTTAAGCCTCTGTAATTTGTTTGCTTTTTCTTTAGTTATAATAATCACAAATCCTCTTTTTCGCTCAAATCTCTCGATCACTTTACGTTTGGTGATTCTTCAGATAGCTCATTGGGACATAACGACCGGAAACACTATACCCCCGATCTTCATTGAGTTTGCTTCGAACCATTTTAAGTTTTTACGGTCGGCCATTCATGAGTGGCGGTTTGTGAGAAAACTTGAATGTTCGGGAGCGAATCAAATTTTTACGCGCACGGGTATTTCCTTTTACGTTTCGGTTCGGCATAACCGCTGCATTTTGAATATTGAGGGCAATATTCATTTCTAGTGTGGGGGAATTCTCACGAATTTTATCATGTAATTATACCGCCTAATTCCCGCTTTTGGCCAAAATTTTTTTTTGGAGTAAGTGTTTTGCACTTACTCAATTGGTTATCATCCGCCATGTCTAATAAACTAAAGGATTGGCTAATCCAGAGCAAACGGCTCTTGGTAAAGATATCTCAAATCCGTTGACGGCTTGCAATTTGCCCAAAATTGTATGGTATTCACCACCATATCCTAAAAGTGAAGAGTCACTAGCCCGCAAGTTTATGGCTTGTGGTAAAGGCAAGTGGAAAAGCCATAATTGGTAATCGACTCACCAAAGATAATATTGATAATTTATCTAAGAGTTGGCTAGTCCAGAGCAAACGGCTTCGTAAAGACAAATCAAATCCGTTGAAGTCATTGGTTTGCTCAAAATCACATGGTTATCGGTGTACCATGGTTCTTACTTGAACTCAAACATTTGGCTACTCCAAGTAATGGCTTTTGGTAAAGAGATTCAAATCCATTAAGTTTTTCTCAAAAGATTGCTAGGGACTAGCAATTGTTTAGTGTGGGATTGATGAGTGTGTAAATATTCATCATTTTTGGTTAAATCGAATCAAAACGTTTAAAATGCTCGAATGCATCAAAATATCGAAAATATTCCAAAATTGCATTTTATATGTTTCGATGCAAAATGTTTAAAATCGATGAAAATGAGCTAAATTTGCATAATTGGCGCTTCATCCCCAAGTTTCAAAATTGTCGAAATAGTCCCCGAGCCTTAATTTCAAAGAAAAGTCACCAAAGGTCCTTTTAAAATCATAACTTATCAAAATTAGTCCTTTGGTGAAAATGTCAAAAGTTTTGAGAAATTACAAAATTGGTCCTTCAAGTTTAAAATTGGCAAAATGGCCTTTGGAAAATTGAAATGTCAAGTTTGGTCCTTGTACTATTGAAACTTGTCAAGTGTGGTCCCTTGAAACAACTTTGTGAAAATGGCACCTAGGTCCTTGTAGTTTCGTAAATTACAAACTAGTCCTTGTATTAATTGCCATTTGACCCCTGTCAATATCTAAATTGACCCCTTCATATATTAGCCCACCGGTCAAATCCTACCAACAAAAACCCGCCAAAACCTTCTCCTTCCTCACACTCCATCTCTCGCAAAACCGTATAACTCATCCCCTCTTCACCTCTATTATCACTCCTCCATCTCCTAACAAGCCAAAAAGACATTAAATGCTCCCCTCCTAACACTCAATCTCAACCCACTGGCAAATAAACCATTTCCCGCCAAAAATGCAATCAAGGGCCAATATCAACTTAACTCATCCAAGGGTCTCAAAGACATGTGGGATAAGCTCAGAAAGAGGAGAGAAGCAGAGTGGGGTATAAAAAGAGCAAGAGATAGCAAGAGAAAGGAGTAGTTAGTTTTAGTATTTTTTCCTTTATGTCGTTTTTTAAATTAAAGATTTAGTTTAAGTCACAATGTTGTAATTTCATTGCTATGTATTGAATTTAAGTTAACTCAAGATTTGTAATCAATTCTAAGTCCTAATTCAAAGTTTTACTTAAGTTGCAAATCTTCATGTTTATCGTTGGAAAATCCATTTTCAAACTCTTGTATCCAAAGCATTATTAGCTTATTTTTAAGATGAGATAAGTTCATTTAAGCTCCTGATAGCTTTTTATAAGCTCACAATTCAATTTTAAGCAAGTTTGGTCCCTGGTCAACGAAAGTCAACTGTGAGCTCAAATGGAATTGGAAAGGGTTTGGGGTGTTGCAGAGCATGGATAATGGTTGAATTAGACTAGTTAGTGTAGTTTGGGTTCTGGTTTTAGCCTGCAATCAAGCTGGACCTTTGTAGTATCTGCCTCACTTACATTTTCACATCGGCCATATATTTTGTTTGTACTTGTATTTGTAGTCAATAACTGCTCAAACTTGTTTATTAAGTAGTATTTAGGGTAGCTTAACTTAGTTTGATCATTAAAACAAGCAATTCAAGGTGTTTAGTTCGGTTTTCATTTGCAAATCAATAATAAAAGGTATGTTTGGATTTAAAGCTTGATCTCGTCCTTAAGGTTAGTGCAAAGGTGAAAACTAGTTGTTTTACGCTTGTGTAACTTTATTATACTTATCTCTGTCTTTATTTTGTATTTGCAACTCACCAAAGTCAAGATCATACTTAACTGCCTTAACCTTCTTAATCATGTGATTTTGCCTAATCAAAAGCTTATTTTGTGTTCAAAATACTTAGATATAGCTTGCAAGATGTTTAATTCATCTTAAAACATCAATCTCACCCACCATTATGAATCAAACTTCAAAATAGTCAAACTTTCAATTCTCAAAAAGTCAAATGTGTAAAAGTCGGTTTACGCCCAACCGAGTTGATTTTCATGGGCTCATTTTTGAGTCAAATTCATGAAACTTGTGGTTTTAAAATCTTACTCGGGTCTATTTTCTTATTGTGAATTTTATAGATTTTGTCAAATTTTATAAGTCCCAAATTAGCTTGTAAACATGGTTTATTTGCTCTGTGACCGACTCGCTGATACCGAGTCTCGCAGGGTTTTTGCAGCCCCTTGCAACAAGCTCATCGAGCTCATCTCCGGCTCAATTTTGGTTTACAAGGTCCCAAATTGTGTCTAGATTAAGTTCCAACTTCTCATTTTCATTTTTAGCGTATTTTGTAGTTTGTGCTTTAGTCCAAAAGTAGTAGTCTCACACTGTTTTTAAGAATAAGCTCAAATCATAAAATCTGATCAATTTGCAATATAGAGGTTTAAAGCAGTTGAGATTAGTTGCAATTGGGTAGTTTTAGCATATTTTAGCTTCGCTTTCAGTTTGATGCTTGTTTGTAGCTTTTGGCTTATTTAAAGTTGTTTATTCATAAGCACTTGTAGTTGCAGCTTTCATTTTCCTTCACACAGCACTTGTTTTTCTATTTTTCTAGATTCTCTATATTATTTTAGACTTATCCGGAATTTTTCATATTTTTCCAAGTCAGTTTGTTATTTTTCCCTATTTAAAACAGTTTTTAAGTCTTTTTAAATAGCATTTAATACAATTAATTAAGAAAAGTTTCAAAAAAACAATTTTTCATTTTTCCTAGATTAAGATAAATATAAAAAGTCAAAAAAATATTTTTCTAGATTTTTCTTAGTTAAATTTGTATTTTAAGCAATTTAAGTAGTTTTAAATAGTTTTAATTCCTAGAAAATACAAAATAATCGTGAAAATACAAAATAATTTTGAAAATTCTATTTTGTCATTTTAGATTTTCCAAGTCAAAATTTTATTTTTCTAGCTTTATTTCATATTTTCTTGTATTTTGAGCTATTATTAAATAGTTAAAATAGTTTTAATTAATAATAATTAGATAATTAGTTATAAAATAATTTTCTTTTTCTAAAATTTTCTTTTATCATTAGGTTTGTAAAATATCATTTCATATTTTTAGGATTAATATTGTGTAAGTTTCACATTTTCATTTGTCGTTACGTAGTTTTAATTCCGCTTTTATAAAAACATAAAATCAAAAACATCATTTTGCAAATAGTGATAGCGTTTATTTAATATTTTTATCTTTTTAATTTCTTTTAATTTGCATTTAAGCCTCTGTAATTTGTTTGCTTTTCTTTAGTTATAATAATCACAAATCCTCTTTCCGCTCAAATCTCTCGATCACTTTACGTTTGGTGATTCTTCGCATAGCTCATTGGGACATAACGACCGGAAACACTATACTCCCTGATCTTCATTGAGTTTGCTTCGAACCGCTTTAAGTTTTTACGGTCGGCCATTCACAAGTGGCGGTTTGTGTGAGAAAACTTGATCGCTCGGAGCGAATCAAATTTTTAGCGCCACGGGTATTTCCTTTTACGTTCTCGGTTCGGCATAACCACGGTACTTTGAATATTGAGGGCAATATTCATTTCTAGTGTGGGGAATTCTCACGAATTTTATCATGTAATTATACCGCCTAATTCCGCTTTTGGCCAATTTTTTTTTTTTTTTGGAGTAAGTCTTTTGCACTTACTTAATTGGTTATCATCCGCCATGTCTAATAAACTAAAGGATTGGCTAATCCAGAGCAAACGGCTCTTGGTAAAGATATCTCAAACCGTTGACGGCTTGCAATTTGCCCAAAATTGTATGGTATTCACCACACATATCCTAAAAAGTGAAGAGTCACAGCCCATAAGTTTATGGCTTGTTGTAAAGGCGTTGGAAAAACCATAATTGGTAATCGACTCACCAAAGATAATATTGATAATTTATCTAAGAGTTGGCTAGTCCAGAGCAAACGGCTTCGTAAAGACAAATCAAATCCGTTGAAGTCGGTGGTTTGCTCAAAATCACATGGTTATTTGTACCATGGTTCTTACTTGAACCGAAACATTTGGCTACTCCGTAAGTAATGGCTTTTGGTAAAGAGATTCAAATCCATTAAGCTTTTCTCAAAAGATTGCTAGGGACTAGCAATAGTTTAGTGTGGGGATTGATGAGTGTGTAAATACTCATCATTTTTGGTTAAATCTGAATCGCAAAACGTTTAAAAATGCTCGAATGCATCAAAATACTCGAAAATATTCCAAAATTGCATTTTATATGTTTCAGATGCAAATGTTTATAATCGATGAAAAATGAGCTAAATTTGCATAATTGGCGCTTCATCCCCCAAGTTTCAAAATTGTCGAAATAGTCCCGAGCCTTAATTTCAAAAGAAAAGTCACCAAAGGTCCTTTTAAAATCATAACTTGTCAAAATTAGTCCTTTGGTGAAAAATGTCAAAAGTTTTGAGAAATTACAAAATTGGTCCTTCAAGTTTAAAAATTGGCAAAAATGGCCCTTGGAAAATTGAAAATGTCAAGTTTGGTCCTTGTACTATTGAAACTTGTCAAGTGTGGTCCCTTGAAGCAACTTTGTGAAAATGGCAGCCTAGGTCCTTGTAGTTTCAGAAATTACAAACTAGTCCTTGTATTAATTGCCATTTGACCCCCTGTCAATATCTAAATTGGACCCCCTTCATATATTAGCCCACTGGTCAAATCCCAGTCAACAAACAAAACACGCCAAAAACCTTCTCCTTCCTCACACTCCATCTCTGCAAAACCAGACAACCCCATCCCCCTCTTCACCTCTATTATCACTCCTCCATCTCCTAACTATTAAATGCTCCCCTCCTAACACTCAATCTCAACCCACCGCAAATAAACCATTTCCGCCAAAATGCAATCAAGGGCCAATATCAACTTAACTCATCCAAGGGTCTCAAATACATGTGGATAAGCTCGGAAAGAGGAGAGAAGCAGAGTGGGGTATAAAAAGAGCAAGAGATAGCAAGAGAAAGGAGTAGTTAGTTTTAGTATTTTTTCCTTTATGTCGTTTTTTAAATTAAAGATTTAGTTTAAGTCACAATGTTGTAATTTCAGTTGCTATGTATTGAATTTAAGTTAACTCAGTATTTGTAATCAATTCTAAGTCCTAATTCAAAGTTTTACTTAAGTTGCAAATCTTCATGTTTACTGTTGGAAAATCCATTTTCAAACTCTTGTATCCAAAGCATTATTAGCTTATTTTTAAGATGAGATAAGTTCATTTAAGCTCCTGATAGCTTTTTATAAGCTCACAATTCAATTTTAAGCAAGTTTGGTCCTCGTCAACGAAAGTGAACTGTGAGCTCAAATGGAATTGGAAAGGGTTTGGGGTGTTGCGAGCATGGATAATGGTCAATTAGACTAGTTAGTGTAGTTTGGGTTCGGTTTTAGCCTCGCAATCAAGTCGGACCTTTGTGAGTATCTGTCTCACTTACATTTTCACATCGGTTTGCATATTTTGTTTGTACTTGTATTTGTAGTCAATAACTGCTCAAACTTGTTTATTAAGTAGTATTTAGGTAGCTTAACTTAGTTTGATCATTAAAACAAGCAATTCAGTGTTTAGTTCAGTTTTCATTTGCAAATCAGTAATAAAAGGTATGTTTGGATTTAAAGCTTGATCTGTCCTTAAGGTTAGTGCAGTGGTGAAAACTAGTTGTTTTAAGCTTGTGTAACTTTATTATACTTATCTCTATCTTTATTTTGTATTTGCAACTCACCAAAGTCAAGATCATACTTAATCTGTCTTAACCTTCTTAACTGTTGTGATTTTGCCTAATCAAAAGCTTATTTTGTGTTCAAAATACTTAGATATAGCTTGCAGTATGTTTAATTCATCTTAAAACATCAATCTCGGTCCACCATTATGAATCAAACTTCAAAATAGTCAAACTTTCAATTCGTCAAAAAGTCAAATGTGCAAAAGTCGCTTTATGCCCAACCGAGTTGATTTTCATGGGCTCATTTTGAGTCAAATTCATGAAACTTGTGGTTTTAAAATCTTACTCGGTCTATTTTCTTATTGTGAATTTTATAGATTTTGTCAAATTTTATAAGTCCCAAATTAGCTTGTAAACATGGTTTATTTGCCTCGTGCACCGACTCGCTTGATACGAGTCTCAAGACAGGGTTTTGCACCTTGCAACAAGCTCATCGAGCTCATCTCTGGCTCAATTTTGGTTTACAAGGTCCCACCAGGTCTAGATTAAGTTCCAACTTCTCATTTTCATTTTTAGCTTATTTTGTAGTTTGTGCTTTAGTCCAAAAGTAGTAGTCTCACACTGCTTTTTAAGCAATAAGCTCAAATCATAAAATCTGATCAATTTGCAATATAGAGGTTTAAAGCAGTTGAGATTAGTTGCAATTGGGTAGTTTTAGCATATTTTAGCTTCGCTTCAGTTTGATGCTTGTTTGTAGCTTTTGGCTTATTTAAAGTGCTTATTCATAAGCACTTGTAGTTGCAGTTTCATTTTCCTTCACACAAGCACTTGTTTTTCTATTTTTTCTAGATTCTCTATATTATTTTAGACTTATCCTGAATTTTTCATATTTTTCCAAGTCAGTTTGTTATTTTTCCCTATTTAAAACAGTTTTTAAGTCTTTTTAAATAGCATTTAATACAATTAATTAAGAAAAGTTTCAAAAAAATAATTTTTCATTTTTCCTAGATTAAGATAAATATAAAAAGTCAAAAAAATATTTTTCTAGATTTTTCTTAGTTAAATTTGTATTTTTAAGCAATTTAAGTAGTTTTAAATAGTTTTTAATTCCTAGAAAATACAAAAATAATCAGGAAAATACAAAAATAATTTTGAAAATTCTCTTTTGTCATTTTAGATTTTTCCAAGTCAAAATTTTATTTTTCTAGCTTTATTTCATATTTTCTTGTATTTTGAGCTATTATTAAATAGTTAAAAATAGTTTTTAATTAATAATAATTAGATAATTAGTTATAAAAATAATTTTCTTTTTCTAAAAATTTTATTTTATCATTAGGTTTGTAAAATATCATTTTCATATTTTTAGGATTAATATTGTGTAAGTTTCACATTTTCATTTTAGACGTTACGTAGTTTTTAATTCGCTTTTATAAAAACATAAAATCAAAAACATCATTTTGCAAATAGTGATAGCGTTTATTTAATATTTTTATCTTTTAATTTCTTTTAATTTGCATTTAAGCCTCGTAATTTGTTTGCTTTTCTTTAGTTATAATAATCACAAATCCTCTTTCCGCTCAAATCTTTCGATCACTTTACGCTTGGTGATTCTTCGCATAGCTCATTGGGACATAACGACCCGGGAAACACTATACTCCCCGATCTTCATTGAGTTTGCTTCGAACCGCTTTTAAGTTTCTTACGGTCGGCCATTCACAAGTGGCGGTTTGTCATGAGAAAACTTGACCGTTCGGGAGCGAATCGAGGTCTTTAAATGATCCACGTGATGATGAGTTTTGAGCCGCCTTTGAGATCATCGACTTGTGTAAATCTCGACTCTTCCATAATGGTGTTGACTTTATGTGATGTTGTGACAAGGACCGACATGCTCACATTTTGGATCATGATTGCTTTAGTTGATTCATGATATTTGCGCAGTAGTAGCGTAGCATGGAGTGAGAATATCGAGTCATTGATGCATTAATCATGATTTCTTTTGAGATGAATGTGTTGTGTGAGCATGCGGCTATGGATTGACCTCTCCATTCGATCAACAGAAGCGTCGGGTGTACCTACATACAACGATTAGCAATAAAGCGTGTATGAAAGTGTCTTTGATCACTTTCGTTGAATCGAGGTACACGACCCACGGTTCCCCGCTGATTAGTACAAGCATTTTGTGATCGGTATAATTCAAGAATCTCCTTGATGGGGTTTCGCAGCTTGTTCTAGCCGCTCTCAAACCGAACGTCTCAAAGAAGACAACACGGTGAGTGAACCAATGAATTGAGATTCACCGATTGATGAAAATAGATTTGAAAACAATCGAGTACCGCTCAATAAAGTGTTTTGCAATACATCGAGGGTTTTGAGAAAATCAATTATCAATCATAAATACCTTTTATATTTGAAATATTAATACACGATCGATGTGCCAAAGAAAAGAGTTTTAAGCACGACGACCGATTTTTCAAAGGTATCCGTCAATCCATAATCTGAACTGTGATTGATTCAAAAATTTGAATCGCCAGATTGTTTCTCGTTCGGTTGTCACATGGTTGATCTATTGGATAGATCTCACATGCCACCTACCAAGATCTTGTTTGATGTTGGCCCTAGAAGGCTTTCCATCTTCATTGTGAATATGTTTGCATATCACTCGGATGTTCGCAATACCACAAGGATAATGCGTGGGACTCTAAAGTATATTCTCTCTTCCACATTGTGTGAAACAGAGAGTCTTCATTGATTGTGTCCTTAATGAGATTTATTGATGATCTCGTGGCTCTAGACTCAATAGTACACATTTGGTTCCTATGCCGGAGACTAGGGAGAGGGTCTCCTTCTTCAATATCTACCATCTCTAAGAGAAAGTCGATAGATAAAGTAGGTTCCCATGTGAGAATAAAACAAGTCATTTTAAGAGGAACTTGAGTAGTTTGGGAAGATGTAGTGTAGTGCGTCACTTTGGGTCCATGACGTCTTGTCTTCAATACTAGTGTTACCTTAGTAAACACCAAGAGCATATGTATTGAACCCGGTTTCGCCTCTATGGTTGAATTATTGGAGGCTATTTCTTTTCACCCTTTTCACATTCAAATCTTTTCATTCTTCAACCCTTCAAGCTTACCGAGACTTCATAACTAGAACCTTGTTGGGTTTATTCTAGTACTAGCTCAGTCTCAGTCCTCACTCTTCCCATATTCTCATTTTTCTCCTTTTTTTCATCATTCCAAAGGACTTCTACACTATCTAGTGGATTGTCCCTGGGTAGATCCCTCCGGCTCTGGCTGGATCGTGGGAACGAATACCTACCCTAACCATCCTTATAACACCATGCATAAAATAAATTGGTCGGTCTTTTGGTATTGTTCATCAGCCATTAGAACCAATTGAAAACCATTATGAAAAATCAATCCAAGTACTTGTGATATATTATCAAAGCATTTTGTACCTAAATCGTTTATGATATTTTAGAAAACGGCCCCCTCAACATGTGCATCATATGTTTAAAATCATTTTGGCACATGGAGGCAAGAGGAAGGATTCACTTCTTTTGATAAATATTTTCTAAAAATATCGACATTACTTTCCGATCAAAAATCGTTGATTCACATACGCTTAAAGATATTTTCAAGAAAGAATGTGGTTTTCAATAAAAATTGCTCCCCTCAATATGTGCATCGAGATTTGAATGAGTTTTGCACATATTAGGAAAACCCACACTTTAAAACAAATTAATCACGTTTCAATCCTTTTGGTTTAAAATAGATGCTCCCTTAACATGTGCATGGAAAATTTGAAATCGTTTGGCACATGAATGGTGGAGAGTTTTCTAAACACTTATAAAACTAATTATCGGGTTATCAGATTAAAACATTTAACCGATAAGGTTCAAATCTGAGACTTTAAACTCCACGGATTAAACATGCTTTGATTATCTAATGAAACATAACAATACCAAGGTCTTGAACCACTTGTATAAAACATTGTTCATTTTGATTATCCAAAAGATGACCTTGCTCATTTACGTGCCAATTGTTTAAAAATACACTTTTAATTCGATTGAAATCATTCTCCCCTCAATCAATGACACAAGTTGTTGATTGAGAGATAGAGATCCCGATAGATGATAAGCACGGATGATTTACAAAATAATAGAGTACGAGGTATTTTCAAAACAATTTTGTTTTAATTAGATGGCAAATATTTTCGTAAGAATCATTAGACGGAAAATATTTGAAAGAAAACGTTGTCTTTTGGTGACAAACATTTTTTTAAGAATCGAGCATGAGATTTGAAAAATAAGATTAAGCATGACTCTGTTCTTTACCTTTTAAACCGGGTTACTGCCTCAAAATTACAATAAACCACCATTTTTTCTCCGCCTCAATTTAAAAAAAAAAAACAAAAAAAAACAATTTATGTACATTCGAAAAACATCTAAAAACCCGTGACATTCTTTGAATGTCAACACAAAGTCCGTAGATGATATCGAATAATAAAAAAAACATGACAAAATAACAATATTTTTTTTTGGAAATTATCAAGATTTTCTAATTTTTATGGATTTTTGAAAATTTTATATTTTTATATTTTCTTTTGTGGGTTTTGAAATTTTGTATTTTGCTTTTGAATAAATATATACAAGAGATAGATGAAGAAAGAAACCATTTTACTCCTCGCCTTCCTCTTGAAGACGCTTGAGTGTTTCCGTTGTAGGCTCTTTAGACCAAGTCGTAGAAGGATAAACTCAAACGTTCTCTAGGAAGAGCTTTGGTGAAGATGTCGCTAACCGGTATTCAATCCTTACAAAATAGAGTTCCACCACACCTTTTCCACTTGTTCCCGAATGAAATGATGTCGAATGTCAATGTGCTTTGCTCTTGAATGTTGAACGTTGTTGCAAGAGAGAGCAATGGCACTTTTGTTATCACAATATAGAGGGATTTTGTTGAATTCAAAGCCATAGTAAGATAATTGGGATCTCATCCATAGGATTTGAGCACAACAAGATGACATGGCTATGTATTCAACCTCTGAGAGGATATAAAAGTACTCATTTGTTTCTTTGAAGACCACCACAAGCTTTATCACCCAAAATCGAGCACCTCCGCATTTATTTCGACTTGTATCTTGACACCGCATGGTCTCGTATATGTCGTTAGTGACATACCGGTGTCCTTCGGATACCAAAGTCCCATGTTGATGGTTCCTTTGAGATACCGAAGACCTGCTTAACCGCTTCAAAGTGCTTTTGGTAGGCTTAGCCGGTATCTAGCACACATGCATACAAATAATGTAATATCAGTCTCATCGGTGTGAGGTACATCGTGATCCAATCATACTTCAATATTTCGCTTGATCTACCATGATCCCCGAGTGGTCCTCATCCGCTTTGGTACGCTCCACCATGGGAGTGTCAACGGTATCACAAGTGTCAAATCCAAATTTCTTTAAAATTTCATTTGCATATTTAGATTGATTAATAAAATACTTCCGGACTTTGTGAAATTTGTAATCCCAAGAAAATGACATTTGTCCCATCATTGACATTTGAAATTTGGAGCCCATCTCCTTTGAAAACGGTCACATTCATTGGGGTCGATCGAGGCAAAGATGATATCATCAACATAGATTTGAACGTGAATTAAATGTTTGCCTGACTTTCGGTGAACAATTTCGGATCAACTGCCCTTTGTCAATCAAGTAGATAGAGAAAATTTGATAGCGATCATACCATGCCCTTGGAGCTTGCTTCGCCGTAAAGAGCTTTCTTCAAGCGATAGACATGAGTAGGATGCTTTGGATTCACAAAACCTTCGGTTGGTCGACGATACAACTTCTTTAAGATCTCCGTTAAGGAAAGTCGTCTTTACGTCCATCCGATAGACTACCATGTTCTTACTTACAAGATTAGCCAAGAAGATTCTCGATTGCTTCGACACGAGCAAGCTGGAGCAAATGATTCTTCAAAGTCAATACCCTCCTCTTGACGGTATCCTTTGCAACCAATCGAGCCTTGTTCTTTAATACATCACCATGCTCATCAAGTTTTACCTTGAAGATCCACTTTAGAGCAATAATCATAGTACGATCGGGAGCGGTACTAATTCCATACATCTAGTCGATGAAACTCATGAATTTCTTCTTGCATGGCATTGAACCAAATCTTCATTTATTGCGCTTTAACGCCTTTTGGTTGGACCTTGATAGTATGAGTTGAAGAAGCACCATAAGGCATCGCTTGCAAGTTGTTTACGAGTGGATACAGGACGAGAGGATTTCCAATGATGTTGTCCAATGGATGATCATGTGTCCATTTTCTAAGGTGTTCGTGTGGTTGTTGTTGAGGAACCCAAGTAGCGTAATCGATTTCTTGTGATGAAGATGGTTCGATGATGATTCAGAGCAAATATGTTTTCAAATGGGGCATCTTCGTGAGTAGCAAAGGGATTCTCCATCAAAGGTGCGAAACAATTCCATGATGTACACTCGATGATTGATGATTTGTTGATGAGACAGAGTGATCAGCAGCAGCGCTTCTTGACTTAATGACATAGAAACGGAAGGATTAACTTCATTGACAGAGATAGGAGCGCTCTGCTGATGGAATTGATGATCATTAGCGATTGGCTCATAGTGTTCATCAAACATTGATCAAACAGCTTCTTCAACTCATCTTCCAAGGAGGTACATAAGGAGTTCTTGGCGAAGAATCATATACAAGAGTAGAACCGATGGGACTACTTGATGATGCGGGTCCGAATCGGGTTGTCCGGAGCCATTGGACCGGTCACCATCGAACGTAACGTGTATTGTTTCCATGATATTTCGTTTTCTTTGTTGTAGATTCGGTATCCTTTTCGCTTGGTGCATATCCTATAAATACTCCAATGTCCGCTTTAGCTTTAAGTTTGCCTAAGTCTTGGCCCTCATTAGTTGGATAACACAATGCACCAAACACACGAAGAAATGAGAGATTAGGTTTTCGATTGTGGACAAGTTCATATGGAGTTTTCCATGAGCAAAGTGAATTAGGGGTCGATTTTGAGTGTAGCATGCAAGGGCAACAAATTTCAAATTGAGAGAAACATTGGAACCTTTGAGTAAATCAAGATTGTTCTTGCGGCTTCCACAAGAGTTCGATTTCGCCTTTCAACTACACCGTTCTATTGAGGAGTTCGTGGAACACTTCTTTGGTGACCGATTCTAACACTTTCATAAAACTCACTAAGTTCTTTATTGACAAACTCGCCCATTGTCTCGTTCGGATGATTCTCGCAGCTTTATTAAGTCGAACTCGCAATTGCTTGATAAGTTTAATGATGATATCTAGAGTTTCATCCTTTGTCCTTAAGAACTTAACCCAAGTAAATCGAGATTAATCATCAACCACAACTAACACATATTTCTTCCCAAAATATTTTGCACTCTCATGGGTCCACATAAATCCATGTGAATGGTATGAAGAACTCAGAATCGAGTTTGTAGGTTTGGGTTTGTGGGCATACTTTTGCTTTTTCCCAATTGGAATGTCGAACAAAGATGATCCTTTTCATACTTTAGTCTAGGTAAGCCTACAACTAAGTCCTTTCTCGAGAGATCATTTATGGTGCCAAGTTCAAGTGATTGAGACGACGATGCCATAACCATGACTTTGTTTTCAAGCCTTGGACAACAAGAAAATTGAGAAGACTTCATCAAATCTTCGATAGAGATGGTGTATAGATTTGAACCACGTATTCTCTTAAAAGTTCTTTACCATCAAGTTCTCTAACGAAACAAGTATAGCTTCAAGGCCAATTCTAGATCGTAATCACGTAATCGACCGATAGAGAATAAGTTTATGACCAAGACCTTCAACGAATATACCCCGGAGATAACACTATCACCGACAACATAGTCTCCATAACCCATAATTGCACCGAAATGATCATTCCCGAATCTAATAATTCCGATAAATTTACTCACAAAGTTCATGAGCCATGACCGGTCTCCAAATATATGCTTGGAACAAATTAATCCAGTACCATAGAACGATTTGAACGATCCGCAATTGAACACGCATAAGAATGGATAATCGATAATTGGGATCCCCATGCACGAATGGGTTCCATTTGATTAGTAATGAGATTGGAACACCCACATCGTAAGTAGAAACAATGGAATCATCGTGATAGATGCAATGCTAGTGTCCGATTTGACCTACTCAAAGTATGTTCACTTCTTAAAGGTATAGTTCTACCAAGAGGGCATCCATTTCCTAATGGGCATTGATCTAGATAATTTAGGCACATCTCATTAAGATTGAATTTGCGCGATAGGTATCCACTAATAACCCGTGTTACTAAATTTCCTTCCTGTGGGTTTCCAATGTTTTCTAACCTTCTTTCGCCATTGCTTTCTAGCCTTCTTAGCTTGATTTTTGTATTCACAATCTTAACAGGCATTTAACAAAGATTAATCAAATCATTCACACCACATTCATGATTAGTAATGAAACCAAGAAATCATCATTACATGTTTTGTCAAAAGTAGCGAAATCAATTAATTACAAGACGCTTAAAGCTAATACTAGAATCAACACGATTCGCTTTATTCAACTCAAACTTAATGTTCCTAGGGTGATCTTCTACTTTCTTCCATTGCACATTCTTAGCTTGCGAGGTCCTATCTTGCATTGTACCGCCTGGAGGCTTTGACCCGCTTGTCATTGTGTCACCGATTACTCTGTAGAGGGAATTATGGGAACATTAGTTGGTTGATACCTATTGAAACTCGAACTAGAAGTGCGAGGATCCGAACTAATTGAAGGCACTCTAGAGTTCACTTTCTTAATACTCGGGCATAGAATGGGTTGCAAACTTGGCACTAGGCATAGAACAAGGCATCACGCCTTTATCTTTCGCACCTAAGGATTTAGGAAAAGTTGCTCTTAAACATTCTAGCAGCTCCCGAGATCGTTTGGCACGAATGCAAGCAAACCTAATTTCTATCAAGTGGCTTATTCATGAAATCCTCTTCACAATCTCACGGAGACATTCTAGACTATCCTTAAGGTGATCGAGATAGTTATGAAATGCAAGTTCGTTATTTCTAAGATGAGGAGGAATGTATTTAATAGTCACAATATATATGCAGTCTGTAGATGACTTTGGTGCAACATTCTCATTAAAGACAAGTGGCATTTTCCCTTTTACCTGACTCCTCAGATTCTTAATTTCCTTTTGTAAAGACGTTATTATTTCGTTTTTTTTTTGTCACGAGTGACTTTCATTGAATCATATAACTCTTTAAAGTGTTGTTTCACCTTTTCATTTTCTTCTAGAAAACTCTCATTTTCTTTTTGTAGAACGTTAACCAAGTTTTGAAGATGAAAAGTCTGAGAACTCTGAGAATCTAAAGGAGGAGGCATTTGGGAGCATGTCACATTGTTCTTTTCACCCTTTAATTGTGAAATTTGGGTTCTCATTTTTCCGATCGTGTTACAATGAGCTCGAATCTGCTCATCACGCTTCTTGATTTCAAAACAAAGATCAAATTCGTGAGCATCCAAGGATGTCTTGAAATTTGAGGTTTTAACATTTTCTTTTAGATGTTGGTATTTTAATTGCAAAGCAAGATGCTCAACTTCCGCTTAGAAAACTGCTTCACCAAAGTTATCATGATCATCCTGCTCAAATTTTTCATGCAATTTAGAGTTAGTTTTCTCAAGCTCAATGACACGATCATGGGAGACTTTGTGGCAACAGATAATTCATGAAATTGAGATGCATAGTCATTGACCTCAACTATCATTGCATCAAATTCCTTTTCCATTTCTTTAATATCCGAATCCATCCCTTTTTAGACTCTCAAATTGACCTTTAATTGTTTAAAGAAAGGCATGACCTCGCTTAAATAGCATTCTTTAGTTTGCTCAAACCCTCTCCCTTCGCTTATCCCAAGAGGTGTGATCCTTTTCTTACATGTCTTCTCAAAATCAACAAATAATTGATAAATGACATACGATCGATTAAGGTCTTGCTCTTAGTGGAATAGATCTAGGGACTAAATGCATTGGTGTATTGGGGATATACGGTGGCATGAAGCATTCTCCTACATGGGGGATTCTGCTCAACAAACTCATCGCCTTTTTCATGTCCATATCCTTTTCCGAACACTTGTTCGTGGTTGGCCGTGTTTGAGGACTAAACTTGTTAAATGCAATCCAATTATCCTTAGCATAGTTGGGTGTTTTATAACCGATTTTCGTTTCTATGCATGAAGGGCTCTTAAGTTTTTCATCCAATTTCTTTCTAGTGACTTCTTCTAACCGCCTATCTTCCTCAAGATTCTCAATGCAACTAGGTTTCGCCTAGGCTTAAGATGTTCATTGCCATCATAAATTACCTTCGTGCTTTCTAGCTTTCTTACATGCCTCGTGGTTTGGTTCATCAACTAATGCAACACTGTGTTTGTCACTTAGAACTCTATGCTTAGTGATCATGTGAGCGATCCCGAATGGTGTTTCCTTGTACGCATAATTTGTTTTCAAGTTTGTTTTTCAAAGTTTTAGGTTGGAAAATTCATTTAAAAGTTTTGATTCCTTAGCATTAAATTCCTGCTTAAGCACTTTCACATTTTCTTGAAGTTCTTGTTTTTGCTTGGCCGTTTTATTAAGCTTTTTTTAAGGAATCTAGCTCTTGTTTTAGTATTTCTTCCCTAAAGTTACTTTTTCTAATAATTTTACGCATTTAGTCATCCATTTCCTGCTCACGAGTGGTTAACTCAAACTTAGCGTGTTGTTCATAAATAGCAACTTGTTCTTTATAGGCATTAAGTTCAGAGATAATAGAATCATCAGGGGCACATGGAGTGAATTCATTAAAAACATAGTCATCATTGACTGCAGAAGATGCATCACTTGGTTCAATCACATTTTCACTTTATACCACATATTGATCATATGGGACAATATTACTATTACCATATTAACAATATCTGTTTCACAAGTTTCATGTGATTGCACTTTATCATGTATCTTTTGCTCATCAACTTCATCATATAATTTTAATACCTAGATGATTGATTCTTTGGATGGACCAACTTGCTTAGATGATGAGACCTTTGGAGAGACCATTGGAGAAATGCTAGCCATGAAGATTGTCTAGGCGAGGTTCATCATCGACATCGAGTCATATGCATCACGATCGGCAACTTGAAAAGCATTTTGATGATTGTGACCAATATCCCGAATTGGCCGCCATCCACATCTCGCATCATATGTCTAAGCATTCCTCTCGCAAGAAATAACAACTCTTCTTCATCCAAAATCGCACCATTGTCCCGAGCTTGCACAAGCAACATCTTGTCTCAAGTATTCTCATTTTGAGGACGTTTTGGAGATGTGCGCTTCCTTGCAATGGGTCCATCACCACCACAGCTTGTAGCACTTGACCGGCTTCACTGACCCGATTGGCATTTCTCCACGATTCGATTAGCCACATACCTCCACCTTTTCCTGCTCATACCGCCTTACTTGAACTGGTTGCACCATAACCTTCCCATCTCGATTGTAGCTTGATTGTGTGGATTGGATGTCGTTATGAGATTATTGTTGGTGTGTGGAGGAATTCATATTTTGACTAACCATGAGAGAGTTGATTGATGAAGTTTTCCATGAGCGTGTTTGAGTCTGGATGCTTATATGTCGGATCGTGAATGAGCTTGTAATTACCATTACCCATGGGTATGACTTGAGAAGCTTTGGTGGTAATTCCAACATTGGTGTAAAAGGTCATTGAGTCATTAGATGAGCTTGATTCTCCCTGCTTAGATTTGAACTGATCAATAATCATTTGCTCAAACATGGCATGTCTCTCATTCTCAGGCGGAAGGCATACAATTGCTCATAGTTGGTGTTCTTTAATCCTTTGGTTAGCTTCACAGAGGTGACATGTTTGTGCCATTCGGGATTCATGTTGTTCACAAACTTTGAATTCAAATTTGATATTTGGCATGGTCATTTTGATATTCATCATATCATTCACAAGAGTGTGGAATCTCACGTAATATTCATAGATACTTTCTTCGTGTTTCATCTTAAAGTGCTCAAATTCATCATACACCGTGATTCTCTATTTTCCTTAGTTAATTCGTAACCCGAGAGAAGCATCTTGACATTATCCCAAACCGCCTTGGCTTCAAAGTGTTGTGATTGATAAGCTTGTAGATATCTTTGGAAGACCTTGAAGTATAATGTTTGAAGCCCGATATCAAGATCGAATCTCTTTTTCTCCTTATCATTGAGCTCATCATACGCCTTTGGTCCGTCCAATCGAAAGATCATTGTTCCATCTACAAGATATCAATTATGTCTCTTGTAGTCTCAATCGATAAGGTCCTTCATCAATTGATTTGAGAATGTTGACCTATTTTCTTTTCCCAAACAAAGACAACCGGATTCGTTGAGCCCATGAGTCATAATCGCCTACATCAAGCATAGGTGGACAAGTATCTCGATCCACTCCTTGAACGTCTTCACTCTGTAAGAAACGATAGTAGGCACGATGTTTGACATGATTACAAGTTCTACGGGATTTTACTATTCTTTGATTAAACCAGAAATTGATTCTTTCACCGGATTTTACTAAACCAAAAGAACAACCGTAAAATGTAGCACTAATAAGTGACAAGTCTCGATAGACAAGTAGCTAAACAACAAATCGCTTTGGTATCAACTCGCTAAACAATCAACTCGCTTAAAAGACAAGTCGCTTAAAGAAACAACTCGCTTAATAGCCAAGTCGCATACAGAGACAACTCGCTTAACCACCAAGTCGCTTACACCAACTCGCTGACAATACAACTCATTTAATAGCCAAGTTGCTTTAAAACTCAAGTCGCTTAAAGAAACAACTCGCTTAATAGCCAAGTCGCATATACCAACTCACTTTCAATAACAAAGCAACTCGCTTCCAAGAAATGCAACACCGTGGCACAACTCGCTTCGTACACTTTTCAAAAATAACCACTTTATCAATCAAAAACAACCAAACCACAATGACTTAAGCCTTCCAATTCAAAACCTAAACACATATGATGATCCTAAACACAAAAGTACAATCAAAATTCAAACTTTAACACTAGAAATTGTCCAAATGATTCAAACTCTCCTAAACACTTATAACCCCAAAAACCTTATGAAATTCACCAAAACAAAGAGCATGAAAGATGAGTGATCAAACCATGACTCTTGATACCAATTGTAAGATATAGGATTTCACAAACACATTAAACCATAACCATATGAGGCGTATAATATGTTTAGAGAGAGAAAGTTCTAGAGATAGAAAGGGAAGAGAGTTGGGAACTATGTGAAACAAAGAAAAATGGTATTGAAGCTCCAACCTCTACCTTGGGAGGTAGAGGGTATTTATAGTGTCTTACAATAAACGCCTTCACGGGCGTGGATCGCATACAATGGGTAAAGACCCGTCCGTCCTACACGGTTTTACTTAACTAACTTCTACAAACATTAAATAACTACGACTATGAGCTTTCTAATGATTACATATACTTGAGGTGACCGACACTTTAATGATGTAATTTTCTAATTCCTAACATAGAGTCTGCAGATGACTTTGATGCAACATTCTCATTAAAGACAAGTGGCATTTTCCATTTTACCTGACTCTCGATTCTCAATTTCCTTTTGTAAAGACGTTATTTTTTCGTTGTTCTTGTCACGAGTGACTTTCATTGAATAATATAACTCTTTAAAGTGTTGTTTAACTTTTCATTTTCTTCTAGAAAACTCTCATTTTCCTGTTGTAAAACATTAACCAAGTTTTGAAGATGAAAAGTTTGAGAACACCGAGAATCAAAGGAGGAGGCATTTGGGAGCCACCACATTGTTCTTTTCACCCTTTAATTGAGAAATTTGGGCTTTCAACTTTCGATCATGTTACGTTGAGCTTGAATCGCTCATCACGTTTGCTTATTTCAAAACCGCATCAAACTCGAACATTTGAAGATGTCTTGATGTTTGAGGTTTTGACATTTTCTTTGAGATGTTGATATTTTATTTGTAAATTAAAATGATCAACTTCTAGCTTAGAAAAATGTTTTACCAAATTATCGTGATCATCCTAATCAATTTTATCATTTAGTTCTAGTTTTGTTTTCAAGCTCAATGACACGATCATGGGAAACTTTCAAAGCAACAGATAATTCATGAAATTGAGAAGCGATAATAGAATGCTTAGTAACAAGATAAAATACATCTTGAGCTACACAACTCAATATTAAGTTCTCATTTAAGATATGCAGTTCTTCCTTTCAATTTCATTATATATGAGTTTCGCTCATAATCATTGACCTCAACTATCATTGCATCAAATTCCTTTTCCATTTCTTTAATATCCGAGTCTATCCTTTTTGAAGACTCTCAAATTGACCTTTAATTGTTTAAAGAAAGGCATGACCTCGCTTAAATAGCATTTTTAGTTTGCTCAAAACCCTTTCCCTTCGCTAACCCCCGGGTGTGATTCTCTTACATGTCTTCTCAAAATCAACGAACATTTGATAAACAACATACAGTGATTAAGGTCTTGCTATTAGTGAAATAGTTCTAGGAACTAAATGCATTGGTGTATTCGGAGGATACATGTGAGTTGTGCACTTTCCTAAGGGAGGGTTTGTTTCAACAAGTACATTTGCTTTTGCTTATCCATGTCTTTCTTCCAAAAAATTTGTTCAAGGTTAATGTGTTTGAGGTCTAAACTTGTTAAAGGCAATCCAATTTTCCTTAGCATAGTTAGGTGTTTTGAAACCGATGTTTTTTTATGCATGAAGGGCTCTTAAGTTTTCATCCAATTTCTTTCTAGTAACTTCTTCTAATTGCTTATCTTCCTCAAAGGCACTCAAAGCAACTAGGTTTCGCCTAGGCTTAAGGATTTCATTGCCATCATAGATTACCTTCGAACTTTCTAGCTTTCTTACAAGCTTCGTGGTTTGGTTCATTAACTAGTGCAACACTATGTTTGTCACTTATAACTCTATGCTTAGTGATCATGTGAGCATTCAATGGTGTTTCCTTGTACGCACAATTTGTTTTCAAGTTTTTTCTTCAAAGTTTCTAGGTTGGAAAATTCATTTAAAACTTTTGATTCCTTAGCATTGAATTCCTGCTTAAGCACTTTCACATTTTCTTGAAGTTCTTGTTTTTGCTTAGCGGTTTTATTAAGCTTTTCTTTTAAGGAATCTAGCTCTTGTTTTAATATTTCTTCCCTAAAATTACTTTTTCTAATAATTGTACGCATTTGGTCCTCCATTTCCTGCTCATGGGTATTTAACTCAAACTTAGCACGTTGTTCATAAATAGCAACTTGTTCTTTATAGGCATTCAGTTCAGAGGAAATAGAATCATCAGGGGCACATGCAGTGTATTCATCAAAAATATAGTCATCATTGACAGCAGGAGATGCATCACTTGGTACAATCTCACTTTCACTTTGTATCACATATTGATCATATGGGACAACATTACTATTACCCACTTTATCAATATCTGATTCATAAGTTTCATGAGATTGTACTTCGTTATGTATCATTTGCACATCAACTTCATCGTATAGTTTTAATACCTCTGAGATGATTGAATCTTTGGATGGACCAGCCTGTCATAGTGATGAGACCTTTGGAGAGACCATTGGAGAAATGCTAGCCATGAAGATTGTCCGCAAGAGGTTCATCATCGACATCGAGTCAAATGCATCACACCAAGAACTTGAAAAGCATTTTGATGATTATGACCTATCTCTCGAATTGGTCGCTCATCCACACCGCATCATATGTCTTAGCATTTCCTCTCGCAAGAAACAAAGAACTCTTCTTCATCCAAAACAACACCACTGCCTTGAGCTTGCACTAACAACATTTTATCTCTCAAGTACTGCATTTTGAGGGCGTTTGGGGATGTGCAGTTCCTTGCAATGTGTCCATCACCGCCACTTGTAGCACTTGATTGGCTTTGCTTGTCCTTGATTTGGATTCCTTCCACGATTCGATTAGCCACATACCCTCCACCTACTCCACCTCTTCCCTGCTCATAACGCCTTCCTTGAACCGGTTGCATCATAATCTTTCCATCTCGACAATAGCATGATTGTGTAGATTGGATGCGCTTCGATTTCATTGTTAGTGTGTGTATTGGTGTGTGGAGTGAGGGTCGTTTTGCTTAACCATAAGAGCCGCTTGATTGATGAAATGTTCCATGACTGCATCAAGATCGTTGCTTGAACCTTGGATCGGGAATGAGTTTGTGATTGCCATTTCCAGTAGGTATGACTTGTGAAGCTTTGGTAGTGATCCCTACATTGGAGTAGAATGTTGTTGAATCATTAGATGAGCTTGATTCTCCCTGTTTAGATTTGAACTATTCAAGAATCATTCGTTCAAACATAGCATGTCTCTCATTCTGAAGAAGGAATGCATACAATTGCTCATAGTTAGTGTTCCTCAAACCCTTAGTTAACTTGATCAAGTGACAAATTTGTGCCATTCGGGATTCATGTTGTTCACAAACTTTGAGTTTAGTCAATATTTGGCATGGTCATTTTGATATTCCTCATGTCATTCACAAGCTTGTGGAACCTCACATAATATTCATGACACTTTCCTCGGCTTCATCTTAAAGTGCTCAAAGTCATCATACGATTGAGATTCTCTTCTTTAGTTAGTTTAGAACCGATAGAAGCATCTTGACATTGTCCCAAACCGCTTGGCTTCGCTTTTGTGATTGATCAACATGTAGATTTCTTTTGGAAGACCTCAAGTATCATACGCCTTTGGTCCGTCCAAACCTAAGATCATGGTACCATCCGCAGAGTTTCAAGAACATCTCGGTAGTCTCAATTTGATAAGGTCCTTCGTCAATTGACTTAAGAATGTTAACCCCGTCTCTTTTCCCAAGAAATATAACCTAATTCGTTGAGCCCAAGAGTCATAATCGGTTCATCAAGCATAGGTGGGCGAGTATCGGATCCAAACAGAACGCCTTCACTCTACGAAGAGATGATGGTGGAGTACGCTGGTAGACATGATTACAAATTCTAAGGGATTTTAAAACTCTTTAATTAAACCGGAAATAAGTTCTTTCACGGATTTTACTAAATCAAGAGAAACCAGAAACGTAATACAAAGAAAACACCAAATCGCTCAAGAAGACAAATTGCTCAAAGGAACAAATCTCTCAATGGAACAAATCGCTCAAGGAACAAATCGCTCAATGGAACAAATCGCTCAAATGAGACAAGTCCCTTAATCGATCAACTCGCTTCAATAAGCAAGTCGTGATAACCCAACAAACCTCTTAAACCGACAAATCGCTTGAAGAGACAAATCGCACAAATAAGACAAATCGCTTAAACCGACAACTGCCAAATAAGCAAGTCATTTGAAAAGATGACAAATCGCTTCCCGAACAAATCGCACAAGTACAGACCACTACCGAACAAATCGCTTAAATAAGTGATTTGTAATTGACACAAATCGCTACCAAACCTAGACAAATCGCTCGACTGAATATTTTACCGTGACACAAATCGCTAACATGCAAACCACACAAACGCCACTTTAAAATCCAAAAACAATCCAACCACTGTGATTCAAGCCTTCCAAATCAAAACCTAAGCACTTATGATGATTCTAAATACAAAAGTACAACCAAAATGCAAACTTTAACACAAGAAATGGTCCAAATGATGCAAAACCACTCAACTTTTTCAAACCCAAAACCATATAAAACCACTAGAAATCCAAGAGTATGTAAGAGATGATCAAACCATGGTTTTGATACCAATTGTTAGATATTGGATTTCACAATCACATCAAACCATGATTCTAAGGAGGCGTACAATATAGATTTTAGAGAGAAAGTTGAGAGGTTTGGGAACTTAGTGAGAAAAGTAAAAGTATTATTATGAGCCCAACCCTCTACCTGGGAGGCGGAGGGTATTTATAGTATCTTATATAACGCCACCTACGGTGTGGATTAGGAATATAGTGGGTAAAGACCCGTCCGTCCTCCACGGTGTTACTTAACTAAATACTACCTAACATTAAATAACTACGACTACGAGCTTTCTAACGATTACATACACTTGAGGTGAGACACTTTAATAACCGGATTTACTAAATCCTAACACATGGATCTCTCCTTTTGCGGGCATTGATGCAAATTTATGGGCTCGAGGGTAGCCTTACATAACGCGGTGGAGAAGAAGAAAATATATATGTCCAAATGTGAAGAAAATGGCTACAAGTTTGTCCTTTCGCTTTTTCTACCTTCGGGAGCTTGATGCGAAACCTTGATACACTTTCACGTATCAAGACTATTCTTTGTCGACCACCGAATATTGCCAAAAGTGGGCTTTTATTTTCATAGGTTAAGTTTTGTATCTGAGAAGGAGTGGGAGCCCAACTTGTGTCTCGGCTTCCCACCAACTTTTGTAATATCCTTTGGTTTTCTAATGAATCGATGGTTTTATAAATAATAATAATAATAATAATAATAATAATAATAATAATAATAATAATAATAATAATAATAATAATAATAATAATAATAATAAGGTGTAGGAGCCAGATTGTTTCGAGGCTCCCCACTAATTTCTTGTAATCCATTGGTTTTGTTTCTAATGAAAGTGATGGTTTTATTTTAAAATAAAATAAAATAAAAATAATAATAATAATAATAATAATAATAATAATAATAATAATAATAATAATAATAATAATAATAATAATAATATATTATTTTTGTGGGAATCGCCCACACAAGAGAGAGAGAACACTTACTTATTATTATTATTATTCAACATATATTGTTGGAGGTGATGTCTTGCAAGTGTAGGTAGCGAGTTGCTGCCCTTTTAGATAGCGAGTTGGTGCTTTTGCTTTTCTGTGTTTTGACACAGAATCTGATGAGGATAGCGACTTGGCATGCATGCTTGCGTTTTTTTTTGGCTTTGGTGGGACCCACATTGGTTTGGTTTATTTTCTTTTTAGGTGGTAGGACCATGCATACTTGCATGTGTTGCTTTGTTTTATTTTAGTTTTAGTATGTTTTCATTCGGTTTGTAAATATATATATATATATATATATATATATATATATATATATATATATATATATATATATATATATATATATATATATAATATAATTCTATGGCTATTATTCAGTTTCATTGTCCCTTTGCGGATTGTGTGGTTGTCAAGACGGTAGTGGGAATGGGCTTACCAAAACCTCGTTGATTTCTCATTTTCGTGATCGCTATTTCAATGACGATGCGCTAGCCACCACCAAACTTTCTTTGGCCACTAATCTGCTGTTTTTAGGTTTGCCGAGGTTACGTTGAAACGTATGGGTCTTTGGTTGTGTGGGGTTTGCTTTAAGACGCATACTCTTCGCTCTAAATGTCGGCATGGATCTCGATTTTGTGCCACCCCGATTATGTGATGGTGTTGTTAGATTTGTGTTATTTGACCTCGCTAAGCCCCAAGTTCCCTCTTCTGTTCAGCTCGCTTGTGTTGAAGATTTGGTTTTGGAAGAGCACTCTAATTTTGATTTACACTTACTGGACACTTTGCTCGCTAAAGGGTTGCACACTGTCAAATCCATCCCTCCAAAGTGCCGTTTGGGATTCTCTCGTGTCTTGAAAGGAGCTCTTGATAAGGTGATCTGCACACCTGAAGACATTTCTTGTTGGGTTAGCCTGTTAGCCTTGCCTCTTTGTCTCCTTAAAACCTTTTGCCCGAGGAGTAACATGGAGTGCAGGTCTGCTACTAAGCGCCAGCGTCAAGAAGAATATATCGCTAATGTCATTCGGTCTTGGGGTATGCCTGGTGGTAGTTTGCAGCTTGTTAGAGAGGTTTTAGCCAAAACCTCCCCTACTTGGTCTAATATTGAGGAGGAAAACCTGGAATTGGGTGAGCGCAATGTCAAGAAATGTAGGAGGAAGATTTGTGATGGTCACTATACTGCCGCTGTTAGAGTTCTTTCTTCTTCAGGTGTTGCCCCTTACAATGACACTACCCTTGAGGACCTAAAGGTTAAGCATCCCTTCAAGTCTGCTCCTTCATTGCCTGATACACCTATTGATCATCATAACCTCATTGCATCTCCTGCACGTGGTTCTTGACATGATTAAGAGTTTCCCGTGGTACATCTTGTGGTCGAGATGGTTTACGCTAACACCTATTGGATTGTTTTAGCGGTCTTCTTTGCGGCTATATCGATGAGTTAATCAACTCCATCACCCAAGTGGTAAATCTTTTTCTTGATGGTAAGTGTCCTAAGGCTTTGGGCGAGTATATTGCCGGTGCTCCTCTCACACCGATCAAACCAGTGGTGGTATTCGTCCCATGCAGTGGGACTGCCTGGAGGCGTTTAGTCTCCAAGGTGGGAGCTTCTATGATTGGCCACTCTTTAGATGGATACTTGAATGATCTACAGTTTGGAGTTGAGGTTTTTGGAGGAGGGGAGGCCATTCTTCATGCTGTGAATCGGTTTGTTGAAGACCGTGGGGATGATGTGGGTCTTTCGATGTTGTTGGTGGATTTCAAAAACGCCTTCAATCTGGTGGACCGTGAGGTTATGTTACAAGAGGTTCGCCTCCATTGTCCCGCCATATCACGTTGGGTTGAATTACGCTACTCCGGTGACAGTTATATTATGGGAACACAGCTTATGGTCACACCAAGGCGTGCAACAAGGTGACCTCTTGGACCTTTCCTTTTGCGTTGGTGCTACATCCTTTGGCTCGCAAGATCAAAGACTCCTTTCTCTCCTTTCAATATTGGTACCTAGATGATGGTACGATCATTGGAGATACTCTGCTTGTTGGGAAGGCCCGGAGCTCATTATGATCGATGGACCTCGTTATGGATCGCACCTCAACGTCGATAAAGCGGGGTTTTGGCCAGGGAAGATCCTAGAAGGACTGCAGGATTGTTTTCCCCTAATATTGCCCGGCCCTGCATGGTGTAAAATTCTTGGGTGGGCTGTTGGTGTTGACCTTGAGTTTAGCGAGAGCTCATTTTGAAACAAGTTTCTAAAACTATAGAACTTATGGACGCTTGCTGTTTCGAATGATCCCCAATGTGAGTTGCTACTTCTCCGTGCATGTGCCGGCATTTCAAGTCAGATTTCTCTATGCGTACATGCTCCCCCGTGTCTTTGAACGTGCTCAGATTTCTTTCGAAGAGCGCTTCGCTCCTCTTTGAGCGAATTGTCACGCCTGGGCCTGGGTTTGGAAATGGCAATGGAGACTAGCCACTCTTACCTTTGAATTTGGGGGCTTGGTGTATATCTTCTTGGTGATGTTTTGAATTACGCCTTCCTTCTAGACTCCAATCGGCCACCCTACTGGTGAACTTCTCCGAAAGTCCGGTGTTAGTGCTTCGGATCTTCCTTTGATGATGCCTGCGTGTTTTTAACGAGAAAATGGAGACCGACCTTTTGGGTAGCTCTTGTGAGATTGCGCCCCAAACTCATGAAGAATTTGGCGATTTATATTTCACACGTGTCACAAAAGAGGTGAATCCACCTTACGCTTATCGCTGAGCGGATGGCCCTATGGAGATCGCAAATGGAAGACCATACTTGATGCGCTCGAGTAGTCCCGATGGTTGGGTCAGGCGGACTATGAATGCTAAAACCTACGGTGAGTTTTATGCTATCGTCTAGGTGTTCCCCTTTTCTCCACTCAGATGCCATGCTCTGCTTGTTCCAAGGTTTTTAGGGGTGATATATATGGGGATCATGCCGTATCATGCGCATGTATTATTGGCATTAAACATCGACATAATGTGGTGCGTGATACTCTCGCTGATATCTGCTCTCGGGTAGGAGTTTCGGCCCGTAAAGAAGTTGATATCGGGCTCTGTGGAGAGAGGTACAAACACCTGCGCCCAGCTGACTTGTTGCTTTACTCGTGGGAGAGAGGCCTTGATGTATGTGTTGATCTTACTGGGTCATCGCCCTTGACGCAAACTGGTATGACTCACTTTGTGGCAGGGCGTGCCTATATATACATGACAGGTTATCTCTAACCCGAACTAAGATATATTGGCTACATCACGCCGATACTAACTTGACCGTCGGAGGTGGACCCGGGCCACGGCTCGGGTCCACTCCTAACGAGTTCTCTTTGTTGACAGTCTACTAGGGCTCGAGAAGACGACTAACGGCCAAGGAGAGTCGTTGAATCTAGTCACGCTGCGGATTATGCATCAACAAGTTGGCGCCATCCGGGGACCATGAATAAATTATGTTTCGTGTTCTCATATTACCGAAATGCAGAGATAAATTCCTAAAGTCGGTAACCCTAAAACTTTGTATTCTACCATGCGTAGAACTTTAAAAGCATCTTCACATCTGAATAACAGACCTTGCTTTATAAATTGTCATATATTTGATAATACACAAAATAACAACATCTTAATATGTTATGTTTCTTTGAACCACGATGCGCTTAATATTAAGTAAATCTTATATTTGCATGTTGACATATTTATGGTCAAATCTAAACTTGGAATAAATCATTACGTTGAATTCCATATTATTTATCAAAAGATCATTATCACGTTAAATTGCATATTCTTTTATTGCGATTGATAAAAAGAAACAAGTCCGCACAATCGGACCTATTTTAAAACATCCGCATGATCGGACCTATTTTATCTTTTAGTCCGCACGATCGGACCTAAGAAAAGCCCGCACGATCGGAGCTATTTTATTTTTTAGCCGCGAATTAATTCGCAGACATCGCTTTTACGATTGAGTACGCTGTTCGCTCGAACAACGCAATCGCGATAAATCTACCCGCGTTAGGCGTGCGTTCGGACATCTTCGCAGAGAACGCCAGCGCGAATACCACGATGCTAGTCAATCGCCATGATGCGCACCGGACCAAAGGTCATGGTATATACATCTGCGATCATCCACAAACGTTCGAGTCTATGCGGTCACGATAAATCCATCTGCCTCATTAGTCGCGGTCATGGTAAATCCATCCGAAATTTTATACATTAAAAAAAAAACAAACACAATTAATTATTTAGGTAGATGCGCATCCCACGACGGGCGCCTTGCTACTTTTGTATGTGCTATATATTATTTATGCTATGCGCAATATATTATTCATGCTATGTGTTGTCTATTGTTTCAATTCCTTAGGTTTTATATGTCATGATTCGCGGCATATACTTTTAATCTTTGCATTCGGTGTTTTCATGATTAAATAAGTTTAATGCTCCTACATGAGTAGCACCATCAAACTTGGGGGCTATCGTGGTATATACTACTCTCTGTTTCCGTCAGACGCATCGCAGTATATTTGGAAGCGAGCATAAGCTTCGGTACAAAGACGGATTTAAATATTTGCACGCATCTTTGCCGCAGGGAGACGTCCTCTGTTGGTTGTAAAGACGGATGTAATGCGCGCACGCCTTCGTCGCACCTCTTTGTCGCAAGACAACACAGCACTCCTGCTGCACGCACGTCTTCTGTCGCACCTCTTTGTCGCGCCAGACAACACCTGCTACAAAAGCACGTCTTACGCCGCACCATCTTTGCGTCCTCACGGTACAAAAGGTACGCCTTACCGTGATGCAAGATCGGGTTCCACTTTCACCCACGCGACCATCAATTTAAGTCTAGCATAACATAGCCATGCGCTATCTCATACTAGACTTGGGGGCTTGTGGACGTATGGTCCTGACTGGGCGAGAATGGGTCGAGCCCGCATGATCCCACTCTACACTCCAAACCCTAATCCATGTCCTATATATACATGACAAAGTTATCTCTAAACCTAACAACTTATGTTATGCTACATCGCATACTAACTTGACCGTCGGAGGTGGACCCGGGGCTACGGCCTGGGTCCACTCCTAACGAGTTCTCTTTGTTAGCAGGTCTACTAGGGCTCGAGAAGGCGACTAACGCCAAGGAGAGTCATTGAATCTAGTCCGCGCCGATTATGCATCAACACGTGTCAAGTCACGAAACCAAATGTGTTGATGTTGGATATGGATTCATCCCTTCTTTCTCTTCATTTGGTGAACTCGAGAAGGAGGCTGACCTGCTGAAGCGAATCCAAAGTTCTCCGTCACTCAAGATATTGGCACGTGGTGCTAACTATATTTTAGTAGGGTTTGTTTTACTATTGCTAGAGTAGTGGGAGCCCGTTAGTTTCTCGGCTCCCCACTAATTTTGTAATTTCCTATGATTTTCTAATGAAGTGATGTTTTTATAAAAATAAATAAATAAATAAATAAAATAATAATAATAATAATAATAATAATAATAATAATAATAATAATAATAATAATAATAATAATAATAATAATAATAATAATAATAATAATATAATAATAATAATAATAATAATAATAATAATAATAATAATTCAATAACTAACGAAACTGATTTAAGGAGTGGAAGCACAACTTGTGAAGACAACGGTTACAAGTTTATACCATTTGCGTTTTCAACATTTGGGGAGCTTGACTTGGAGGCCTTGGATACACTTTCTCGCATCAAGACCATTCTTTAGCCACTCAAATAATGTCAAGAGTGGTGCATTTATTTTCATAGACTAAGTTTTGCATCCAGAAGGGGTGGGAGCCCAACTAGTGTCTCGCCTTCCCACCAATTTCTTTAAATCCTTTTGTTTTTCTAATGAAGTGATGTTTTAATTAAAATAAAATAAAATAAAAATAAAATAAATAATAATTGTTAGGAATTAGAAAATTCAATCGTTAAAGAGTCGGTCACCTCAAGTATATGTATTCGTTAAAGCTCGTAGTCGAGTCTAGTTATATTATTAAGTTGTTTGTCTTGTAACCCGTGGAGGACTGGACGGTCTTTACCCACCGTATGCCCGATCCACAGCCCGTGGGTGGCGTTTGTTTGTAAGAAACTATAAATACCTCTACCTCCCAAGGTAGAGGTTGGAGCTCAATACCATTTATCTTTGTTTCACATAGTTCCCAACTCTCTTCCCTTTCTCTCTCTAGAACTTTCTCTCTAAACATACTTGAACGCCCACTTTGATCATGGTTTAGTGTGTTTGTGAAATCCTAAATCTTACAATTGGTATCAAGAGCCATGGTTTGATCACTCATCTTTCATGCTCTTTGTTTTGGTGGATTTCATAAGGTTTTGGGGTATTAAGTGTTTAGAAGAGTTTGATTCATTTGGACAAATTTTAGTGTTAAAGTTTGAATTTTGCTTGTACTTTTGTGTTTAGGATCATCATATGTGTTTATGTTTTGAATTGGAAGGCTTAAATCATTGTGGTTTGGTTGTTTTGATTGATAAAGTGGTTATTTTTGAACTTTGTACTAAGCGAGTTGAGTCTCGGATATTTTGTTAGAATTAGAAATTCCGGTATTAAAGAGTCGGTCACCTCAAGTATATGTAATCGTTAGAAAGCTCGTAGTCGTAGTTCTTTTAAGTTAAGTAGTAATTTAGTTAAGTAACACCGTGGAGGACGGACGGTCTTTACCCATCGTATGCCTGATCCACAGCCCAAAGTGTGGCGTAGTTATGTAAGACTATAAATACTCTACCTTCCAAGGTAGAGTTGGAGCTCATAATAATATCTTTCACTTTCTCTCACTAAGTTCCTAAACCTCTAACTTTCTCTCTAGAATTCCATCTATATGCTACTTTGTGTTATAGTTTGATGTGCATGAAAAGTTATATCTTACAATTGGTATCAAGAGCCATGGTTAGATCATATCTTGCACATCTTTGGATTTATAGTGGTTTTAGGTGGTTTTGAGTTTGGAAAAGTTTAGTGGTTTTTGCATCATTTGGGTGATTTCTTGTGTTAAAGTTTGAATTTTGTTGGTACTTTTATGTTTAGAATCATCAAAAGTGTTTAGGTTTTCATTTGGTAGCTTGAATCATCTTGGTTGGGTTGTTTTGGATTGAAAAGTGATGTTTATATGGTTTTCATGGGGTTATTATACAAAAAGTCACTAAAGTTTTGGGAAAATTTGTCCTAAGTCACTAAAGTTTAAAAGTTGTCATTCATGTTACTCAACTTATGAAAGTTGTCATCCAAGTTCTTGAACTTATGAAAGTTGTCATCCAAGTTCTTGAACTTGTAAAGAGATGACATTTACATTACTTAACATATCAAAAAATAAACGTAAAATTGCTAAAATTATAGATTTGTTTGCTTTTAACGTTCAAGAACTCGAATGACAACTTTTAAACTTTAGTGACTTAGGACAAATTTCCGCAAACTTTAGTGACTTTTTTGTATAATAACCCTTTTCATGCTAGCGACTTAGTTCACTTGAATATTTTCTTGGTAGCGACTTGCTTCGCATTTACGTAGCGACTTACGGTGTTGGAGCTAGCGAGTTAGAGCTAGCGGTTAAAGTACAAGTAGTGGACTCTCACCACGGGTAGCGACTTGTGGTAGCGACTTAGTCAAGAATGAGTTGCTCTTTAGCGACTTGTGTAGCAATTGCTTGCCAAAATTTGGTTAGCGACTTGGTCTCAGAGTGAGTTACTACTTAGCGACTTTGCTTTTCCTCATTAGCGACTTGGGTTTCTAGCGACTTGGTTTTCTAGCTAATTAATTGGTAGCGACTTAGTGCATTTGTCTCTAGCGACTTAGTGCATTATCATCTAGCGACTTGAGTGATTGTTTACGGTTTTCTCTTGATTTAGTAAAAATCCGTGAAAGAATCTATTTCCGGTTTAATCATAGAGTTATAAAATCCGTATAATCGGTAACATGTCTACCAACGTCCCTACTATCATCTCCCTGTCGAGGATGTACAAGCAACTGGCTCGGATACTCGCCCACCCATGCTTGACAGAATCGACTACGATTCTTGGGCTCAACGAATCGATTGTATTGCCTTGGAAAGGAAAATGGTGTCAATATTCTCAAATCCATTGATGAAGGACCATATCGAGTTGAAACGACTAGAGACATACTTGATACTAATGAAGATGGTACTCTGCTTACGGAATGGACGGACCTAAGATGTATGATGAGCTTGATGATAAGGAGAAAAGAGATTCGATCACGATATCGTGGCTTCAAACATTGTTCTTCAAGGTCTTCCTAAAGACATCTACAAGTCGATCAATCATAACACGGATGCAAAGGCGCTTGGGATAATGTTAAGATGCTTCTCTCGTGTTCGTAATTAACTATGGAAGACAGAGAATCCCAACTCTATGACTAATTCGAGCACTTCAAAATGAAACCGATGAGAGTGTCTATGAGTACTATGTGAGATTCCATAAGTTAGTGAATGACATGAGGAACATCGAATGACTATGCCTAACATTCACCGAACTCAAAGTTTGTGAACAACATGAATCCCGAATGGCACAAGTTTGTCACAATTGTGAAGCTCACTAAAGGATTGAAGAATACAAACCATGAGCAACTCTATGCCTTCCTCCTTCGTAATGAGAGACATGCCATGTTTGAAAAATTGATTCTCAATCGCTCAAAACCAACCAGGGGAGAGACAAGCTCGCCTAATGACTCAACAACCTTCTACTCAAACATCGGAATCACAACCAAAGCATCACAAGTCATACCCTTGGGAATGGTAATCATAAACTCATTCCCGATCCCATGTTCAAACAAGGCGATGCCGATGCACACGCTGGTAACATCATTAATCAACTTGCTCTTCTCATTAGTCAAAACATGAATTCTCTTCCACAAACCAACAACAACCTCGAATCGCATCTAACCCACATAATCAAGCCATCAAAAAGATGGAAGGATTGTGGTGCAACCGCCCGGAAAGACAGATGATCTGTGGAAGAGGTGGAGCGGGAGAGGTTATGTTGGAAACGAATCGAGGAAGAAAAGGTAACCAAGGTCAACCTAAGCCAATCAAATGCTATAACTGTGGTGGTGAAGGACACATTGCAAGGAACCGCACATCTCCAAAGCGCCCATGTATCGCCGATTACTTCGTAGATAAGATGTTGCTGCACAAGCTCGTGACAATGGTGCTGCGTTGGATGAAGAGGAATTGCTGTTTTCTTCTTGAGGGCAATGCCAAGACCTATGATGCGGATGTGGATGAGCAAACCTATTCAGAGATAGGTCACAATCATCGAATGCCTTTCAAGTCGTGACCGTGATGCATACGACTGATGTAGATGATGGACCCATCACAGCACACAATCTTTATGGCTAGCATCTCTCCAATGGTTTCTCCCAAGATCTCTTCTTCACCACAAGCTGGCCCATCCAAGGAAAAACTCATCTCGTAGGTATTAAAGCTATACGATGATGTCGATGTGCAACAGATGCATGACAAAGTACAACCAATCAAACTATTGAATCAAATATTGAAAATATGGGTAATATCAATATTGTCCCATACGATCAATACGTGAAACAAAGTGAAAGTGAAGTTGTACCAAGTGATGCATCTTCCGCATCAACAATGACTATGTCTTTGATGAATACACCGCATGTGCTCCGATGATTCCATAATTTCGAACTAAATGCCTATAAGGAACGTGTTGCTATTTATGAACAACGTGCAAAATTTGAGTTGACCACTGTGAAGCGGAAATGGATGTCCAAGTAGTACAAGAATTAGAAAAAGTAAGTTTAGAGAAGTATTGAAACAAGAATTAAATTCCTTGCAAAAAAACTTTCTAAAACGCTAAGCAAAACAAGAACTTCAAGAAAATGTGAAAATGCTTAAGCAAGAATTTAATGCAAAGGAATCAAAGCTTTTAAGAGATTTTTCTAATCAAAAACTTTGAAAACAAACTTGAAAACAAGTTGTACATGCAAGGAAACACCATTCGATCGCTCACATGATCACTAAGCATAGAGTTCTAAGCGATAAGCATAGCGTTCCCCTTGTAGAGGAACCAAATCCAGAGGTAATTAAAAGGCTAGAAATGCTCATAAGGTGCTTTATGATGGTAATGAAGTCCTTAAGCCTAGGCGTAAACCTAGTTGCGTTGAGTGCACCGAGGAAGATAAGATATTAAATGAAATCACTAGGAAAAGATGAATAAGAAGCAAAATGATCCCAAATGCAAAGAGAAAACATAATCATCTCCTCATGATTACAAGAAGGAAAACTGGATTTCCTTGAACAAGTTTAAGCCTCGGACTTTGTTGACTCCGAACAAGTCTTCGGAAAATGGATTTAGATAAGCGAAGTTTGAAAATATTGTAGAAACAAACCCTCCCTTCGGAAAATGCCTAGAGCAACTGTATCCTCCTAATACACCAATGCATCTTGTACCTAGAACAATTGCCACTAAAAGCAAGACATTAATTAGCTAATACGTTATATTTCAACTATTTGTTGATTTTGAGAAAACTTGCAAGAAAAGGATCACACCCATCGGTATAATCAAGGAGAAAGAGGTTTTGAACAAATGAAAGAATGTTATTTAATCGAGGTCATGCCCTTCTTTAAACTTCTAAAAGATCACTTTGAGAGTCTTAAAAGGGGTAGAAACCGATATTAAGGGTATGGAAAAGGAATTTGATGCAATGGTTGTTGAAGTTAGTGATTATGAGCGTGCACTAAAATATAATGAGATTGAGAGAAAGAACTGCATACATTAAATGAGAATCTTATTACTTGAATGTGTTGCTCAAGATGTCTTTTCAACGCTTCAAATTGCTCTATTAATGCTTCCAAATTTCATGAACTATCTCGGCCCCGAAAGTCTCCCATGATCGTGTCATTGAGCTTGAAAAACTAATTCTAAACTAAATGAGAAAATTGAACTGGATGATCATGACAATTTGGTTAAACATTTTCTAAACTAGAAGTTGAGTACTTTAATCTACAACTAAAATATCAACATCTCAAAGAAAATGTCAAAACTTCAAATATCAAGACATCTTCGGATGCTCCAGAGTTTGATGCGCTTTTCAAATTAACAAACGAGATGAGCAGATTCAAGCTCGATGTAACACGATCGAGAAAGTTGAAAGCCCAAATCTCAATTAAAGGGTCAAACGAACAATATGACAGTTCCCAAATGCCTCCTCCTTTAGATTCTCGTAATTCTCAAACGTTTCATCTTCAAAACCTAGTAAATGCTTTACAAAAGGAAAACGAAAGTTTTCTAGAAGAAAATGAAAAGGTTAAACGTCATTTCAATGAATTATTTGAATCAATTAAAGTCACTCAGTAACAAAAACAACGAACAAATAGCTTCATTGCAAAGGAAATTGAGAATCAAGAGTCGTAAAAGGAAAATGCCAATGATCAATGGGGAGAATGGTGTACCTAAGGCTCACTCGTAATAAATATGCTTTATCTGCGACATATGTCCCCTCATCTCGAGGAACAACAAACTTGCCATTCAAACATATTTCTCATCCCTTAAGGATTGCCTAGAATGTCTGCGTGAGATTGTTGAAGAGGATAAGCTAGAGAAACCACATGATAATGCAATTGGACATGCATGCTTATATGCCAAACGATCTCAAGAAATCTTAGAATGCTTGATCACAATATGCCCAAAGACATTAGGTGAGAAAGTTAACCCTTTGATTCCATGCTCGATGCCTAAGGCCAATATGATATGCACTCGATTCCCAATGTTTTGAATGTGAACCGTAGTGTACCCTTGAGTAGTTCAGATTCTAGATCCATCAATGCTAAGAAAGAGAACCTAAGCGTGCCTTCTAGGAGTACAAATCTCAAGACTCTAGTTTTAAGAGTGTGAACCGTAGTACACCTTCATGTAGTTCGGATCCCAAAGACATCTAAACAGTGGTGCAAAGAGTAGTAAAACAAACTAATGTTCCCATTCCTCTACAGAGAGTAATCGGTGACATTAAAGGGAGCAGTCAAAGTCTCAAGACAATACAAGGAATGATAGGACCTCTCAAGCTAAGAATGCACCGAAAGAGTAGAAGAACAATCTAGGAACCTTAAGTTTGAATCGAATAAAGCGAATCGTGTTGATTCTAGTATTAGCCATAGGCGTCTCAGAATTAATTCAATTGATACTATTTGCAAACCTTGTATGCGATGATTGCTTGAATTCTGTTTCTAATCATGGATGTGATGTTAATGTTCGCCTAATGATGTTAATTGCCCACTAATTTTGTTAATGCTAAAATTCATGCTAAAAGGCTAAAAGGCAAAAGCGAAAGAGAGTCGAAACAATGGAAACCCACAGAAGAACTTTCGTGAGAATAGGCTTTTATTGGATACATTGCTGGTCATAAGACTAATCGGATAATGCCCACTAGAAAATGGATGCCTCCGGTAGAACTATTCCTTAAGAAGTGGTCACATCAGAAATAGGGCTAATACACACTAGTGTTGCATCTATTCACAATGATTCCATTACCTCATTTTCCGATATGAATGCTTCTATTTCGATGCGGGTGGTCCAACCATTGTAACTAACCAAATGGAACCCATTCTTGCATGGGGATCCCAATTATCCGCTTATCCATTCTTGTCTCATGTTCAACCGCAGATCGCTCAAATCGCTCGTGGTACCGGACTCAGCTGCTCCAAGCATATGACCTGAGACCGTCACTACTCATGAACTTCGTGAGCAAATTCATCGGGATCATAGATTTGGTAATGATCATTTCAAAGCTATTATGGGTTATGGAGATTATGTTGTTGGTGATAGTGTCATCTCCGTAGTGTATTATATGGAAGGTTTAGGTCATAACTGCTCTCTGCTGGTCAATTCGTGATTCTCGATCTAGAAGTAGCCTTCGAAAACATACCCTTCGTTAGAGATCTTAATGGTAAGGAACCGCTGAAAGGAACTCGTGGCTCTAACCTTTACACCATCTCTATCGATGACATGATGAGAGCTTCACCAACTGCTTGTTATCAAAGGCTTCAAAACAAAGTCATGGTTATGGCATCGCTGCCTCAATCACTTGAACTTCGCACCATCAACGATATTTCCGTAAAGGACTTAGTTGTAGGTTTACCTAGACTAAAGTATGAAAAGGATCATCTTTGTTCAAGCATGTCAATTAGGAAAAGCAAGAAGTATGCCCATAAACCCAAACCTACTAACTCACTCACGTGTTCTTCACATGATTCATATGGATTTATGTGGACCAATGAGGGTGCGTAACATCTTTGGGAAGAAATATGTGTTAGTTGTGGTTGATGATTACTCTAGATTCACCGGGTCAAGTTCTTAAGGACAAAGGATGAAACTCGATATCATCATCAAACTCATCAAACAACAGCAGAGTTCGACTAAACAAAACTGTCGTAATTATCGAATGATAATGGAACCGAGTTTGTCAACAAACAACTTAGTGAATTCTATGAAAACGCTGGAATCAACCATCAAAGAAGTGTTCCACGAACCCCACAATGTAACGGTGTAGTTGAAAGACTAAATCGCACTTTGTTGAAGTCGCTAGAACAATGCTTGATCTACTCAAAGGTTCCAATGTTTCTCCGTCTCAAGCAATCGCCATCGCATGCTACACACAAAATCGCTCACGATTCACACCATTCATGGAAAACTCCATATGAACTTGTCCACAAGTAAAACCTAATCTATCTTTCCTTCGTGTTTGGTGCCTTGTGCTATCCAACTAATGAAGGTCAAGACTTGGGCAAACTTAGGGCTAAAGTCGACATTGGAGTATTTGTAGGATATGCACCAAACAAAAAGGGATACCGAATCTACAACAAAAGAACCCGAAATATCATGGAAACAATTCACGTTACGCTTGATGAGTCGACCGGTCAAATGGCTCCTGGACACTCCACCAGACCCGCACTTCAAAACAATTCTATTGGTTCATCCCTTGTTCCAAACTCCTCTCAAGAAACTCCATATGTACCTCCATCCAAGATGATGTAAAGAAATTGTTTGATCCCATGTTTGATGAACTGTGATGAGTCTACTACTAATGAGGTGCTTGATCCCTACAACAGGAGGATGCTCATATTCCGTTGAATGAAGTCAATCCATCAATTTCAATATCTCGTAAGTCAAGAAGCACCGTCTGCGATCCTTCGCCTCATCAACAAATCATCATTCTTCAAATGTACATCATGGAAATGTTTTTGCATCAATGATGAAGTTAATCCCTTTGCGACTCAAGATGCTCCATTTGAAAACATATTTGCTACTCTCGAATCATCATCGAACCATCTTCTTCAGAGACATCAACTCGCCTACCTCGCCTCAACAAATGCCACATGAACACCTCGGAAAATGGATTCACGATCATCCATTAGACAACATCATTGGAAATCCTCTCGTCTCAGATCAACCCGAAGCAACTCAGAACCGATGCCTTATGGTGCTTCTTCAACTCCGCACTATCTAAGATCGAACCAAAAGATGTTAAAACCGCTATGAATGAAGATAATCGGTTCAATGCTATGCAAGATGAAATTCATGAGTTTGATCGTCTTGATGTATGGGAGTTAGTACTGCTCCAGATTGCTATGATTATAGCTCTAAAATGGATCTTCAAAGTAAAACTTGATGAGCATGGTGATGTGTTGAAGAACAAGGCTCGATTAGTTGCTAAAGGATATCGCCAAGAGGAGGTATAGACTTTGAAGAATCGTTTGCTCCAGCTTGCTCGAATCGAGGCAATCGTAATCTTCTCGCTAATGCTGCTAGTAAGAACATGGTGGTATATCGATGGATGTAAAGACGGCATTTACGAACGGAGATCTTAAGGAAGTTGTCACGCCACCAACCCAAGGATTTGTGAACCAAGAGCATCCTACTCACGCTTATCGTTTGAAGAAGGCTCTTTACGGTTTAAAGCAAGCTCCAAGGGCATGGTATGATACATCACAAAGTTTCTTCTATCAACCGGATTCAAGAAAGGAGCAGTTGATCCTACATTGTTCACCGTAAGTCGATGTCGATCATGCAAAGTTGTCAAGATACACGTCAAGTACATCCGGAGGTGCTCGGAGTTTTGGGTGATAAACTTGTGAGTGGTCTTCAAAGAAGCGAATGAGTACTTTATTTCCTCTGAGGTGAATACATAGCCATGTCATCTTGTTGTGCTCAAATCTTATGGATGAGATCTCAATTATCCGACTATGGCTTTGAATTCAACAAAATCCTCTCGCATCTTGTGATAATAAAGTGCTATTGCTCTCTCATGCAACAACGCTCAACACTCAAGAGCAAAGCATATCGACATTCGACATCATTTCATCGTGGAACAAGTGGAAAAGGTGTGGTGGAACTATATTTTGTGAGGTCTCGAATATCGCTTAGCGTACATCTTCACCAAAGCTCTTCCAAGAGAACGTTTGAGTTTATTCTTCCACGCCTTGGTTTGAAAAGCCTTCAACCAGAAACTCTCAAACGCCTTCGTGAGGACGACGAGGAGTAAAGGTCTATCTTCATCTATCTCTTGTAAATACTTATTCGAAAATCAAAATACAAAATTATAAAACCTTCAAAAATCAAATAGAAAATTATAAAACTTTCAAAATCCATAAAAATTTGAAAATTCAAAAATCTTCAAAAATATTGTCATTTTGTTATGTTTCTTCCGGTTTGATAATATCTACGATCTTGTGTCTGTCATTCAAAGAATGACACGGACTTTAGATGTTGTTCGAATTCTTTAAAAAAAAATTCAAAAATCAAAAATATTTTGGGAGAAAGAGAAATGGTTTATTGTCATTTCGTGCAAGAACCTTGTTTTAAAAGAAAGAACGAGCCATGTTTTACATGTTTTCAAAATTCCATGCTCGTTCTATAAACTTTATCTCATTGAAATCCAAATGCTTTGAAAAATAACTCAATCTCTATTTTTGATAATCATCGAGACTTATTTGTCAAAATCTCTATCTCTCAATCAACAACCTATGTCATTGATTGAGGGGAGAATGATTTCAATTAAATTAAAAAGTTATTAGGCATTTAAATTGTTTTCAAAAGATATACATGCATGTTTTATAAATGGAGTTTAAAGTCTCAAAATCCGATCCGTATCAGTTAAAACACTCTCACAATCAAGTCACAATTCTCCTTAAAAGCTTTCAAAATCAATTTAAATCTATAAGAGATCTCAAATCTCAAATGTTTTGATAATTGTGATCGGGGAGAATGTGATTTAAATTGGATTTAAACTGATATTATGGTAAATGGTTTCACATGAATGTACATGTCATTCTTCCCACATGTGACAAACGATTTCAAATTTTCAATGCACATGTTGAGGGGAGCATCTATCTTAAACCTTTGATTTGAAACGTGATCATTCATCCTAATGTGCAGTGTTCCTCTAGTATGTGCAAACTCTTTTCAAACCTCGAGGCACATATTGAGGGGGAGCAAATTCATGGAAACCTCATCCTTCCGGAAATGCTATACCCACTTGATCCGTTGAGGAAGTGATGTTGATATCTTTAGAAAATGGTAATCAAAAGAAGTTAATTCTTTCTCTTCCTCCGTGCAAAACATTTTCAAATACTTGATGCACATGTTGAGGGGAGTTCTCGTTTAAAATATCAAAACAATTCGTGTACAAAATGCTTTGTTAATATATCACAAGTATCCAATTATTTTCAAATGGTTTTCAATTGGATCCAATGGCGTATGAACAATACCAAATAGACCGACCAACTTTACTTTAATGTACGGTGATATAAGGATGATAAGGTTAGGTATTGGTTCCCATGATCCGCCAGAATCCTGAGGGATCTACCTGTGGACAATCCACTAGTTAGTGTAGAAGTCCTTAGGTATGATGATAAAAGGAGAAAATGAGATAAGGGAAGAGTGCGGACTAAGACCGAGCTAGTAATCGAATAAACCCAACAAGGTTCTAGCTATGAAGTCTCGGTAAGCATCAAGGGGTTGAAGAATTAAAAAGAATTGAATGAAAATAGGGTGAAAACAAATAGCCTCCATTAATTCAACCTTAGAGTAAAACCGGGTTCACTTCATATGCTAACGATGGTAACATCGGATTGAAGACAAGACGTCATGGACCCAAAGGACGATCGCACTTCAACTTTCCAAACCACTCAAGTTCCTCTTAAAAGGACTTGTTTCATTCTCACGGGAACCGACATTATCTATCGACTTTCTCTTAGAGATTGTTGATATTGAAGAAGGAGACCCTCTCCTAGTCTCCCACACAGATCCAAATATGCACAAATTGAGTCTAGAGCCACGAGATCATCAATAAATCTCATTAGGACACTTTCAATGAAGACTCTGCTTCACACAATGTGGAAAGAGAGATTATATCTAGAGTCCCACGCATTATCCTTGTGGTATTGCCGTAACATCCGAGTGATGTGTTTACATATTCACAATGAAGATGGAAAGCCTTCGGAGCCAACATCAAACAAGCTCCCGGTAGGTGGCATGTGAGATCTACTATATAGATCAACCATGTGACAACCGAACAGAAACAATGGGGCGATTCAATCTCTTGAATCAATCCTCGTTCAGTTATGGATTGACGGATACCTTTGAAAAACCCGCTCTTGTGCTTAAAAACTCTTTTCTTTAGCACATTGATCTGTGTACTCATTTTTTCTAACCAAAAGGTATTTTATGATTGATAATTGATTTTCAATAAAACCTTCGTTGTATTGCAAAACAATTTCTATTGAGCAATACACGATTGTTTTTCAAATCTCTTTTCATCAATCGGGACTTAAAAATTACCGGTTCACTCACTCCGTGTTGTCTTCTTTGAGATGTTCCGTTTGAGAACAAATGAACAATGCCAAACCCCGTCAAGGAGATTCTTAGGAATCCCACCGATCACAGCAAGACTTGTAATCGATCAACGGGAACCGTGGGTCGTGTACTCAATTCAACGAAAGTGATCAAAGACACTTTCGTAGCGATTTGTTGCTAACTGCTGTATGCAGTACGCCCGACGCTTGCGTACCGATCGAATGAAGCGGTCAATCCATAGCCGCATGCTCACTTAATACATTCAACTCAAAGAAATCATGATTAGTGCATCAATGACTCGATATTTTCACACCAAGCTTCGCTATCACGCCAATATCATGAATCAACTAAAGCTTCCGCTACTCGATAAGAAGATATCATGATCCGTAATGAGCATGTCGGTCCCAAAGTCACAACATCACAAAATACCAACACCACAAAGGATGTATCGAGATTGTTGATAGCTGATGATCTCCAAAGATGGCTCAAACTTATCATCACGTGGATCAAGAAAAGACCTCCACTTGGAATAACCAAACATGCATTGTGAAGAATCAATGACTACGAGCTTAGAGCAAAGGACTACATCAAGAATGCAAGATCAATTGTTAAATGTTATATCTATTTGTATTCAATGTAATTTTGGTACATAATTGAGGTGACCTCCTTGGGGAGATTGTTAGAATTAGAAATTCTGTATTAAAGAGTCGGTCACGTCAAGTATATGTAATCGTTAGAAAGCTCGTAGTCGTAGTTCTTTTAAGTTAAGTAACACCGTGGAGGACGGACGGGTCTTTACCCACCGTATGCCCGATCCATGCCCAAAGTGTGGCGAGTTATGTAAGATTATAAATACTCTACCTTCCAAGGTAGAGAGTTGGAGCTCATAATAATATCTTTCACTTTCTCTTACTAAGTTCCCTAAACCTCTAACTTTCTCTCTAGAATTCCATCTATATGCTACTTTGTGTTATAGTTTGATGTGCATGTGAAAAGTTATATCTTACATATTTAGTTCTTCAAAGCGAGTTGCTTTGTTACTGGATGCGAGTTGATACATGCGACTTGGCTATTTAGCGAGTTAAGCTTTTAAGCGACTTGGTGGTTAAGCGAGTTGTGTCTGTTTGCGACTTGCTATTAAGCGAGTTGATTCCTAAAGCGACTTGTTTCTTTAAGCGAGTTGATTGTGTTGCGTGTTGATACTAAAGCGAGTTGGCTATTTAGCGACTTGTTTCATCAAGCGAGTTGATTGTGTCATGAGTTGATACTAATGCGACTTGACTATTTAGCTAGTTGATTCCTTAAACGACTTGTTCCTTTGAGCGAGTTGGTTGTTTAGCGAGTTGATTACTGCGAGTTGAGTGTTTAGCTACTTGTCTATTTAGACTTGTTACTTCTTCGTGATACATTCTTACGGTTGTTCTTTGGTTTAGTAAAACCCGTGAAAGAATCAATTTCCGGTTTAATCAAAGAATAGTAAAACCTGTAGAACTTGTAATCATGGCAAACATCGCTTCTACTATTGTTTCTTCCGTAGTGAGGACGTTCAAGCAGGATCGATACACGCCCACCTATGCTTGATGTAATCGATTATGACTCATGGGCACAACGAATCCGATTGTACCGTTTGGGAAAATAAAACGAGTCAACATTCTCAAGTTAATCAATGAAGGACCTTATCGATTGAGACTACTAGAGACTTGATTGATACACCACAGATGGAACAATGATCTATGGAATAGACAAACCAAAGACGATGATGAGCTCACCGATAAGGAGAAAAGAGATTCGATGCGTATATCGTGGCTTCTAACATTATACTTCAAGGTCTTCCAAAAGACATCTAAAGCTTATCAATCACAACATCGAAGCAAAGGTCATGGGATAATGTCAAGATGCTTCTCTCGGTTCTCAATTAACTATGGAAGACAAAGAATCACAACTCTATGATGAATTTGAGCACTCAAGATGAAACCGATGAGAGTGTTTATGAGTATTACGTGAGATTCCACAAGCTTGTTAATGACATGAGGAACATCGAATGACTATGCCAAACATTCACCGAACTCAAAGTTTGTGAACAACATGAATCCCGAATGGCACAAGTTTGTCACCTCTGAAGCTAACAAAAGGATTGAAGAATACTAACTATGAGCAACTCTATGCTTTCCTTCTTCGTAATGAGAGACATGCTATGTTTGAAAAAGGATTCTTGATCGCCTAAAACCAACCAGTGAGAGAAAGCTCATCAAATGATTCAACCGCCTTCTACTCAAACATTGGAATTACCACCAAAGCATCTCAAGTTATACCCATGGGTAATGGTAATCACAAACTCATTCCCGATCCAATGTTCAAACAAGCTCACTTGATGCACACATGGGAAACTTCATTAATCAACCTGCTCTCATGATTAGTCAAAACATGAACTCTCCCACACACCAACAACAACCTTAGAACAAAGATCCAATCCACACAATCAAGCCACCGCTGACATGGGAAGGTTATGGTACAACCGGCTCAAGAAAGGTAGTATGAACAAGAGAGGTGGAGCCGGTAGAGGATATGTGCAAATCGTAATATGGAAGGAATGGAAATCAAGGACAAGCAAAGCGTATCAAGTGTTACAACCGTGGTGGTGAGGGACATATTGCAAGGAACCGCACATCGCTAAAACGCCTCGTAGCATTACTTGTGGATAAGATGTTGCTTGCAAGCTCGTGATAATGGTGCTTTGGATGAAGAGGAGTTTTTGTTTCTTCACGAGCAAAATGCCAAGACATATGATGCGATGTGGATGAGCACCAATTCGTGGAGATAGGCCACAATCATCGAATGCCTTTCAAGTCACCGATTGTGATGCATACGAATCGACGCTGATGATGAACCTACGACACAAAAAATTTTAATGGCTAGCATTTCTCCAATGGTCCCGTCTAAAGTCTCTTCATCGCCACAAGCTGTTCCATCCAAAGACAAAATCATTTCTGAGGTATTAAAACTATATAATGATGTTGATGAGCGAAAGATGCATAATGAAGTACAAACTCTTGAGACTTATGAATCAGATATTGATTATGAGGGTAATAGCAATATTGTCCCATATGATCAATATGTGAAGCAAAATGAAAATGAGGTTGTACCAAGTAATGCATTTTCCGTAATAATGATGACTATGTTTTTAATGAACATACCGCATGTGCCTCGATGATTCTGTTGTCTCGAACTTAATGCCTATAAAGAACGTGTTGCTATTTATGAACAACGTGCTAAATTTGAGTTGACCACACATGAGCAGAATTGGATGTCCAAATGCATAATTATTAGAAAAGTAACTTTAGAGAAGAAGTATTAAAACAAGAGTTAAACTCCTTACAAGAAAAGCTTTCTAAACCGCTAAGCAAAACAAGAACTTCAAGAAATGTTAAAATGCTTAAGCAAGAATTCAATGCTAAGGAAACAAAACTTTTGAATGATTTTTCCAATCTAAAACTTTGAAAACAAGCTTGAAAATAAGTTGTACGCATAAGGAATACCATTCAGATCGCTTACTTGATCACTAAGATAGAGTCTTGCTTAAAAGCATAGCATTCCCTTGTTGAGGAACCAAATCCAGAGCTCATTAAAAGGCTAGAACCGCTCATAAGGTAATTTATGATGGCAATGAAACTTAAGCCTAGACAGAAACCTAGTTGTGCCGAGTAATCGAGGAAGATAAGAAATCGATGAGGTCACTAGGAGAAAATGGATAAGAAACTCAACAATCCTTCATGTAAAGAGAAAAACATAATTATCAAACCCCATGACTTCAAAAGGAAAATTGATTTCCTTGAACATGTTTAAGCCTCAAACATTGTTAACACCCAACAAGTGTTCGGAAAAGGATCTAGATAAACAAAAAGCGAGAATCTTGTTGTAACAAACCTCCTCTTAGGAAAATGCCTTCACCATCGTGTATCCTCCTAATACACCAATGCATCTAGTCCCTAGAACTATTGCCACTAAAAGCAAGACCTTAATCACCAATATGTCATCTTCCAATTATTTGTTGACTTTGAGAAAACGTAAGAAAAGGATCACACCCAATCGGGATAATCAAGGGTAAAGGGGTTTGAGCAAACTAAAGAATGCTCTTTAACCGAGGTCATGCCTTTCTTTAAACAACTAAAAGATCAATTTGAGAGTCTTAAAAGGGATGGATTCGTATATTAAAGAAATGGAAAAGGAATTTGATGCAATGATAGTTGAGGTTAGTGACTATGAGCATGAATTAAAATATAATGAGATTGAAAGGAAGAACTTGCACACATTAAATGAAAATCTTGTTTCGAATGTATTACTCAAGATGTGTTTTACATCGCTACTTAATCACCCATTATCGCTTCGATTTCATGAATTATCTATTGCATTGAAAGTTTCTCATGATCGTGTCATTGAGCTTGAAAACAAAACTCGTAACTTAGTGAGAAAATTGATCGTGATGATCACGATAATTTGGTAAAACATCTTTCTAAACTAGAAGTTGAACATTTTGATTTGCAACTAAAATATCAACATCTTAAAGAAAATGTTAAAACCTCAAATGTCAAGACATCCTCGATGTTCCGAGTTTGATGCGCTTTTCAGATAAATAAACGTGATGAATGATTCAAGCTCATTGTTGCCGATCGAAAGTTGAAAGCCCAAATTTCTCAATTAAAGGGTGAAAAGAACAATGTGATCGGCCCCAAATGCCTCCTCCTTTAGATTCTCGTGATTCTCAAACTTTTCATCTTCAAAACTTAGTAAACGCTTTACAAAAGGAAAACGAGATCTTTCTAGAAGAAAATGAAAAGTTAAACGTCACTTTAAAGAGTTATATGATTCAATGAAAGTCACTCGTGACAAAAACAACGAAAAAATAACTTTACAAAAGGAAATTGAGAATGAGGGGTCGGGAAAAGGGAAACCGCCACTTGTTTTTAATGAGAATGTCGCTTCAAAGTCATCCTCTGATCGCAAGTATATCGTGATCATTAAATACATTCCTCCTCATCTTAGGAATAATGAACTTGTGTTTCATAACTACTATGCTCACCTTAAGGATAGTCTAGAATGTCTCCGTGAGATTGTGGAGGAGGATTACCTAAATAAGCCTCTTGATAGAGAAATTAGGTTTCGTGCATTCAAAGCAAACGATCTCGTGAACTGCTAGAATGCTTAATTGCAACATGTCCTAAATCCTTAGCGAAGGTAAAGTTGTGATGCCTTGTTCTATGCCTAGTGCCAAGCATACAAACCATTCTATCCCGCTTTTAAAAAGTGAACACTAATGTGCCTTCAATAGTTCAGATCCTGCACATCTAGTTCAAGAATGCAAAGGTAGAACAACCAACTAATGTTCCCATAATTCTCTACAGAGTAATCGGTGACATTAAAGCAAGCGGTCAAAGCCTGTGCAATACCAAGCAAGATAGGACCTGCAAGCTAAGAATGCACACCGGAAGAGAGAAGACCAACCTAGGAACTTTAAGTTTGAGTTGAATAAACGAATCGTGTTGATTCTAGTATTAGCCATAGCGCATCTTGTAATTAATTCAATTCTAATACTATCGCAAACCATGTAATGATGTCTCGCTTGAATTTCGCTAATCATGAATGTGGTGTGAATGTTTTGTCTAATCATCAATTGCCCCTGTGAAAATTGTTAATGCTAAAAATTATGCTAAGAAGGCTAAAAGGAATAGACGAAAGAAAGTTAGAAAACAAGGGAAACCCACAGAAGAACATTTAGTAAGATAGGTTATCAATGGATACCTTCCGCCATAAGACCGATCGCTTATGTCCTCAATCTACTAAGAAAATGCCCACTAGAAAATGGATGCCTCATGGTAGAACCATTCCCTAAGAAGTGAACACACTTTAAATAGGTTGAATATTGACATTAGCATTGCATCTATTTCGATGATTCCATTGTTTCTACTCCCGATGTGGTGTTCCAATCATCACATACTAACCAAGTGGAACGCATTATTGCATGGGGTTCCCAATTATCCATTTATCCAGTTATCCATTCTTGTCTGTGTTCAACTGCAGATCGTTCAAATCATTCTGTGGTACCTGGACTAAGGTTGTTCCAAGCATATGACTGGAGACCGGGCGCGGCTCATGAACTTCGTGAGCAAACTCATCGGGACTGTTAGATTCGGGAACGATCATTTCGGTGCAATTATGGGTTATGGAGATTATGTTGTTGGTGATAGTGTTATCTCCAGGGTATATTATGTGGAAGGACTTGGTCATAACCTGTTCTCTGTTGGTCAATTATGTGATTCTGATCTAGAAGTAGCCTTCAGAAAACATACTTGCTTCGTTAGAGAACTTGATGGTAAGGAACTTTTAAGAGGAACACGTGGTTCAAATCTATACACCATCTCTATCGAAGATATGGTGAAGTCTTCTCCAATTTTCTTGTTTTCAAAGGCTTCGAAAACAAAGTCATGGTTATGGCATCGCTGTCTCAATCACTTGAACTTCGCACCATCAATGATCTCTCCGAGAAGGACTTAGTTGTAGGTTTACCTAGACTAAAGTATGAAAAGGATCATCTTTGTTCGCATGCCAATTGGGAAAAAGCAAGAAGTATACCCATAAACCCAAACCTACAAACTCAATTTTAGAAGTTCTTCATACCATTCACATGGATTTATGGACCAATGAGAGTGAATATCTTTGGGAAGAAATATGTGTTAGTTGTGGTTGATGATTACCTAGATTCACCGGTCAAGTTCTTAAGGACAAAGGATGAAACTCCGATATCATCATCAAACTCATCAAACAAATTGCGAGTTCGACTTAACAAAACCGCTGTAATCATCCGAACAAACAATGGAACCGAGTTTGTTAACAAACAACTTAGTGAGTTTTATGAAAGTGTTGGAATCAGTCATCAAAGAAGTTGCCCACCTAACTCCTCAACAGCGGTGTAGTTGAAAGACCGTGGAAGCCGCAAAAACAATGCCGATTTACTCAAAGGTTCCAATGTTTCTCCTGGTGAAGCCATTGCCATCGCATGCTACACAAAATCGATCCCCGGTTTACACTGCTCATGGAAAAACTCCATATGAACTTTTCCACAATAGAAAACCTAATCTCTCATTCCTTCGTGTATTTGGTGCATTGTGTTATCCAACTAATGAGGGCCAAGACTTAGGCAAACTTAAAGCTAAAGCGATAATAGAGTATTTGTAGGTATACACCAAACAAAAGGATACCGAATCTACAACAAAAGAACCCAAATATCATGGAAACAATTCACGTTATGTTTGATGAGTCGACCGTCCAATGGCTCTGGACAATCCAGCCTGACCCGACTTCAAAACAGTCCCATTGGTTCGTCCTCACCAAATTCTCTCCAAAGAACTCCATATGTACCTCCAATCAAGATGATTTAAAGAAATTATTTGATCCGATGTTTGATGAACACTATGAGTCAAGTGCTAATGATCATCAATTCCTACAACAGAGGCTACTCATATCCTCATAAATGAAGTCAATCCTTCGCCTCAATATCACTAAGTCAAGAAGCGCTTCGATCACTGCCTCATCAACAAATCATCAATATTCAAATGTACATCATGGAACTCAAGCTCGCATCAATGATGAAGTTAATCCTTTGCTACTCCCGAAGATGCTCCATTTGAAAACATATTTTCTCCTGAATCATCATCGTAACCATCTTCTTCGTGAGACATCGACTGCTACTTCACCCTCAACAACGACCACATGAACACCTCGTAAAATGGACTCACGATCATCCCTTAGACAACATCATTGGAAATCCTCTCGTCCAGTATCCACACGGAAACAACTTGCAACCGATGCCTTATGGTGCTTCTTCAACTCCGTACTTCTAAGGTCGAACCAAAGATGTTAAACCGCCATGAATGAAGACAGTTGGTTCAATGCCATGCAAGAAGAAATTCATGAGTTTGATCGACTTGATGTATGGGAATTAGTACCGCTCCAAATTGTGCTATGATCATTGCTGTAAAGTGGATCTTCAAAGCGAGCTTGATGAGCATGGCGATGTTTTAAAGAATAATGCTAGATTGGTTGCAAAAGGATACCGTCGTGAGGAGGGTATTGACTCGAAGAATCATTTGCTCTGTTGCTCGACGAGGCAATCGAATCTTCTTGGCTAACGCAAGTAAGAACATGGTAGTTCATCGATGGATGTAAAGACGGCATTTCGAACGGAGATCTTAAAGAAGTCATCTACGCCACCCAACCTCAAGGCTTTGTGAATCCGAGCATCCTACTCACGCTTATCATTTGAAGAAGGCTCTTTACGGTTTAAAGCAAGCTCCAAGGGCATGGTATGATACGCTATCAAAGTTTTTCCGCTCACCGCTTCAAAGAAAGGAGCAGCTTGATCCAACATTGTTCACCGAAGTCGTGCAAACATTTAATTCACGCTCAAATTTATGTTGATGATATCATCTTTGCCTCGACCGATCCCAATGAGTGTGACCGCTTTTCTAATGAAATGGGTTCTAAATTTCAAATGTCAATGATGGGACAAATGTCATTTTCTTAGGATTACAAATTTCACAAAGTCCGGAGGCATTTTTATAAATCAATCTAAATATGCAAATGAGATTTTAAAGAAATTTGGATTTGATTCTAGTGACCTGCTGACACTCCCATGATTGAGCGTACTAAACTGGATGAGGACCACTCGGGGATCATGGTAGACCAAACGAAATATCGTAGCATGATTGGATCCTCGATGTACCTCACACCAAGAAACCCGATATTCCGCTCGATGTATGCATGTGTTAGATACCGTGCTAAGCCTACCAAAAGCACCTTGAAGCGGTTAAACGGGTCTTCGGTACCTCCAAGGAACCATCAACATGGGACTTTGGTACTGGCGGACACCGGTATGTCACTAACAAAGATATGCGGATGCATCATCATGCGTGGTGTCAAGATACTCGTCCGGCACGCCCTGGAAGGGCTCAGCTTGGGTGATAAGCTTGTGAGTCGGTCAAAAAGCAAATGAGTACTTCTATTTCTCTACGAGGCTGAATACATAGCCATGTCATCTTGTTGTGCTCAAACCTATGGATGAGATCTCAATTAATCGACTATGGCTTTGAATTCAACAAAATCCTCCAGATCGTGATAATAAAGTGCTATTGCTCTCATGCAACAACGTTCAAAGACTCAAGAGCTAAGCATATCGACATTCGACATCATTTCATCGTGGAACAAGTGGAAAAGGTGTGGTTGAACTCTACTTTGTGAGGACTGAATACCAATTAATGACATCTTCACCAAAGCTCTTCCTAGAGAACGTTTGAGTTTATCCTTCCACGCCTTGGTCTAAAGAGTTTACAACCGAACACTCAAGCGTCTTCAAGAGGAAGACGAGGAGTAAAGGTCTTTATTCATCTATCTCTTGTATATATTTATTCAAAAAGCAAAATACAAAATTTGTAAAACCCACAAAAGAAAATATAAAAATATAAAATTCCCAAAAATCCATAAAAATGATAAAATCTTGAAAATTTCTAAAAATATTGTTATTTTGTCATGTTTTTCCTTATTCGATATCATCTACGGACTTTGTGTTGACATTCAAAGAATGTCACGGGTTTTTAGATGTTCTTCGAATGCACATAGTTTTTGTTAAAAAAAATAAATAAATAAAAATAAATAAAAAATAAAAAAAGGCGAAGAAAAATGGTGGTTTATTGTCATTTCGAGCAAGAACCCGTTTTAAAAAGTAAAGAACGAGCCATGCTTTATCTCATTTTTCAAATCTCATGCTCGATTCTTAAAACAAATGTTTTCATCTAAAGACAAATGTTTATCCTTCCAAATATTTTTCCGCCTAATGATTCTTCCGAAAAATATTTGCCATCTTTTGAAAACTTAATTGCTTTGAAAATTCCTTGTACTCTACTACTCGTGTAAATCACTTGTGCTTTTCATCTGTCAAAATCTCTATATCTCAATCAACAACATGTGTCATTGGGGAGAATGATTTTACTCGAATGAAAAAGGTTATTTCTCAAACAATTGGCACGTAAATGAGCAAGGTTTATTGTTGAAAACTCAAAAGGAATTATGTTTTATACATTTTTGAATCAAAACCTTTGCTAATATTATGTTTTCAAAAGACAATCATGCATGTTTAATAGTGGAGTTTAAAGTCTCAAAATCCGATCCTCATCAGTTAAAACATTTTCATAATCAAGTCACAATTCTCCTTAAAAAGCTTTCAAAATCAATTTAAATCTACAGAGATCACAAATATCAAATGATTTGATAATTGTGATCGGGGGAGAATTTGTGATTTAAATTGGATTAAAACTGATAACTCGGTAAATGGTTTCATAAGGATGTACAAGCTCTCCTTACCACATGTGCCAAACGATTTCAAATTTTCCATGCACATGTTGAGGGGGAGCATCTATCTGAAACCACTAAAATTTGAAACGTGATCATTTTAGTTCAATGTTCAGTCTTTTCCTAATATGTGCAAAACACTTTCAAATATCTATGCACATATTGAGGGGGAGCAAACTTATGAAAACCTCATCCTCCCCAAAATGCTTTATCTACTTGATTTGATTAGGGAAGTGATGTTAATATCTTTTAGAAAATGGAAATCAAATAAGTTAATTCTACCTCTTGCCTCCGTGCCAAAATATTTCAAATACATGAAGCACATGTTGAGGGAGCTCTTGCTCTAAAAATATCAAAACAATTCAGTACAAAAGCTTTGATAATATATCACAAATATCTGGATTGATTTTCAAATGGTTTTCAATTGGTTCCAATGGCGGATGAACAATACCAAATAGACCGACCAACTTTACTTTATGTATGGTGATATAAGGATGATAAGGTTAGGTATTTGTTCCCATGATCCGCTGTAACTCGAGGATCTACCGAGACAATCCACTAGATAGTGTAGAAGTCCTTAGGTATGATGAAAAAGGAGAAATGTGAGATATGGGAAGAGTCGGATCGAGACCGAGCTAGTAATCGAATAAACCCAACAAGGTTCTAGTAATGAAGTCTCGGTAAGCAATCAAGGGTTGAAGAATGAAAAAGAATTGAATGTGAAAGGGTGAAAAGAATTAGCCCTCCATTTATTCAACCTTAGGGCAAACCGGTTCAATTTGTATACTCTTGGTGGTTACCAAGGTAACACCGTATTGAAGACAAGACGTCATGGACCCAAAGGACGCACCGCACTACAACTTCCCAAGCCACTCAAGTTCCTCTTAAAAGGACTTGTTTCATTCTCACGGGAACCAACATTATCTATCAACTCTCTTAGAGATTGTTGCTATTGAAGAAGGAGACCCTCTCCCTAGTCTCCGAAATAGGAACCAAATATGCACAAATTGAGTCTAGAGCCACGAGATCATCAATAAATCTCATTAGGACACTTTCAATGAAGACTCTATTTCACACAATGTGGAAAGAGAGATTATATCTTGAGTCCTACGTTTGTATCCTTGTGGTATTGCTGAACATCCGAGTGATATGTAAACATATTCACAATGAAGATGGAAAGCCTTCGGAGCCACCATCAAACAAGCTCCGGTAGGTGGCATGTGAGATCTATTCAATAGATCAACCATGTGACAACCGAATGTAAACAATGGGCGATTCATTCTTTTGAATCAATCCCGTTCGAGTTATGGATTGACGGATACCTTTGAAAAAGCGGTCGTTGTGCTTAAAAAACTCTTTTCTTTAGCACATCGACCGTATGAATATTTCAAATCAAAAGGTGTTTATGATTGATAATTGATCTTCATTAAAACCTTCGTTGAATTGCAAAAGCAATTTCTATTGAGCAATACACGATTGTTTTTCAAATCTATTTTTATCAATCATCAATCTCAATTCACCGGTTCACTCACCCGTGTTGTCCTTTTTGAGACGCTACGGTTTGAGAACAGCTAGAGCAACGCGAAACCTCGCCAAGGAAATTCTTCCGAATTATACCGATCACAGGCAGACATGTAATCGATCAACGGGAACCGTGGGCCGTGTACTCAATTTATCGAAAGTGATCAAAGACACTTTCGTGCACTTTATTGCTAATCGTTGCGGCGTAAGCCTGCTGCTTGCATACCGATCGTAATGAAGCGGTCAATCCATAGCCGCATGCTCACTCAACACATTCATCTCGAAGAAATCATGATTAGTGCATCAATGACTCGATATTTTCACTCCATGCTTCGCTACTGGTTGCTACCAATATCATGAATCAATAAATGCTTCCGCTACTCGATGAGAATACATCATGATCCGAATGTGAGCATGCCGGTCCAAAAGTAACAACATCACATAATACCAACACCACAATGGAAGAGTCAAAGATTTATGTTAGTTGATGATCTCAATCTTGCTCAAAGCTCATCATCACGTGGATCGCTTAAAGACCTCCACCGAATTATCCAAATATGCAAAACATGAAGAATCAAAGACTACGAAAGCTTGAGCAAAGGACTTAATCAAGAATCCTCGAGCAATCTAATGTAATATCTGCTTGTATTCATTGTAAATTGAGGTGACCTCCTTGGGAGAGATTGTTAGGAATTAGAAAATTCATCGTTAAAGAGTCACCACCAAGTATATGTATTCGTTAAAGCTCGTAGTCGTAGTCTAGTTATATTATTAAGTTGTTTGTCTTGTAACACCCTGGATGACGGACGGTCTTTACCCATCGTATGCCCGATCCACGGCCGTAGGTGGCGTTTGTTTGTAAGAAACTATAAATACCATCTACCTCCCAAGGTGTAGGGTTGAGCTTCAATACCATTTTTCTTTGTTTCACATAGTTCCCAACTCTCTTCCCTTTCTCTCTCTAAACATACTTGAACCCCCACTTTGATCATGGTTTAGTGTGTTTGTGAAACCTAAATCTTACAATAATAATAATAATAATAATAATAATAATAATAATAATAATAATAATAATAATAATAATAATAATAATAATAATAATAATAATAATAATAATAATAATAATAATAATAATAATAATAATAATAATAATAATAAAATAATAATAATAATAATAATAATAATAATAATAATAATAATAATAATAATAATAATAATAATAATAATAATAATAATAATAATAAAACCGCTTTTCTCTCTGTCTATAGGCGATCATCGCCTCCCTCTTCAGATCACCTTGATCTCCACTGGGATTTGGTTCGTCCTTTCAACATCTTTCGTTGAAACAGGTCTGGCTATTATGTTCTTATCGTGATTTCCTGGTAAGGGTTTGTACATATTCGTTGTCTAGGGTTTTCATTTTCTAGGGTTTCGTTCTTGAAACTCTCGTATCTGCTGCTCTGCCGTTATTGTTTTTTCGTTTGTTTGCCTGCTTTGTATTGTTCTCTGATTGGTTGTGATTTCCCATCAGTTCTCCCATACTGCACTGCCTTCCCCACGCCACCCGCCATTTCAACTGCTTTAGGGTTTTCTTTTTCAAGACAAATGATCGGTAGTTTTGGTCTTGGCTTCGAACAGGTTATTTCCTCCTTTACAGGTTTTGTTTCGCTTGGTTGGTTTGGGCGCATTGTCACGTTGGTTGGGTGTTTCTGTTGTGGTTTCTTGCTGCTCGGAGTGTTTGGTTGCTTGGTTATTTCTGTTGGTTTTCCTTTTTGGTACTTCTTTACTTGAAGCTTGGTTACAAGAGGTTGTTCTTATGCCGTTAGATTTCATTGCCCCTTTATTGGTCTTAATGGATGTCGTGATGGTGGTGGTAATGGTCTGACTCGAACATCTTTGATCACACATCTTCGCGATCGGCATTTTAGTGTTGAGGCTCAAGCTATCATTAGGCAATCTCTTTTGATGGATCTGACTATTTTCAAAAGGGTTGAGGTTACTCTTAAGCGTATGGGTTTGTGGTTGTGTGGTGGTTGTTTCAAAACGCATACTGATGTGCCCGGTTGGTGCAAGTTTTAAATTTATAAAGGTGAATTACCAATATTACCAATAACACATACGAGCAAGTATACTCGTCCGTGATAGCAAGATTATGAAGGTAAGTCGATCGTCATAGGATTTGGGTGAATCTAAGCACAAGTTTGAATTAACGGAGTCTATCAAAACATATAACAAAGCAAATAGATATAATGAAATTCGATGATTAAAAACTACACTTGCTTAAACTAGTATCATATCATAAATTAATGTGGTTGTGCTAACTACTTAACATGTTGGTTGTGATAATTAGTTGAAAACTAATCTATTGTTCTTACAAGTTAAACCTTCGTCAAGATTTTAGTTCATAAAACAAGCTTTAAGTTTAACCAATCAATTCAAGATCAATTCAAGTTTCATAAGTCTACATCAATAAACTTAAACACAAAAACATCCACTTGTTCATCAAATTGCTTAAGAAATGGTCAATACAAAAGGTAACCGATCATAGACAAAAGGCTACAATTAATTCTCAACAACTAATCTTACGACCATTTAGATGTTTCCAACCAATCCAATTTGATAATCAAAAAGTATTTCTATTACAACCACACCTTAGTTCCTTTATATAATCAAGAATAATGGGTAAAAACAATCATCCATAGACAAAATGATTATGACTAGTTGAAAAACACGAAGTTCTTTCGACCCCAACGATTACTATCAATTAGCCAAACTTGATTAACAAATGTCACTATGAAACTTTAGCACAATTGGATCTTAGAATTAACTTGAAATTGAATTAAAACATGTTAACACAATCACTAACTAATCATATGATAATCAACATCATTTAAGCAAGTGTATAAAGAAACTAGCCACTCATAGCAAACATGAACATAAACTCATAACTTTGATCATTAGAAAACATGATTAAAAGTCTTACAATGCTTGGAATAAGATTACAAATGATGAAGTAATGATTCCCAAAGGATCGTGGTGGACTTCTTGGTGTTTTGGCCTCAAAGGTGGAACTTCTCGAACTCAAACTTCTCGGATTTCTAAGGACGAATTTTAAGAGTTTAAGGCTTGGTTTGATGAGTAGAGAGATTTGTAATTGAGGTGTGTCTCATAAGCTCACAATTAGCCTCTATTTATACTATTTCCAAGGCCTAGGGTGTTAAATGCTTAACTTGGCCTCCAAGGAGTAAGGAAAGGACTAGAATACACCAAGAGGGACCTAGAATCGTTTGGATGCAAAGGGAAGCTTAGTGATGAAGATTTGACAATCGCAGCTTCTCCAACCGAATCGGTCATATGACCAACCGATCCGGCTGGTCTTCAATAATAACACACCGACCGATCCGGTTGCGGGTTGCGACCGATCGGTCGGCTATGGCAAAACACTAATTTCGATTAAATTCCAACCGATCCGGTGAAGGTGTAACCGATCCGTTGGATCTTCCGAGATACAAAACTTGATCTCTCTTCACTATGTCTTGTAGAACTAGGTTCTTCAATCACTAAAGTCTTCAAAGGTCCTAGAAATATTGATTTAGACTTTATCAAGCGGGAATCTTCGATTAGTCGCATATTTCCACATTTTCCTCCATTTCCAGCACTTGGTTATAAATACTAGACAAACATCTCTAGATACGATTAAGTACTAAAATCACGCAAATATAACCAAATAATGTATATAAAAGTACACATAATGCTACTAAAACATGCACAACTGAGTGTTATCAAATTCCCCACACTTAAACTTTGCTTGCCCTCAAGCAAATCTAGGAAAACATCCATTTGGTACAAGATCGTGATTATGAAAAATGTGATGCAAATCAACCAAGTATAAACACGAGAGAGATTCATCAATTATGCTTTATAAAGGTGAAACATCAAGATGTTTGACAATATCCAATGATTTTCTTGCATGATTAACATTTCAAAACACCTCACGAAAAATAATGGAATATAATTCACTCAATCACTCATTTTTAGTGGAGTAACAAGATAAATCACACTCATTGCTCACCGTGATTAGATTATTACCATAAGCTTGTACAAGAAACAAAACTCCACCGACGTGGCGTGAGCACCAAGTAAAACGTCTAAAGAGGGCTTTATTCGGGTTATAATGATAGGCTTCGGGTTAAGGGTATGGATAAGGCATGGAATGTTAATGAAATTGGTGTTAAAATAAAAATGAAATCAAGTCTAATACCCAAGTTGCTAGCTATCAAACATTTCACGAACCAAATAAATGATTATAGCTTTGCTTTCTTCTTTTCCACTTTCCACAGCTTTTCGCTTTGCCATGACAATTGTTCTTCGATCATAGCACATTGGCTATTATTTCCATACTTTCAACACAATTTTTGTTTTTTTGTTTTTTTTTTGAACATAACATAACGCATGGCTCAATCAATCACAAAGGATGTGGTACTCATAATCATTTGAACAATCTTCACTTTCCATGAGACTAGCAACCAACCGTTAGACATTGATATGGGATAGGCTAAGGTTTAAAATGTAAAATCTTTTGTATTTTCTCGGTGAAGCAAAATGAAAGGGATGGCTCGGAAGGTGTAACTAGGGTATCTAGTGCTAAAATGAGCACTACAAATGGGTCCATGTGGGAGGTTAACTAACCAATGAGGCTAGCTAATATATCATTAGATGTAAAATGGAAGGCCATTTGGGTTAAATCCTAAGGTGCCTCTTTATCACACCTAATTCACTTATATCGCATTTAATGCAATCTCGTCATGGTCCGGTAATGATTTACAAGCACAAGTTCTAGAATAAATAAAATCACCGACACTCATAACAAAAGTTCTAAGCATAAAAGATGTATGCTAATAAGAAATAGGCTCAAATCCTCACAATTTAGTGGAAAGGGTATAATATGTGTTAGCAAATGTTATCGATCCCGTAATGGATTGCAATAGTAATCGAACACATCTCGAAATTTCAAATATTACCGCTTTACCAAAGGAATGATCCATTATTCTAATAGATAATCCTAAAAGTGTGAAACAACTAGATCACAAGGGCAAACAAAATTTTAAATTTAAGCATGAAAACTCTAATTTTTCCTATTCACCCCCCACACTTAAGTTAGACATTGTCCTCAATGATAAACGAACTTCAAAGTATAGAAATAGGAAAATAGAGATGAAACCAGATATGTCAGCGAGTTTAGCGACTTAAAATTTCTTCATTCTCAAGCGCCCACCGGAGAAATCATTACTCGCACACAATCTTATAAACAAACAAAAGGTTTTATTAAAGGATGGCACCCCCACACTTAAGTTCAACCAAAGGTTTAAAACTTTGGGAGTGACCACGAAAATCAAATCGAAACACACGGGTTGCCTCCCGAGAAGCGCTTGTTTTATTATCGAGTCATCACCGACTCGAGTCTTCCCGACTTATTTAGCTGCAGGGCAGCCTTGAACATTTTGTAAAGTTCGGGATGTACATGAATTCTTCACCAAGAGCTTCAATATCGTCCCATTTAACTCGTAGCTTGGTTTCCATGGAACAGTTTGTGGGATTCTTCCAGAAATGGTGCTACAAAGGTGATAGTTTCAATTCATTCTCATGGTGTCTCCAGACAACATGCAATCGAAACTTCATTCATTTGCTCCTTGTCGTAGTATAACTTGATTCGTGCCCATTAACAATGAAACTTCCACCTTGTTTGTCATAGAGTTCGACATACCCGATGGATATCCATGTTTAACAACATATGGTCCAAACCATTTTGGTTGTAACTTAGGAGCTTTAAATTTGAATTTCATGTTAAAAGCGTAACTTTATCTCCGGCTTTGAATTCTTTTCAATTGTAGCTTTTATCATGATAAGCTTTTTGTTCGCTTTATACTGCTTTGGAGTTTTCATAAGCTTGGAGTCTTAATTCATCGAGTTCGTGCAATTGCAAAATCTTTTCTCTCCAAATATTTTGAGATCGGTGTTACAATGTCCGAGCGCCCAATAAGCACGATGTTCAACTTGAACGGCAAATGACAAGTCTTCCCATACAAGAGTCCGTAAGGAGTTGTACCAATTGGTGTTTTATAAGCCATACGAAATGCCCACAGAGCATCGTCAAGTTTTCTTGCCCATAATGACGGATTGTCTTTACCTGCTTTTTCCATTCTTTTGAGAGCTCGCTGGTATTTTCGACTTGACCACTAGTTTGTGGATGATAAGCGATGCAAATCGATGATGAACTCCATATCTTTTCATGGTTTTTCCATTTGTTGATTGCAAAAATGAGTTCCTCGATCACTTATGAGTGCTTTGGGAATTCGTAACGAGCTTAAAAGCTTTTGAGAAAATTAACGACGACACGAGCATCGTTTGTCGGTAAAGCTTCAACTTCGCCCATTTGGACACGTAATCTATAGCAACGAGAATGTATTCGATTTGTGGGATTTAGGAAAGGTCCCATGAAATCTATTCCCAAATATCGAATATTTCACACACTTGAATGCTTGTTAATGGCATTTCATCCTTCGAGAGATTGGTGGTTCTTTGACAAGCGTCACGCTTTTGAACAAGTGTATGTGCTTTTTGAATATTGTTGGCCAATAGAATCCAAAGATCAAAAACTTTCTTAGTGTGGTGGAAGGACCATAATGTCCCCAGTTGGGCCATGGTGACATTCACAAGAATTTTACGAGTTTCGAACCAAAAACACATCTTCGGATCATCCCATCGGACACATTTTGAAAAGATATGGCTCTTCCCAAAAGTAGTATTTGAGTTCAAAAGAATTTGCTTTTTGAGCATGAGTTAGTCCTTTTCGAGAATTCTCCGTGAGGTAGTTTGCAAAGTCAACAAACCAAGGATCGCTATTTCCGTCGATGGTCATGAGAGTTTCATCGGAAAATAATCATCGATTTCTTCTTCTTTCAACCCTCAAGATTAGGATTTTCGAGACCGGATAAGTGATCGTGAGAAGATTCTCTCTTCTCTTTCTTATCTTTGATTTCGATGTCAAATTCTTGGAGTAGCAAAATCCATCGAATAAGACGTGGTTTAGCGCCTTGCTTGGTGAATGATACTTGAGTCTTTGAATGATCGGTAAAACGATCGCTTTTGAGAGCACAAGATATGATCTGAATTTGTCAAAGGCAAAACGACAACCATTAATTCTTTTCGGTGACGGTATAATTTTGTTGGGCACTATTCAAGGTCTTCTTCGGCAAAATATATAGGCGAAAGTGTTTTCCTTCGTTGTCCTAAGATGTACCCAACAAGAAAATCGCTTAGGTCGCACATAAGTTCAAGGTAGTGACCAATTAGGTGAAACCCCGATCGAGCACTAGTAAGTCGAGATTTCGATGATTCGAAAGCTTTTATGCAATCAAAGATCGAAATCAAAGATAGATTCTTTCTCAAGAAGTTTTGTCATCGGACGAGATATTTTGGAAAATCTTTGATGAATCGGCGGTAAAAACCAAAGATGTCCTAAAAACTCCTAACGGCTTTGACGTTGGTTGGTGGTGGAAGTTTTGAGATGACATCGACCTTTGCTTTGTCGACTTCCATTCCGGCACTAGAGATTTTGTGGCCAAGCACAATTCCTTCGGTTACCATAAAGTGAATTTCTCCCATTGAGAACAAGATGTGCGACTTCACATCTTTCGAGCATTTTATCGAGATTAGGAAGGCAAGCTTGAATGAATCTCCAAAGATCGAAAAATCATCCATGAAAACTTCCATGGAGGTTTCTAGCATGTCTTGAATATGCGATCATACACCTCTGAAAAGTCGGGGTGCATTGCAAAGACCAAAAGGCATACCGATATGCGTAGGTTCCAAAGGACAAGTAAAGGTGGTCTTTTCTTGATCGTTAGGATCGATGGGAATTTGGAAATATCCTGAAAATCCGTCGAGGAAACAAAAGAATTTATTTCTGCTAGTCTTTCAAGCATTTGATCCATGAACGGGAGCGGAAAGTGATCCTTTCGGTGGCTTTGTTTAACTTACGATAGTCAATACAAACACGCCAACCGGTGATGTTCTAGTTGGAACTAGCTCATTTCACTCATTAGTTACAACCGTCATTCCTCCTTTCTTGGGAACACAAGGAATGGGCTTACCCAAGGGCTATCCTCAATTGGATAAATGATTCCACATCGAGAAGTTTAATGATTTCCTTTTTAACAACTTCTTTCATGTTGGGATTGAGTCTCGTTGACGTTCTACCACGGTTTAATCCTTCTTCAAAATTCATTTTGTGTTTGCAAAAATTAGGACTAATTCACGGGATATCGATGTTTTCCAAGCAAAAGCTTGTTTGTGATTTTGAGCACGGAAACTAAACTTTCTTTCTCATTATCCTCGAGCAATGAAGATATGACTCATCGGAAGAAGTGAGTTCTCCTCGATAAGCATATTCAAGATGATTTGGGAGAGGTTTGAGTTCGAGATCCGTGGGTGGTTCTTTGATAGATGATTTTATTCGCATCTTGTCATTGAAAGTGATTTCAAAATTTTCTTCCTCTTCCTCCATTTCTTCTTCTTCCGAGTTATCTCCTTCAAATTCTACTTTCATGAAATCATCAAACTCTTTGTCGAATCTATTTCATTGATTTTTTCGTATAGTCATGAATGGATCGGATTCGCTCAAGAATGCATCTAATTCCTCATCGGTGACTTCATCAATAACATCGACGTTAAAACAAGTGTCATCAATTGGAATGTGGTAGCGCATTGCTTTATCGATAAGAAAAGTGATTCGATCTTCCCAACTCAAGGTTGAGTTCTTTTCCTTTAACTTTGATGATTGCGTCGGTATTTAGGCAAGGTCTTCCTAAAATGAGTGGGACTTTACTATCTTCTTCCATTTCCAAGATTACAAAGTCCACGGGAAAATGAATTTACCGACTTGAACAAGCATATTCTCGTGATTCCCACAGGATATTGATAGGAATGATTTGCCAATCGGATGCTCATTTTGTTGGTTTCAGTCGTTGTTGCACAACTTGGAATAGAGTGAATAAGGCATCAAATTGTTACTTGCGCCAAGATCGGCTAAAGCATCACATTTAACATTATTCCGAAAGTACATGGAATCGAAAAGCTCCTGTGGATCTCCGAGCTTTGGTGGAATTTTGTTTTGAACTATAATGAGCATTCTTCGTTAAGAAAAGTTCTCGATATTTGCTCAAGCTTGCTTTTGTTATTAAGAAGTTCTTTCAAAATTTCCGTAATTGGGCATTCGGCTATAACATCAACGAGAGGAACATTGAGTCTAACCTCTTTGATTATTTCGATAAACTTTTATAACGCTCTTCCATCTTCTCTTTCTTTAGGCGTTGAGGATAAGGAATTTTTGTGTACGCCTTGACGGATGGAATGTCTTTCTTTTGGTGGTTTGAGTTGTGTTTGGTTCTTCGCTTTTCATCCTCACTATCAATGGTGACAGGAGTATTAGGATTAGGTGGTGGATCGTGATGAGACCACTTCTTGTGAAAACAAATTGATATGTTCATTTCTTGTTTGGGAATGGACTGTGACGTCTTATCATTTGATGGTTTTGGATTGGATTGAGTGTTACTTGGCAATGAACCGATGGTCTAGAGGAATGTTGGTCAAAGTCTCGCTGCTTGTTTTCAAGATCTTGGATAGATGCTTGATGATTTTACCGTCCTTGCTCAACTTTGGCTTTGAGATTGAAAATTTGATTTTGATAAAATCATTTATGGATTTTGACCAACCACGAATTCTCTCATGTTTTTTCGAATTGTTTCTTCCATCTTTTTGTCGGAATTTTGGTGTGGTGGATCGTCGGTTCGTGGTTGAGAATCACGGTTGTCATCCCTTAGTCGACGATCTTGCCAATTTCGCATTTCGACCGTAATAATTACTACGATATCCTCCTCCACGGTATCCTCCTTGAGCGTAATTTGCTTCTCCTTCTTCGGTCCACCCATAGGTTTATCGTCGCACTCGGACGATGGGTGATTTCCTCCACAATTGTTGCATCCATCTCGTATTTCCTTTATTTCATCTTTGATATCTTTGTATCTTGCGAGTCAATTTTGAGGTTAACGCTCCATCTTCTCCATGAGTTTTGAGGTATCGGTGTTTTCGACAAAAGCAACGGTTTTCTGAGAGGTTTGGTTTTGGAATCTTTGGACCAATCAAGTTTGAGAAGTACTCGATCTTCGAGAAATTGATGTGCATCATTGGGAGTTTTATAGAGAAAATTCCTCCAAAGATCAAGGATGCCTTGAGAGATTTCATCTAGTCCATGGTAAAAGATTTGGATAATGGTTCCTTTTGATAATCCATGTCCATGACAACTACGGCAAATCTTTCATTCAAGCCAAGCTTCGACAAGTGATTCGTTTGGGTTTTGGTTGAAAGACGAATTTCTCCCATTAATCGATCAAACATGGCGTATGGAAAGAATCGACTCCAAAAGCTTGCCTCATCTCCTCCCAAGTATTGATGATTCTGGGTTAATTCATTGTACCATACTTTAGCATCTCCGGCGAGTGATGATGGGAAAAGTTTGAGTTTGATGGCATTGACATCGGTGTCGCCATAACGAAACATGCCGCAAATTTCGATGAATTCGGCAATGTGCTTATGCGGATCGGCCCGTGCACGGCCATCGAATTGTCGGTCTTTGATCATAGAAAGGTGATGTCCCTTCACGGTGAAGTTGTCACCAAGGTTAATAGCAACAATAGCACTTTCGGGGGTTGGTGCTACGGTTCGGTTGGTTCCCCACATGGGTTGATCGTCCGCCATGGGAAAAGGTAAATTGGTGAAAGGATTGTAAACAACTTTGGCTTCAATGAGGTTATCAAATGGTGGGTTTGGTACTCTTGGTACACGATTTTCCAATGGTATGAAACGTGTTCTCCTTCTTCTTCGAATCAATCGTTCGGGGTTGGTAAGAGGTGTAATTGGTTCTATTCCCGTTGCTCGAGTGTTCATACAATGTCCTAGAGAATCCAGCAATATCTAAACACGGACAAACAACGAAAACAGCTTTTATGGGTCGAGAAAGGTAACCGGATCGGTTGCGGGTTCTGCACCGATCGGTTAGACCAATTGAGTGAGGTTAAAATTGTAACCGATTCGGTTGAGGGCAACCGGATCCGTTAAGGTTCTGAGAAAAAATTTTTTTTTTTTGAATCGATGAGAGAAATTCAAAAAAATTTGTTGAAACACAATCAAATCCCGGTAGGCGCGCCTAAAAACTTGATGTTCCGGTTGGTGCAAGTTTTAAATTTATAAAGGTGAATTACCAATATTACCAATAACACATACGAGCAAGTATACTCGTCCGTGATAGCAAGATTATGAAGGTAAGTCGGGATCGTTCATAGGATTTGGGTGAATCTAAGCACAAGTTTGAATTAACGGAGTCTATCAAAAACATATAACAAAGCAAATAGATATAATGAAATTCAGATGATTTGTTAGGAATTAGAAATTCCCGGTATTAAAGAGTCGGTCACCTCAAGTATATGTAATCGTTAGAAAGCTCGTAGTCGTAGTTATCTTAAGTTAAGTAGTATTTAGTTAAGTAACACCGTGGAGGACGGACGGGTCTTTACCCACTGTATGCCCGATCCACACCCGATGTGTGGCGATTTATGTAAGACTATAAATACTCTCTACCTTCCAAGGTAGAGTTGGAGCTCATAATAATATCTTTCACTTTCTCTCACTAAGTTCCCTAAACCTCTAACTTTCTCTCTAGAATTCCATCTATATGCTACTTTGTGTTATGGTTTGATGTATGTGAAAAGTTATATCTTACAATTGGTATCAAGAGCCATGGTTAGATCATATCTTGCACATCTTTGGATTTATAGTGGTTTTAGGTGGTTTTGAGTTTGAAAAGTTTAGTGGTTTTGCATCATTTGGTTGATCTCTTGTGTTAAAGTTTGAATTTTGTTGGTACTTTTATGTTTAGAATCATCACAAGTGTTTAGGTTTTCATTTGGTAAGCTTGAATCATCTTGGTTGGGTTGTTTTGGATTGAAAAGTGATGTTTATATGGTTTTTCATGCTAGCGACTTAGTTCACGGATAATTTTCTTCGTAGCGACTTGCTTCACAAAATTGTAGCGAGTTACGTGTTAAATCTAGCGAGTTAGACCTAGCGAGTTAAAGTACAAGTAGTGGACTCTCCACTACGAGTAGCGACAGTGGTAGCGACTTGGTCCAGAGCGAGTTGCTCTTTAGCGACTTGTATCTCTAGCGACTTGTGTAGCTTAATTGTCGCCAAAATTTTGCTAGCGACTTGAGGGTTAGCGAGTTACTACTTAGCGACTTGCTTTTTGTCTAGCGACTTGGGACTCTAGCGACTTAGCAATTAAGTGTTAGCGACTTAAGTGTTAGCGACTTAGTGCATTATCCATTAGCGACTTAGTGCATTATCTTCTAGCGACTTAGTGCATTATCTTCTAGCGACTTGAGTGATTGTTTACGGTTTTCTCTTGATTTAGTAAAATCCGTGAAAGAATCTATTTCCGGTTTAATCATAGAGTTATAAAATCCCGTATAACTGCTAACATGTCTACCAACGCTCCTACCGCCATCTCCACCGTCGCGAGGATGTTCAAGCAGTGGCTCGGATACTGGCCCACCCATGCTTGATGAATCGACTACGATTCTTGGGCTCAACGAATCGATCTGTATTGCCTTGGAAAGGAAAATGGTGTCAACATTCTCAAATCCATTGATGAAGGACCATATCGAGTTGAGACGACTAGAGACATACTAGATACTAATGAAGATGGTACTCTGCTTACGGAATGGATGGACCTAAGATGTATGATGAGCTTGATGATAAGGAGAAAAAGAGATTCGATGCACATCGTGGCTTCAAACATTGTTCTTCAAGGTCTTCCTAAAGACATCTACAAGTCGATCAATCATAACACGATGCTAAGGCGTTTGGGACAATGTAAAGATGCTTCTCTCGTGTTCGAATTAACTATGGAAGACAGAGAATCCCAACTCTATGACTAATTTGAGCACTTCAAGATGAAACCAGATGAGAATGTCTATGAGTACTATGTGAGATTTCATAAGTTAGTTAATGACATGAGGAACATCGAATGACTATGCCTAACATCAACTCAAAATTTGTGAACAACATGAATCCCGAATGGCACAAGTTTGTTACCACATGTGAAGCTCACTAAAGGATTGAAGAATACAAACTATGAGCAACTCTATGCCTTCCTCCTTCGTAATGAGAGACATGCTATGTTTGAAAAATTGATTCTCAATCGCTCAAAACCAACCGAGGAGAGACCACTCGCCTAATGACTCTACAACTTTCTACTCAAACATCGGAATCACAACCAAAGCATCACAAGTCATACCTTTGGGTAATGGTAATCACAAACTCATTCTTGATCCTATGTACAAACAAGTCGATGCCGATGCTCACGTGGTAGCTTCATTAATCAACTTGCTCTTCTCATTAGTCAAAACATGAATACTCTCCACAAACCAACAACAACCTCGAATCGCATCTAACCCACACAATCAAGCCACCGTTAAAGATGGAAGGATCGTGGTGCAACCAGATCAGAAAGACAAGATGATCGGGGGACGAGGTGGAGTGGGAGAGGTATGTTGGCAACCGTAATCGAGGAAGGAATGGTAACCAAGGTCAAGCTAAGCCCATCAAATGCTATAACTGTGGTGGTGAGGACACATTGCAAGGAACGCACATCTCCAAAGCGCCCACGTAATGCCGATTACTTCGTAGATAAAATGTCACCGGCACAAGCTCGTGACAATGGTGCCGCTTTGAATGAAGAGGAATTGTTGTTTCTTGCCGAGGCAATGCCAAGACCTATGATGCGATGTGGATGAGCAATTTATTCGGAGATAGGTCACAATCATCGAATGCCTTTCAAGTCGATGACCGTGATGCATACGACTGATGTGGATGATGGACCTACGGCACACACAATTTTTATGGCTAGCATTTCTCCAATGGTCTCTCCCAAGGTCTCTTCTTCACCACTAGTCGGGCCATCCCATGACAAGCTCATCTCGAGGTATTAAAACTATACGATGATGTCGATGTGCAATGATGCATGACAAAGTACAATCAAATGAAACTATTGAATCAAATATTGAAAATATGGGCAATATCAATATTGTCCCATATGATCAATATGTGAAACAAAGTGAAAGTGAAGTTGTACCAAGTGATGCATCTTCTGCGCATCAACAATGACTATGTTTTTATGAATACACCGCATGTGCCCTCGATGATTCCGTAATTTCGAACTAAATGCCTATAAAGAACGTGTTGCTATTTATGAACAACGTGCTAAGTTTGAGTTGACCACTCGTGAGCAGGAAATGGATGACCAAGTGAGTACAAGAATTAGAAAAAGTAAGTTTAGAGAAGAAGTATTGAAACAAGAATTAAATTCCTTGCAAGAAAAACTTTCTAAAACAAATAAACAAAACAAGAACTTCAAGAAAATGTGAAAACGCTTAAGCAAGAATTTAATGCAAAGGAATCAAAACTCTTGAGAGATTTTTCTAATCTGAAAACTTTGAAAACAAACTTGAAAACAAGTTGTACATACAAGGAAACACCATTCAGATCGCTTCACATGGTCACTAAACATCGAGTCCTAAGTGATAAGCATAGCATTCCCTTGTTGAGGAACCAAATCCAGAGGTAATTAAAAAGGCTAGAAATGCTCATAAGGTGCTTTATGATGGTAATGAAATCCTTAAGCCTAGGCGTAACCCTAGTTGCGTTGAGTGCACTGAGGAAGATAAGAAATCAAATGAAATCACTAGGAAAAGATGAATAAGAAACAAAATGATCCCAAATGCAAAGAGAAAACATAATTATCACTCCTCATGATTACAAGAAGGAAAACGATTTCCTTAAACAAGTTTAAGCCTCGGACTTTGTTGACTCCGAACAAGTCTTCCGAAAAAGGATTTAGATAAGCGAAAGCGGAAAATATTGTTGAAACTAACCTCCCTTCGGAAAATGCCTAGAGCGATGTGTATCCTCCTAATACACCAATGCATCTTGTACCTAGAACAATTGCCACTAAAAGCAAGACATTAATTAGCCAATACGTTATATTTCAACTATTTGTTGATTTTGAGAAAACTTGCAAGAAAAGGATCACACCCAATCGGTATAACTCAAGGAGAAAGGGTTTTGAACAAATGAAAGAATGTTATTTGACGAGGTCATGCCCTTCTTTAAACTTCTAAAAGATCACTTTGAGAGTCTTAAAAGGGAATAGAAACCGATATTAAGGGAATGGAAAAGGAATTTGATGCAATGGTTGTTGAAGTTAGTGACTATGAGCGCAATCGAAATATAATGAGATTGAGAGAAAGAACTTGCATACATTAAATGAGAATCTTATTACCGAATGTGTTGCTCAAGATGTGTTTTCAACGCTTCAAATTGCTCTATTAATGCTTCCAAATTTCATGAATTATCTCAGGGCCTCGAAAGTCTCCCATGATCGTGTCATTGAGCTTGAAAAACTAATTCTAAACTAAATGAGAAAATTGAACTGGATGATCACGACAATTTCGTTAAACATTTTCTAAACTAGAAGTTGAGCATTTTAATTTACAACTAAAATATCAACATCTTAAAGAAAATGTCAAAACTTCAAATGTCAAGACATCTTCGATGCTCCGAGTTTGATGCGCTTTTCAAATTAACAAACGTGATGAATGATTCAAGCTCGGTGCAACACGATCGAAAGTTGAAAGCCCAAATCTCTCAATTAAAGGGTCAAACAAACAATATGACAGCTCCCAAATGCCTCCTTCTTTAGATTCTCGAATTCTCAAACGTTTCATCTTCAAAACCTAGTAAATGCTCTACAAAGGAAAACGAAAGTTTTCTAGAAGAAAATGAAAAGGTTAAACGTCATTTCAATGAGTTGTTTGAATCAATTAAAGTCACTCAGAACAAAAACAACGAACAAATAGCTTCATTGCAAAGGAAATTGAGAATCAAAGAGTCATGTAAAAGGGAAAATGCCAATGATCAATGAGGAGAATGTCAGATCAAAGGTTCACTGTAATAAATATGATGTATCTGTGACATACGTCCCCCCTCACCTAAGGAACAACAAACTTGCCATTCAAACATATTTCTCATCCCTTAAGGATTGCTTAGAATGCCTGCGTGAGATTGTTGAAGAGGATAAGCTAGAGAAACCTCATGATAATGCAATTGGACATGCATGCTTATATGCCAAACGATCTCAAGAAATCTTAGAATGCTTGATCACAATATGCCCAAAGACATTAGGTGAGAGAGTTAACCCTTTGATTCCATGCTCGATGCCCAATGCCAAGTATGATATGCATTCGATTCCCAATATTCGAATGTGAACCGTAGTGTACCCTTGAGTAACTCGATTCTAGATCACCAATGCTAAGAGAGAGAACTCAAAGATGCCTTCTAGGAGTACTAATCTCAAGACTCTAGTTTTAAGAAAGTGAATCTTAGTGCACCGCATGTAGTTCGATCCCAAAGACATCTAAACAGTGGTGCAAAGAGTAGTAAAACAAACTAATGTTCCCATTCCTCTACAGAGTAATCGGTGACATTAAAGGGAGCAGTCAAAGTCTCAAGACAATACAAGGAATGATAGGACCTCGCAAGCTAAGAATGTGCACCGGAAAAGAGTAGAAGAACAATCTAGGAACTTTAAGCTTGAATTGAATAAAACGAATCGTGTTGATTCTAGTATTAGCCATAAGCGCATCAGTAATTAATTCAATTCGATACTATTTGCAAACCTTGTAATCGATGATCGCTTGAATTGCTTCTAATCATGAATGTGGTGTCAATGTTTTGCCTAATGATGTTAATTGTCCGCTTAATATTGTTAATGCTAAAATTCATGTTAAAGGGCTAAAAGGCAAAAGCGAATGAAAGTTAGAAAACAATGGAAACCCACAGAAGAACATTCAGAGAATAGGCTTTTATTGGATACCGTTGGTCATAAGACTAATCGATAATGCCCACTAGAAAATGGATGCCCACCGGTAGAACTATTCCTTAAGAAGTGGTCACACCGTAAACAAGGCTAATACGACACTAGTATTGCATCTATTCACAATGATTCCATTACCTCACTTTCTTATATGAATGCTTCTATTTCGATGTGGGTGGTCCAACCATTGTAACTAACCAAATGGAACCCATTCTTGCATGGGGATCCCAATTATCCGATTATCCATTCTTGTCTCGTGTTCAACCGCAGATCGCTCAAATCGCTCGTGGTACCGGACTCAGTTGCTCCAAGCATATGACCGAGACCGGTCGCGCTCATGAACTTCGTGAGCAAATTCATCGGACTGTTAGATTTGGTAATGATCATTTCGTGCTATTATAGGTTATGGAGATTATGTTGTTGGTGATAGTGTCATCTCTAGAGTGTATTATGTGGAAGGTTTAGGTCATAACTGCTCTCTCGTTGGTCAATTTTGATTACGATCTAGAAGTAGCCTTCGGAAAACATACCGCTTTGTTAGAGATCTTAATGGTAAGGAACTGCTGAAAGGAACTCGTGGCTCAAACCTTTACACCATCTCTATCGATGACATGATGAGGGCCTCCAATCTGCTTGTTATCTAAGGCTTCAAAACAAAGTCATGGTTATGGCATCGTCGTCTCAATCACTTGAACTTCGCACCATCAACGATCTTTCCGAAAGGACTTAGTTGTAGGTTTACCTAGACTAAAGTATGAAAAGGATCATCTTTGTTCAAAGATGTCAATTGGGAAAAAGCAAGAAGTATGCCCATAAACCCAAACCTACTAACTCATCACGTAAGTTCTTCATATGATTCATATGGATTTATGTGGACCAATGAGGGTGCGAATATCTTTGGGAAGAAATATGTGTTAGTTGTGGTTGATGATTACTCTAGATTCACCGGGTCAAGTTCTTAAGGACAAAGGATGAAACTCCGATATCATCATCAAACTCATCAAACAATTGCAGTTCGACTAAACAAAACCGCCGAATTATCGAATGCACAATGGAACCGAGTTTGTCAACAAACAACTTAGTGAATTCTATGAAAGCGTTGGAATCGCCATCAAAGAAGTGTTCCACGAACCCCTCAATGTAACGGTGTAGTTGAAAGATGAAATCGTACTCTTGTTGAAGCCGCTAGAACAATGCCGATCTACTCAAAGGTTCCAATGTTTCTCCGGTCAAGCAATTGCCATCGCATGCTACACACAAAATCGTTCTCGATTCACACTATTCATGGAAAAACTCCATATGAACTTGTCCACAACAAAAACCTAATCTATCCTTCCTTCGTGTGTTGGTGCATTGTGCTATCCAACTAATGAGGTCAAGACTTAGGCAAACTTAGAGCCAAAGTCGACATTGGAGTATTTGTAGGATATGCATCAAACAAAAGGGATACCGAATCTACAACAAAAGAACCCGAAATATCATGGAAACAATTCACGTTACGTTTGATGAGTGACCGTCAAATGGCTCCCGGACACTCCACCAGACCCGCACTTCAAAACAGTCCCATTGGTTCATCCCTTGTTCCAAACTCCTCTCAAGAAACTCCATATGTACCTCCATCCAAGATGATGTAAAGAAATTGTTTGATCCTATGTTTGATGAACTGTATGATTCAATTACTAATGAGGAGCCGATCCCTACAACGGAGGATGCTCATATTCCGATGAATGAAGTCAACCCTCGGTCTCAATATCTTTAAGTCAAGAAGCACCGTCACGATCCTTGATCTCATCAACAAATCATCATTCTTCAAATGTACATCATGGAAATGTTTCGCATCAATGATGAAGTTAATCCCTTTGCTACTCCCCGAAGATGCTCCATTTGAAAACATATTTGCTACTCCCGAATCATCATCGAACCATCTTCTTCAAGAGACATCGACTCGCCTACCTCGGTTCCTCAACAACCGCCACATGAACACCTCGGAAAATGGACTCACGATCATCCATTAGACAACATCATTGGAAATCCTCTCGTCTGTATCAACCACGAAACAACTTGCAACCGATGCCTTATGGTGCTTCTTCAACTCCGTACTATCTAAGATCGAACCAAAAGATGTTAAAACTGCCATGAATGAAGATAGTGGTTCAATGCCATGCAAGATGAAATTCATGAGTTTGATCGTCTTGATGTATGGGAGTTAGTACCGCCCAGATCATGCTATGATTATAGCTCTAAAATGGATCTTCAAAGTAAAACTTGATGAGCATGGTGATGTGTTGAAGAACAAGGCTCGATTAGTTGCTAAAGGATATCGTCAAGAGGAGGTATAGACTTTGAAGAATCTTTTGCTCCAGCTTGCTCGAATCAAGGCAATTAGAATCTTTCAAGCTAATCTTTCGCTAGTAAGAACATGGTAGTTTATCGATGGATGTAAAGACGGCATTTCGAACGGAGATCTTAAAGAAGTCGCTCACGCCACCAACTGAAGGATTTGTGAATCAAGAGCATCCTACTCACGCTTATCGTTTGAAGAAGGCTCTTTACGGTTTAAAGCAAGCTCCAAGGGCATGGTATGATACATCATCAAAGTTTCTTCTATCAACCGGATTCATCAAAGGAGCAATTGATCCTACATTGTTCACCGAAGTCGTGCAAACATTTGATTCATGTTCAAATTTATGTTGATGATATTATTTTTGCCTCGATCGACCCAATGGAATGTGATCGTTTTCAAATGAAATGAGTTCAAAGTTTCAAATGTCAATGATGGGACAAATGTCATTTTCTTGGGATTACAAATTTCACAAAGTCCCGAGGCATTTTCATAAATCAATCTAAATATGCAATGAGATTTTAAAGAAATTTGGATTTGATTCATGTGACCTATTGACACCCCCATGATTGACCGAACCAAACTAGATGAGGACCTCTCGTGGATCATGATTGACCAAACGAAATATCGGAGTATGATTGGATCCCCGATGTATCTCACCGCTAGTAGACCGAGACATCTTGTTCATTTGTTTGCATGTGTGCTAGATACCGTGCTAAGCCTACTAAAAAGCACCTTGAAGCGCTTAAACGGGTCTTTCGGTATCTCCAAGGAACCATCAATATGGGACTTTGGTACCAAGGACACCGGTATGTCACTAACGGCCTATGCAGATGCCGATCATGCAGTTGTCAAGATACACGTCAAGCACGTCGAGGTGCTCGCTTTTGGGTGATAAGCTTGTGAGTGGTCTTCAAAGAAGCAAATGAGTACTTCTATTTCCTCTACAGAGGTTGAATACATAGCCATGTCATCTTGTTGTGCTCAAATCTTATGGATGAGATCTCAATTATCGACTATGGCTTTGAATTCAACAAAATCCTCCTGCATCGTGATAATAAAAGTGCTATTGCTCTCTCATGCAACAACGTTCAACACTCAAGAGCTAAGCATATCGACATTCGACATCATTTCATCGTGGAACAAGTGGAAAAGGTGTGGTGGAACTATATTTTGTGAGGTCGAATATCGCTTAGCGCACATCTTCACCAAAGCTCTTCCAAGAGAACGTTTTGAGTTTATTCTTCCACGACTTGGCTTGAAAAGCCTTCAACCGAAACTCTCAAACGTCTTCGGAGGAAGACGAGGAGTAAAGGTCTATCTTCATCTATCTCTTGTATATATCTATTCGAAAAACAAAATAGAAAATTATAAAACTTTCAAAATCCAATAGAAAATATAAAAAAAAAAAATCCATAAAATTTTGAAAAATTCAAAAATCTTCAAAAAAAAAATATTGTCATTTTGTCATGTTTTCTCGATTCGATAATATCTACGGTCTTGATGTTGTCATTCAAAGAATGACACGGGACTTTAGATGTTGTTCAATTTTAAAAAAAAAAAAAAAAAAAAAAAAAAAAAAAAAATCAAAAATCAAAAATATTTTTGGGAGAAAGAGAAACAATGGTTTATTGTCATTTTCAGCAATAACCCGGTTTTTAAAAGAAAGAACGAGCCATGTTTTATCATGTTTTCAAAATTCCATGCTCGATTCTATAAACATTTATCTCGCTGAAAACTAAATGCTTTGAAAAATAACTCGATCTCTATTTTTATAATCATCGACTTATTTGTCAAAATCTCTATCTCTCAATCAACAACCTATGTCATTGATTGAGGGGAGAATGATTTCAATTAAATTAAAAAGTTATTTGGCATTAAATTGTTTTCAAAAGATATACATGCATGTTTTATCAATGGAGTCGAAAGTCTTAAAATCCGATCCTTATCGCTTCAAACGCTTTCATAATCAAGTCACAATTCTCCTTAAAGCTTTCAAAATCAATTTAAATCATAAGAGATCACAAATCTCAAATGATTTGATAATTGTGATCGGGGAGAATGTGTGATTTAAATTGGATTTAAACCGATAATTAGGTAAATGGTTTTATAAGGATGTACATGCTATCCCGCCCACATGTGACAAACGATTTCAATGCCATGCACATGTTGAGGGGAGCATCTATCTTAAACCTATGATTTGAAATGTGATAAACTTATCTCAATGTGCAAGGTCCTCTAGTATGTGCAAAACTCTTTTCAAACCTCGAGGCACATATTGAGGGGAGCGAATTTATGGAAACCTCATCCTTCCCGGAAATGCTATATCTACTTGATTTGATGTGGGAAGTGATGTTGATATCTTTAGAAAATGGTAATCAAAGAAGTTAATTCTTTCTCTTGCCTCCGTGTGCAAAACATTTTCAAATACTTGATGCACATGTTGAGGGGAGTTCTCGTTTAAAATATCAAAATCAATTCAGTACAAAATGCTTTGATAATATATCACAAGTATCCGAATTGATTTTCAAATGGTTTTCAATTGGGTCCAATGGCGCATTTAACAATACCAAATAGACCGACCAACTTTACTTTATGTACGGTGATATAAGGATGATAAGGTTAGGTATATGTTCCCATGATCCGCCGTAATCCGGAGGGATCTACCCAGGACAATCCACTAGTTAGTGTAGAAGTCCTTAGGTATGATGATAAAAGGAGAAAATTGAGATATGGGAAGAGTGCGGACTAAGACCGAGCTAGTAATGGAATAAACCCAACAAGGTTCTAGCTATGAAGTCTCGTAAGCAATCAAGGGTTGAAGAATTAAAAGAATTGAATGAGAAAAGGGTGAAACAAATAGCCTCCATTTATTCAACCTTAGGGCGTAAACCGGTTCAATTCATATGCTACTGATGGTAACATCGGTATTGAAGACAAGACGTCATGGACCCAAAGGACGCACCGCACTTCAACTTTCCAAACCACTCAAGTTCCTCTTAAAAGGACTTGTTTCATTCTCACGGGAACCGACATTATCTATCGACTTTCTTAGAGATGGTTGATATTGAAGAAGGAGACCTCTCCTAGTCTCCGCATAGGATCCAAATATGCACAAATTGAGTCTAGAGCCACGAGATCATCAATAAATCTCATTAGGACACTTTCAATGAAGACTCTGCTTCACACAATGTGGAAAGAGAGATTATATCTTGAGTCCCACGCATTATCCTTGTGGTATTGCTAGAACATCCGAGTGATGTGTATACATATTCACAATGAAGATGGAAAGCCTTCGAGCCAACATCAAACAAGCTCCTCGGTAGGTGGCATGTGAGATCTATTATATAGATCAACCATGTGACAACCGAACAAAAACAATGGGGCGATTCAATCTCTTGAATCAATCACGGTTCGAAGTTATGGATTGACGGATACCTTTGAAAACCGGTCATTGTGCTTAAAAACTCTTTTCTTTAGCACATCGACCGTGTACTAATTTTTCAAACCAAAAGGTGTTTTTATGATTGATAATTGATTTTCAATAAAACCTTCGTTGTATTGCAAAACAATTTCTATTGAGCAATACACGATTGTTTTTCAAATCTCTTTTCATCAATCGGTGGACTTAAAATTTGTTTGGTTCACTCACTCCGTGTTGTCTTCTTTGAGATGTTCCGGTTTGAGAACAAATAGAACAATTGCGAACCCCGTCAAGGAGATTCTTAGGAATCCTACCCGATCACAAAAGACATTGTACCGATCAACGGGAACCGTGGGCGTGTACCTCAATTCAACGAAGTGATCAAAGACACTTTCGCTTATTTATTGCTAACGTTGTATGCGTGTACACCCGACGCTTGGTAAACCGATCGTAATGAAGCGGTCAATCCATAGCCGCATGCTCACACTACACATTCATCTCAAAAGAAATCATGATAAGTGCATCAATGACTCGATATTTTCACTCCATGCTTCGCTTATCTCCGCCAATATCATGATTCAACAAATGCTTCCGCTACTCGATGAGAAGATATCATGATCCGTAATGTGAGCATGTCGGTCCCACAACATCACATAATACCAACACACAAAGGATGTGTCGAGATTGTTGATAGTCGATGATCTCAAAAGATGGCTCAAAATTATTATCACGTGGATCAAGAAAGACCTCCACTTGAAGTAACCAAACATGCAATGTGAAGAATCAATGACTACGAGCTTAGGAGCAAAGGACTACATCAAGAATGCAAGATCAATTGTTAATGTATTATCCGGTTGTATTCAATGTATTTTTGGTACATGATTGAGGTGACCTCCTTGGGGAGATTGTTAGGAATTAGAAATTCTCGGTATTAAAGAGTCGGTCACCTCAAGTATATGTAATCGCTAGAAAGCTCGTAGTCGTAGTTATCTTAAGTTAAGTAGTATTTAGTTAAGTAACACCGTGGAGGACGGACGGTCTTTACCCACCGTATGCCCGATCCACACCGATGTGTGGCGATTTATGTAAGACTATAAATACTCTACCTTCCAAGGTAGAGTTTGAGCTCATAATAATATCTTTCACTTTCTCTCACTAAGTTCCCTAAACCTCTAACTTTCTCTCTAGAATTCCATCTATATGCTACTTTGTGTTATGGTTTGATGTGTATGTGAAAAGTTATATCTTACATGATTAAAAACTACACTTGCTTAAACTAGTATCATATAATAAATTAATGTGATTGTGTTAACTACTTAACATGTTGGTTGTGATAATTAGTTGAAAACTAATCTATTGTTCTTACAAGTTAAACCTTCACAAGATTTTAGTTCATAAAAACAAGCTTTAAGTTTAACCAATCAATTCAAGATCAATTCAAGTTTCATAAGTCTACATCAATAAACTTAAACACAAAAACATCCACTTGTTCATCAAATTGCTTAAGAAATGGTCAATACAAAAGGTAATCGATCATAGACAAAAGGCTACAATTGATTCTCAACAACTAATCTTACGACCATTTAGATGTTTCCAACCAATCCAACTTGATAATCAAAAAGTAGTTCTATTACAACCACACCTTAGTTCCTTTGTATAATCAAGAATAATGGGTAAAAACAATCATCCATAGACAAAATGATTATGACTAGTTGAAAACACGGTTCTTTCGACCCAACGATTACTATCAATTAGCCAAACTTGATTAACAAATGTCACTATGAAACTTTAGCACAATTGGATCTTAGAATTAACTTGAAATTGAATTAAAACATGTTAACACAATCACTAACTAATCATATGATAATCAACATCATTTAAGCAAGTGTATAAAGAAACTAGCCACTCATAGCAAACATGAACATAAACTCATAACTTTGATCATTAGAAAACATGATTAAAAGTCTTACAATGCTTGGAATAATATTACAAATGATGAAGTAATGATTCCCAAAGGATCGTGGTGGACTTCTTGGTGTTTTGGCCTCCAAAGGTGGAACTCGAACTCCAAACTTCTCTCGATTTCTAAGGACTAATTTTAAGAGTTTAAGGCTTGGTTTGATGAGTAGAGATTTGTAATTGAGGTGTGTCTCATAAGCTCACAATTAGCCTCTATTTATACTATTTCCAAGGCCTAGGGTGTTAAATGCTTAACTTGGCCTCCAAGGAGTAAGGAAAGGACTAGAATACACCAAGAGAAGGACCTAGAATCGTTTGGATGCAAAGGGAAGCTTAGTGATGAAGATTTGACAATCGCAGCTTCTCCAACCGATCGGTCATATGACCAACCGATCCGCTGGTCTTCAATAATAACACACCGACCGATCCGGTTGCGGGTTGCGACCGATCGGTCGGTTATGGCAAAACACTAATTTCGATTAAATTCCAACCGATCCGGGTCAAGGTGTAACCGGATCCGTTGGATCTTCTGAATACAAAACTTGATCTCTCTTCACTATGTCTTGTAGAACTAGGTTCTTCAATCACTAAAGTCTTCAAAGGTCCTAGAAATACTGATTTAGACTTTATCAAGCGGGAATCTTCGATTAATGCATATTTCACATTTTCCTCCATTTCCCAGACTTGGTTATAAATACTAGACAAACATCTCTAGATACGATTAAGTACTAAAATCACGCAAATATAACCAAATAACAGATATAAAAGTACACATAATGCTACTAAAAACATGCACAATCTGAGTGTTATCACATACCTTCCGGACTAAGTGTCGCCATGGTGCGGCTTCTGATTTTGTGTCTCCTCCTGATTGTGGCGATGGTGTTGTTCGGTTCGTGCTATATGATCTCACTAAACCACATGTTCCTTCCCATGTAGCCCTTGTTGAGGATTCGGTTTTAGACGTGCTCGATGGTTTTGATTTACCTCTTCTTGATGCTTTGTTCGCTAAGGGTTGCGATCGTCAAATCTATCCTCCCAAATGTCGTTTGAGTTCTCTCGTGCTTTGAAAAGAGCTCTTGATAAGTCGATCTCGCATCGCCGCGATGACATTTCTTGTTAGGTTGGTTTATTTGTCTTGCCTCTTTGTCTACTTAAACCTTTGCCCAAGGAGTAGTCAAGAGTAGGTCGGTCACTAAGCGCCAACGCCGTGAAGAGTATACCGTTAATGCTATTCGTATATGGGCTCTCCCGGTGGCGGTTTGTGTTGTCGTGAGGTTTTAATCGAACCTCCTCCATTATGGTCTTATATTGATGATGATAGCTTGGATTTGGGTGATCACAATGTCAAGCAATGTAAGAGGAAGATTTGTGATGGTCATTATACCGATCGTAGTTCTTTCGCCTTCCGGTATTGCTCCTTATGATGTTTCTACTTGAAGACTTAAAGCTAAGCACCCTTTTCACCGCCTCCTCCTTTGCTCGATATACATATTGATCATCATCATCTTACCACATCCCTTCTACCGTTCTTGACATGATCAAGAGTTTCCGTGGTACTTCTTGTGGGCGGGATGGGTCATGCCCAACACCTTTGGATTGTTTGAATGGTGCGAGTGTGGCTATTTCGATGAGTTGATCGCTTCTATCACCCAAGTGGTGAACCTTTTCTTCGCCGGTAAATGTCCAGGGGCGTTGGGTGAGTATATTGCTAGTGCTCCTCTAACACCCTTAGTCAAACCAGAGGGGGTATCCGCCCTATTGTTGTTGGACTGTTTGGAGCGTTTAGTTTCTAAGGTTTGTGCTTCCATGATTGGCCACTCTTCAGACAGTTATTTAGATGATTTACAGTTTGGTGTTGGGGTGTCGGGGGGAGGGGAAGCTATTCTTCATGCTGTGAATCGGTTGGTTGAGGACCGTGGGGGTGATATTGGTTTGTCTATGTTGCTGGTTGATTTTAAAAACGCTTTCAACATGGTGGATCGGGCTGTTATGTTACGTGAGGTTAGGCTGCATTTCCCGGCTATTTCGCAGTGGGTGGAATTTTGTTACTCCAATCCTGCCAGATTATATTATGGTGAGCATACACTTTGGTCTCATCAAGGTGTGCAACAAGGTGATCCTCTTGGAACTCTTCTTTTTGCTTTAGTGTTACATCCCCTGGCATGTAAAATTAGAGATTCTTTTGACCTTTCCTTTCAAGCTTGGTATCTAGATGATGGCACTATTATTGGTGATACCTTGGTTGTGGGTAAGGTTTTAGAGTTGATTATGACGGATGGACCTTGTCGTGGCTTACACCTTAATGTTGATAAAACTGAAGTTTTTTGCCGAGGAGGACCCTAGAAGCGGTATGATGGTGTTTTTCCTCCCAATATTTCTCGCCTCACATGGTGTTAAATTATTGGGTGGACCTTAGTGTGGATTTTGAGTTCGGTAGTAAGTGGTCCCAAAAGGGTTGCTAAAACTATTGAACTTATGGAGGTCAAGCTAAACTTAATGACCCCAATGCGAATTGTTGCTACTCCGTACATGTGCCGGTATTTCTAAGTTATATTTTTCTATGCATATGTTCTCCTCGGGTTTTGAGTGCTCAGTTTCTTTTGATGTGGCACTGCTCTTCTTGAGCGCATTGTCACCGCTACGGGCCCGCTTTGGTGATTGGCGGGTGAGACTCGCCACCTTACTCTTTGCTTTGGGGGCTTGGTCTATATTCTCGGTGGCGTCTTGAACTATGCTTTCCTTGCTTCTAGACTTCAATCTGCATTTGCGCCTAAGCTTCTCCTTAGTTCGTATTGTAACCACCGGTCCTTCTTTGATGATGCTCTATGTACTTTTAATGCGAATATGGATATTGACCTTTCGAGTAACCCTAGCGAGGTCCGCCCCAAACTTATGAAGAAATTACATATATTTCGATCGGGTTACCCAAACTGCTGAATCTACATTCCATCTTTCCCGACGAGGATGGCGTTATGGAGTTCACTAAAGAGGATCATACTGGACCGCTTAGGGTGGTTCCGATATCTCGACCGGGACAAACTATGAGGCTAGGGCTTATCGTTGTGTGCTATGTTATCGATTGGGCATTCCTCTTTCCTTTGCTCGGATGCCGTGTTCACTGTTCTAAGGTATTTTCCGGAGATATTTTGGGATCACGCTGTTTCGTTTGCGGGTATTGTTACGTTAAACATCGGCATAACCTTGTGCGCGATGTTCTTGTTGATATATGCTCGATCCGGATTTCACTCGTAAGGAGGTGGATATTGGGCTTTATGGAGATAGGACGGATCCTTACGTCCGTACCGATATATTACTTTACTCTTGGGATAGTGGGCGTGATGTTTGTGTTGATCTTACGAGATCGTCGCCTTGATACAATCTGGGATGACCGATTTTGTGTATGCATGATCATTGATGTCGCAACGTAAATGTGCCAAGTATGATGCTAAATGTGCGGATATTGGATATGGGTTTCTCCACTTTTCTTTTCTTCCTTTGGTGAACTTGAGAAGGATGCAAGAACCTTACTAAAGCGCATTCACGATTCTCTATGACTCAAGACATTGGAGCTGCGTCATGTTCATATTTTTAATAGGATTGGTTTTGCTATTGCTAGAGGTGTGGGGGCCCACTTGTTTCTCGGCCTCCCACCAATTTCTTTGTAAATCCTATGAGTTTTAATAAAAGTGTTGTTTATAATAAAAATAAATAATAATAATAATAATAATAATAATAATAATAATAATAATAATAATAATAATAATAATAATAATAATAATAATAATAATAATAATAATAATAATAATAATAATAATAATAATAATAATAATAATAATAATAATAATAATAATAATATTAATAATAATAATAATAATAATAATAATAATAATAATAATAATAATAATAATAATAATAATAATATTAATAATAATAACTAACGTTGACTCGTGACATTGGACGTGTCATGGCGATCATATTTTTAGTAGTGTTAGGTCACTAGTTTTACAAACACAAGCTTATAAGAAAGAGATACTGCGATTGAACAAGATCTAACACACACACACACACGAAATAATAATACGGTTTAGGCGTAGGATGTGAATGAAAGAAATAACTTGAACAACCAACCTTCAAATGAAGGTTTACAAGAGTATTTATAGGAGGAAAACTAGGGCAACACTCCTAGTTTCCATCCTTTCCTTAATGGGCTTGGGCCTAAGCTCATGGGCCTTCTACATAAGCTTAAGGCTTATAACAAACATAAAGGCCATAATAAAGCTAACTATTACATATTAATTACAAACACTTGATTATGGTTTAGGAGTGATTCAACAATCCCCTCAAGTGTTGGTGATGAACGGTGAAGGCGTTGATGTAATAGTAGCTCGACGCCTTCGACATTCTTCTTCTTGTAGAAGAATTGCCTTGATTCGAACAATCTCCCAAAGGTAGAGATAGTTGACTTTGAACAGTTATGCTTTGACGTCATCTTTAACTTTGTTCTTGATCATTGTTCTTTGTGGTGAAAGTGATAGTATCTTTGTAGTCCGCATCAAGTCTCGCCTCAGTTCCGCTTCGCTCCAATGTCTCCACGCCATTCTTCAACATGCTCACACGCTCTATGACGTTGGAATTCAACATCGATGAAGTTCTCTAAGTCTTTAACTTTGTAGATTCTTTGGTTGACTAAGAATCATTCGACGGTTGTGTTGCTTTTGAATAGAACTTTCATTAGTGAGCATGAGAAGAATCAAGACGATCATCCCGCCCCGGAGCTTCCATAAGAAGAAAACATTTCAAACAGCTTAGTAATAAGCAGTTCCAGACTTACAAGTTTGAACTTCGAGTGTTAACGAGATAGTGTGAAAACACAACTC